>QEWY01000099.1:240476-507487 GCA_006503575.1 Baylisascaris schroederi | reverse complement strand
TATATATATATATATATATATATATATATGCATGAGAATTTTTACTTCTGAGTATGATTTATACGCATGTTTGTGAGTACAACTAATGTATCGTTTTTTTAACTCACTCAGTATGGGCCCATTCCTCAACTCATGTGTTTTATTCCGATGTTTGGAGTGATGCTAGTGCGTATCCGCTTTTGATGCTTGTTCTCTTCTGTTAAAATTGTTCGAATGAAATTTCAGTTGCCTGAGTGAACACCCACCTCTCTCGACTGTGCTGAGCGGCTAACTGTTTATGTCTGTAGGTTGGATTATAAGCCACAAATATATTCGCTTATACAAACTTCATATCTTTTCAAAATCACTTTTTTCAAGCTACTACGGTGTATTTATTCAAGGTTCGTGAATTCAGCACATGTATATTCGTCGAATAAGCCCGTGGACTGTCTTCGAATGGCACTTATATGCGAAACCATACAACGTCTGCTGAGTCCTTCTTCAATAATATTAGGTTTGAATAGCAATTCTAGTTTCTTCTGCTTCTTATGATCATTTTCTTGCAAATTCTAAGACTTGAATGCGTCTTCTTCATAAATAATTTATAGGATGATGAAGATGAGTAGTAGGGTTGCGTAAAAACTGTTTTTTATTCTCATCGAAAAAGACAAGACCGATAGTTAGGGTCAGAGAATTCTCTTTGTCTACTTCGCGCATCTATCACTAGCTCATTCGAGAGTATGGGGAGGCGAATGTTTTGGGGAGGCTTTGATCATTGATGCGTTCGGTATTTATCTTAAAATAAATCACATAATAGTTTTCATGCCCGCTTTCTTCGAAACAGGTATTCTAGCCCCACTCGTAGAAAAATCGAAACAATAGATGAGAACAGTAAGATCAAGATTTGAAATATTCAAGAAGTGCTGAGCAAAGGTGAAAATAACTGCACAACATTATAGAGCCGTAAAGAGTTAAGAAAATGCCTTGTTTTCCGTTCTCAATTGCACCTGAGTTCACTCATTACAGCCATTACAACGCTCGATGCTGCATGTTGATATGCACACATATCGTAATGCCGTAGTGCTATAGCATTGTTTGCCTGTCCATTTTGCTTGCAACTTATCATGGCACCTACATAAAGTCGTTTTTATCGTTTAATATTTTTTCATGTTCGCATCAGTGCTTCTTGTGTCTTGATCCATGTTGATAGCACTTATAACTATTGCTGATCTAGGAGGAAGGATAAGGGTCTATCGCTGAATAGTAGATTCACATCGCATTCATATACCTGCCCTGACCGAGCTCCCATTTCAATCATTCCGGAAGGCTGTGATTGTTTTTGTTTGTTTTTCTTGTGCTGGCTGTTCATTTCTTTCTGAAGAGCAAATAGAAGCGGCCCTCAGTGTTTCAATACAGCGCATCTTGTAAAAAGGCTTAATTAAAGATAGATATTTCTGCGGGAAGAAGTAGAACTCCTAGGCGAGATGTTGCCATCAGTGACGATTTCGGTAGCACAGCACATTTGCGAGCATAAATGAAGTACTTGATAGTATCCTTTCAAAAGAAATTGAAGAAGTATTTTTTCTCGCAGTTCTGGCGGTGCTTCATCAAGTTTCTAAAAAGGAAAAGAATAATAGTTTTCCAATGAATCTAAACTCTAAGAATAATATTTTCAGAAGCTTCTCCATTTTTTGAAGTTTTACTATCTATCATTTGCTGCCAAGTCGAGAAATATTTTGAAAATGGAAATTTCCATCAAAGCTTGAAAATTAGTGCATTTGAGAATTTCAAAACAGACGAGAGTTATGCGTTGGTCGTACATTTACTAGTTCCTTATTTTAGCAGTTTATCGTTGTATTCACGCATATGTTTTTAGTTTATACACATTTTCACTGGAAGCATTAAATTTTGTCACAAAATAATAATATATTGTAATGATTTCCAATCGTCTCTGCCACTGCAACAGGCTGCTGCAGACTCTGTCGTCTGTTTCCTCTATTGGTCAATATTCTTGGCAACCTAGACGGTTTTTTTTATCCGTTTCTTTAAGAACAGAATTTCAGGATCAGAAGTTTTGAAACTTTTCTCATGTCAATTTTTCGGCTAATTTTTTTGCTTGGTTTTCTCTTTCTTGACTGTATTTTCCTTTACTATGATCAGCAAGAATTGTGGTTTATTTCATCTCCTACTATCGCTTCCCTCACTTTCCATTTGCCTTCCCTCACTGAGCAAAAAAAATTCTTATATACTAGCCTGGTGCTGGCAATCACTTCGAAAGTTCCAACAACTAAACAACTTTCTCAATTTTTGAAAAGTTACTGCTGGAAACTTAAGCTCCGTTTAAAGAGACCATTATGAGCCCGTAATGTGTTCTATTACAATCTCTTCTGTCGTTGCACTAAATTTTCTGTGGAGTTTCTTTCATTTCCCGAAACGTCACGTAATCGGCATACGTCTATGAAAACTTTGAAGCTTGCGCTTGATTCATCACTTGTGTCTGCCATTAAGCTACAATAATTCGCAGTCTTGTCGTTCACATCATGATACTTGCGTCATCGGTGACTTGTTTTCGCTAGTAAATCCCAACAAATCTGTTAGCGATTAATCGACGTATCTCGTTGTTTTTTACTGGTTTGCAGTTTTGCATTTACAAGGCGCGTTGTAATGAAGTTATGCCTCATCGTCTCTATGCGTATCTCTTCTTTCCTATAGTTTCAACTTGGTTTCACGTAGTTTCAACTAAACGTTCTAAAAACTCCGCTTGAAGTTCAAAACCGGTAGTGCTACATTTTACGTCTGTGCGGTTATCAAAATTGCTAATATTGCGTAGGTGATTTGTTCCGATTATCAAGTCGATTCAAATTGGTGGCCACAGTAAAACACGTTTTTGATTATGTGTTGACAAAATTTATTGTTTGTAGACATTTTTTTCACAAGCTGAAAAACTGATGAAGTCTTCATCATTGCTAACTATTTTTCTGAACTGCTTTGTTAGATACTAGGGACAAAATTGGTGCCATATACGTATGCGAGCACTATGCGAATTTTTAATGGAATTTTTGCTGGACAAGAAGTTTTGTTTGGGTGCTTAAGACAAAATGAGAAGAAAATGATTCATTTGAAGGGTAAGAAAAATAAATATAACACTTTGAAGGTAATAACATTGCCAGCAACGAACAAAGTTACAGTGGGTCAAATTGACCAAGCACCAGCATTCCAGAGCAAGCAATGTAGCGATGGAACTAGGTTCTCAAATGTGGGATCTTCCTCTTAAACATACTCTAACCCTGTGCGGTCAGTTTTTGAAGCGACCTTTCGACTTAGCAGTGGATACGAGTCTATTTAAATTGCAGTGGAGAGGTAGGTGTTTGTGCACTATTCCACCGTTAATTATAGGAGCCACTCATTTCGAAATCAACTAGTGAAATCGATCTTGATCAATCTTTTGTCATGTATGAATAATTTTTACTGATTGTGGATTTTCTCATTGTCATTCAATCGTGACCATAAAATCAATAATTCACATTCTATCATGCTCGTGAGTACCACAAAAGTTCATCCACGAAAGTTTTTCTTTTTTTTGCTCTTATTCATTGCTACTGTTGCGTTTTTTTTCGTATTTAGATAAATTTTTTTGTCCTTTTAAAATTCTTTTGCTGAGTTCGTCGCCTAAACTCGTTCTTATGCAAACTTTAGTTTATTGGACATTTTCGCCAAAACATGTGCTGTTTTCATCGAAATCACCTGCGATTAAAACTTACTCATGTGTTGCAAAATAGTCAGCGCTTATCCAAAAAATGCGTCTGTTACGTCTCTCCTTGATTTCTTCGGATGCGCTTTCCTTGCATGGCTAATGACGGAACTTCGAGTCGAAAAGTACTTAGCCTTTTGGTCTGAGAAATAAATTAGTCGTTCGTTTCGGATATAGAGGTCCAAAGTATCTTTAATTGGTTTTCGATAGATCTTTTCTTCTATTTTCGATGTATTTTCCATAAAAGCTCTAGTCTTTCCAGTTTTTCTTCATAATATCTCCCCCATTGCGTCAGGCTAATCATCCTCCTTCTGTGCTGAGGCGGTGGACTAGAGTTGGATCCTGCATCGATTACGCTGCCAGTGCTTCGCAGGGACAGCAATGATAGCTTCATGTTATACAAGAAAGAATGCTGAATTTATAGACTAGAAAAAAAGCAGCACGAAGTCGACGCTAATAACGAATGCTCGAAAACGAGGAAAATGCCATATAAAATGGGGGCCGTTTTATACGCGTCTTTGTGATGCAGCTGTGTCAAAGTGTGTAGGACCCACTGTAATTGACGGACAGACGTGTGACCATATTCGTTGCAGGCTGTAGTTGTCTTCAAGACTTCCTCTTGAAGGTATCGAATGAGCAGAAGGAAAATTTTGAAAGCATTTTTTGAACAGTGAATTCATCACTCTTTTTTATTCGCCGATTTGAAATAAACACCACCTTCATTGTGAGTTTTTCTTTCCGTCTGCATGCGTAAGTTGGAACTGAAGTTTTAAAGAAAATGAGAGCTTTCTTTCTGAATGAGAAAGCCTTCAGTAGTCGTTGATTAATCGAGACTAGTAGTCCCACATTAGCGCTTACCTTTCACCGCGCCGCTTTGTTAATGGCATTTCTAGCTGCATGTCCCAACTGAAACGTTCAAACGTTTAAAAATCTAAACTTTTATTAAGGAGAACATGCTCGTCTCATTAGGATTGCTTGTCGCCAAGCACTTCAGTTTGGAAACTCATGTGAATAAGCTGTTATCAGAATGTCGTTGTTGTACTTCCTCTTAGCCTCGAAGCGCCAAGTTGTTGTTATGTTTTTGAAGGCGACATAATGGCAAATGCAGCCGAAAGTCGCCATTTGAACGTAATGTGACTTGTTCGCAATCTAGTCGCTTCTTAGTGCTTCCACAATGCGCTCTAGTGCTTAATGCAGCTTAGCACTATTGTCTATGCGTTGTTTTCCCCTCGACGCACATGAAAAGCTTACCCTGAATGCAGCGACATGGTTCCTTCTTGAACAGCTCGATTTACTTCAGGTTATAAGAAAGCATATCGAATCGACGATTCTGCATGAAATTAGTCACGTTATGCCGACCAGTGACGAATTCGCTAAAGAGGATGAAGAAGATGAGGAAGAAAGCGGTTAGTCCTTATTTTTGAGAATAAAAACAGAAATAAATCCCGTGATATTGAGAGCATCATTAATAGAAGTATCCAATTGTTGAAATTTAAAGATTCTTCTGAAAATAAGGTTGATGAAGTCTTCTCACATTATACGAATAACGTATCTTACACCGGTAAGCGATGGCATAGTTCTTGTATCTTTTGAGGCGGTAAAGCGAAGTATAGCGTATGAAGTATATCTTGTACATATTTGAAGTCGTGTTATGGCCATATGAACCTCTCCGTTATTGCCTCTTAGTTGCTACTGACAGTGACGGCGTTAGCATTATTGACTGATGCTCTCAAGGTTTTTAATAAGGGAAAAGAAGTAATTCAACAGAAAAGAGCAGTCGCTAAGGAAATGAAACATAAAATTGAGCAATGTCACTATCCACGCTCTTGAATTCCGAGTTTTTTATTTCTGATAACTTCCTAAGCTTAAAAAATTTTCGTTTTCATTGGCTTCTCTCGGAAACGATCATTTTCCCGTCGTATCTTAAAGATCCTTCCTACTTTTAATTTTACATATTGAAGAGTCTGATAATAACAGTTGCACAAAGATGGTCAACTAGCGTTATGCAACGTTGAACATAAATGAATCAGGCTAAATGCTTCGATACGATGCGACGTTTCTCACCACTACTTTAACAAAGGTCTAATAGAGAAGGTTGTTAGTTTCATAGACTGAGATAAAGAAGTGTGCAGATGAGACTTGATTTGGTGACTGAAAGGTATTAAGACTCGAGATGTAATAGTCGTAACGGTGGTATACGTAATGGTCCTATCATAGAGGAGGACGAAGAACGCTGTCTAGGCAACGAGGACGATGAACTACAAACACAGGATACGCAAGTGTTGAAGGTAAGAATCGTAGCGAACAGCGATAGCAATGAGAACAAAGTTGATTGAGGAAGGCGTAAGTGGAAACTATGCCAAAAGAATAGACACGATATATACTTTTGCAAGTTTACATCAATGGACCGTTCGTTTCCATATATTGCGATGTGACAAAATATGTGCAGTAATGCGTTCATATTTTAATCGAGCCTATCGATTATGCTTCTTTTTTTTTCCAGAGGTTGCAAAAGACTCTTGCATCTGCAAATTTCCTAGTATCCTTTCCATTTCATGTCGAAGTTAATGGGCTAGTTCGAAAGCCTATACATGGATCATTCTTTGATGTGAGCCATTACAACCAACTATCTAACTCCAGCTTTAATCATTTTATTTATTTTATTTTATTTTGTCTTATTTTATTTTATTTTATTTACTTTATTTCATTTCATTTCATTTTATTTTTCATTTTATTTTATTTTATTTTATTTTATTTTATTATTTCATTTTATTTATTTTATTCATTTTATTTATTTATCAATTTATTGATTTATTTATTTATTAATTTTAATTAATTAATTAATTAATTAAGTTTATTTATTTACTCATACATTTATATTAGAAGGACATTGAGTCCGCATCTTTGAAGGTGAAAGACGGTCAGTCGCGACAACTTGCTGCATGTGAGGCAAATGGAATTTAATACTCTTAAGTGTTTAGTGTGCAAATGTCTTTAATGTTTATTTTATTCCTTTGCAGCAATTGTTTGGTTGATTTATAGATGTTAGGAAGAAAGTGAAGTTATTCATTTCAGCCGACTTCGATTCTGCCTTCACCAATGAAATCTATTGTTCACTTGTTTAGTGAAAAGGGATTTTAGGAGGTAAACTCAGTGAGCGTATCTTTGGGAGGGCTGAGAGAACATCATACAGAAAGCCGCATTCTTTCGTCGACTCGCTCGATCAGTGGTGTTCCAATGGAACCGAAGAAGAGGCATCACTTCCGGAGGAACGCATCCGAAAAATTTATCGCTTTCCGCAAAGCAGATCGCAATAACATTGTGCGAGCTGCGGTTGTATCTACTGCGATCACGTATGAAAAAGTGCAGCGGCATAAAAACAGGTAGCTCTTAAATTGTGCTTCAATTTTTATGCACAGTCTGAATGGAATTGGGCGAGTAGGTGCACCAGCATTTTTGAGAGTATTTTCACTGATCGGATTCTCTGTGGTTCTGGAAGTTTGTTTGCAGCATCCGAACACTCTAAATTTTTAGACTGTTAGGGTTCATAGGCTAGGAACTGTCTGATAACTTAAGGGAGTGTAAGCTCGCCAAAAATCGCTTTAAAGCCTTGTTGATGCTCCTTCAGAGTTTCAACTAATTTTACCTAGTATGAGTATTAAGATCCCATCAATAGCAACTTTGTGATGAAGTAAGCAAACGGAGTGAACCCAATTTTTTCAGCGCACTCCACTTCACGAAAATGTCAGAAGTCAACACTAGCTACTCGAGGGGGAAATTCTCTGATTTTTTAGTCGTTTCCTCGAAAAAGTTTGAGTGCCATAGCTAGCAGCACTCATTTCATGAGCTGAGAAAAAAAGCGGCGACCTGAATGGTTTTTTGAATCATTTCAGCTGTTCAGCTTCACCTCACAATGTTTTAATAGAACAACTAAAAAACAGTTTGATGGAAGGAGTCCTCTAGTTTTGGCCTGTTTTCATTTCCTGGAAGGAATTTTCATATTTTTCCCACTCCTGTTCCTCTCTCCATCCCTCCTTCACACTTCATCCTCTTCCCCTCCTTGACGCTATTCATGGTATTCGTGCTTAGACCTGGAACGACACAGATTCTAAACTTTGTTTGGCTTTCGCTAGCTTACAGAGCCTTTTTGCAGGAAAGAACTCAGCTACAGAAGGAGCTTGCAGCGGAAGCCGAAAGCGATCTCAGCTGCAAAGGAGCGGCGTGGTGTAAAAGTGTTAGGCATTATTCTTGGATGCTTCACAATTTGTTGGACGCCTTTTTTCATGTAAGTCTTAGTGAAGAGAATATTTCATATCGAACATATTTGCGACCCTTGCCAAGTAATCAACACATATGCGATTTGTGTTGAAAATGAATTTTATAATTCTGATGAAAAAATGAAACATCTCTCAGGCATTCATATAAAAGCTCTAACTGATCATAAAAAAGCGTCATATTCCGGTAGACGTTGGCATTCTCCATTTTACGGCAACCAGCCTCGATCCTCGCATTAGCATTATTCACGCGAAAAATTGCGTTGTGATGCATTTTCCTGTCAGCTTTACTTCATTAACTATCTGCAGCAGTTCATATTACATTCGTTAAAGTAGCGCTCAAAAATGGTTTGGTTGATCTCTGTTTAGGTGACGATGGTGGTGTTGTGCATCGAATTGTCGCATTAAGTTTCTGTCAAATGTTGAGATAATTTGGACACTTTGCTTGGGACTGCTCATGGTCATTATTTTGTTGATGAACGTTTATGACCCATTCTTAGTCATTTTATAACGTGATTGCATTTCTCTCATAGCAGATTGTTTTAATGTTTGCTTTAATTTTGGCTATTTGCTTATTTGGTTTATTATGAAAACCATATTCGAGTAATTTTCAACATTTTAATTATTTCAAAATGCAGTAGGAAATATTATCGTGCACTCGAAATATAAACCATTAGATATCGGGCATACTTCAAATAATCTAAATTTCAGAATGTATGTAGTGGTGCAGTTTTGCTCAAGCTGTGCATTAAATCCTCACATTGAAATGTTTATAACGTGGCTAGGATATAGCAACTCTGCGATGAATCCGATTATTTATACGGTTAGTTTTATTGGATTTTTATTTATCCAAATGCAGTTGCACGGTTCCTTAAACAACTCAGAAAATATAGGCGCTCATTATATGCACCTCACAGATTCTACACTGCGATTACGTGCTGAAAACGCATACGAAGTATTGTTGTACTGTGAGACCAAAGAAGCTTTTAATGGGTCCTTACCGGCATTCTTTTTATCGCAAGTTTTCATTGTCTGCAAAAGGAATGTTGCGCCTTTGTTCGGAAGATTCACTTCTTCCTGTCTATCTAAATATGATGAGATTTCAGTACAAAGCAATTGCAGCCGGTTTTCATCAGAAGAATGATAGGAAAGGGGAAAAGCTGGAGGTGAGGGGGTGGGGGCAAGAACTCGTAGGCAATAGCCGTTTGTAGCCAAAAGCACCGACAACTACAAAAAATATATTTTTCTGGTACAGCGACAACAACTTGCAACAGCGATATTTCTAGAAGATATCTCGTTTTTTTATACTTGAAAGCTGTGATGAGCCCAGCTCGAATTCATGATAAAATGTTAGTCTATATGTCAAGTTGCAGGTATTTAATCGTGATTATCAAATCGCCTTGAAACGACTATTCACTAGCGAAAAGAAAAGTGGTGTTGGAGTATTAAGGCGACCGTTGTAGCATTGAAAAAAAACGTTCTCCGTTTTAAAATTGATCTCCACTCTTATTATTTGTCACTAAATTTTCAACTAATACTTTGGTAGTCACTTCTTTTCACAATTCCTCGCTTCACGTATCTCTACCTTAATTCACCGCAATTGTTGAATTCTCGATACAATTTCGTCTGCAAGGAAACCCTGCACTTTTGTTTTCCTTCTCTTCATTTATACGATTCGTTGTTCTTGTCTTTCTACTGAGTCTCTCTTTTAAGGAAAGCAAGGGAGGAAAGAATGACAGAAAATTTTGTTTGTTGGGATTGTCATTTTGAACCAACTTTTTCTGTTTCTTAAGTATGGAATTCCTCTCCAATTTGGACTACCTCATGCGCACACAGCATTCGTTTCAGCGTTTTCAAATGCTCCGCTGAGAGCAGCAAATGCTTGCCATTTCACTTCTTGCTTTTGTTAACCTCACTGAAATTCCCATAGCAGACGAACTGGAATGCCCTGAGTTTTCCAGTTCCCGGCGAGCTGTCATTCATTTGATTCCGGCAACGCTTTATTGAAATCACCATGTTAAGACAGAACATGTTTGCATAGGCGGGGAACAAAACTGATACAACTACGCTTTAACGCATATCGAAAATCCTATAAGGGAAAATGTTGGCAAATTTTGTTATTCGATCACGAATTCAGCCATTGTGGAGGTCTGTTGTAAACATCGAATCCCTTGAACTGTTCGCGCTCGGGAAATATCAGATATCTCTGAAATGAAATATGGAAGGAAAAAGGAAATACGGAAGGACGAAGGAAATATGAAGCAACTAACGGCACAGTTCTGTTTTCATTGGTGCAATACACTTATGCAGTTATCCTCTTTTATCTTTTGCTGTTGCAATCCAAATATTTTCCATACATACTTACTGGCCATAACGCCTTCAGGAGAGGGTATTAGTCAGATAAAAATGTGCAGTCTTTACTCGTTTTAACATAAGTTGTTATGAGTAGTGTTCAGACCTATCGCATCAGGCGTGAAACTTGCACTTAACGCTTTTTGAAGTCCAAATGTTCAGCAGAAAAATTCCATCAAATCTCACTTAGATACCATCTTCATTACCTGCTTTGCCTTGCTAGAAAAAATACTAGCTTCATCACCGTTGCATTCATGAAGGTTCAAGATCACTCCATGCTTCAGGGTCCAGTGCCATTACATCCTGAAAATACAGCTTCACTGATATCTGCATATTCTAGGATTCAAACTTGTTTCATATCTTCCAAGCGATAGCTCCGACAAAAAAATTGACACCGTCTGACACTTTCCCAGCCCGAAACTCCCAAGGAATCTGTGGCTCACAATAAACTTGCTACTGATCTGTCTGGGTTCTTTTAATTTTCGAACTTTAGTCATGATTTTTGAACCTGCCCGGAACTGAATCGGAGGTGCAACACCAGCAGAGTGAGTCGGAGCTTGTTCAAAGATACGAACTCCAGCTTAAGTTCATGATAGACATCTCTTATAGAGCTTCAACTTCAGCTCTCGTCATAAAGGTCTCTTATATTTGCTAACAGAAAGATGCCCCACACTTCGTCACTCCGACCGGATCCAATTCACTTGAAAGCGCTGGCAATTTGCTCCCTAGCAAATTCGGGTAACTTTATTGAAGTTTGAAGGTGCAAAATGTTTGACCATTCTACAATATTTTTTGGTGGCCAAACGATCGAATGATTAGTGCTGTTCCCGCATGCAGCATGGTATGTAGACACCCTTTGTTTTTGAAGCGATTGCTTCTTCGAACTGGAAGTTGCAAACTGGTGCTTGAAGATGACTAGTTTCAGCATTTACGCAAATATTTGACTGTGAAAAAGGTCTGGTGGTATCTGAAATAAAATGCTGCTCAGCACGGCTCTGTTCCCGTACCTCAATTAGGTTAAATCTGACCACTTTATGAGCCGCTTTTTAACTGCTTCCTCCTTCGGATTTCGAATCACGGTCATTAACTGCTGGCCCAATGACTTTGGCCGTTCTGGTTCGTCAAAATTTTCCATCTCGCAGAATTAGTAAGAAAGCGGCTTACAACCCGTTACAGGCGAAGGAATGGCACAAAGAACTGCTTAGATTTAGGAATGCATCGTTAGAAAAAAAAAACATTAGATCTGTTAAAAAGTTCTAATGGAGATTTTCGTCGTTTTTGCACTGGTACTTTGCAACACTTAATTTCTTCTGTGTCGTGAACGGCAAGAATCAAGCCGGAATAATCCTCGGTTATGATAAGAACTTTACATATCTTTCAAGAGAACCATTTTAATATAGTGGCCATTTCTGGCACCTGTGGAAAACGACTGGTGGAAGGTGTAGAGGCAAAGGTGCGGAGGGGAGGGAAAAATAAGAGGAGGGTAGGAAACAGGCAGTGGTGATAATTTTGCAGCGCCTGAGTTTAATTGTGGGAAATATGTATGCAATTCGTTTACCTCATCTCTCCTTGGACGCGTAGGTTTTAAACGATCGAGCAATACACATGATGCTCGATGTGATATGAAACTGTTATAAAAAGGTCTTTTGTTTAAGTTTCTTTAAATAAGTGCTGTTGTATGGAATGTAATAAACTTTCGAATATATTTCATATCGCAATGATTAAAGTTGTCAATTGTGGCAATAAAGAATTTAAAGTAAGACGCGTTATGTCACCTCCAATCATTTCGTGAAAACGTACTGTATCGCTCACTATCGTATTTCATTTGATAGTCTCCATTTAAAAATTACGATCAGTAGCACGCTATTATGCACATATCATCCAGTCGTTGAGCTCATTCAGTCGCCTATGTGCGAAATTTTCCTATTCTGAAGCGGTTTAAGTGGCTGCTACGGAGTGATGCTCAATGGACGCACTTTGAACGACTGTTATATAATGGAATGCAAATCACAACAGTTGAAAATCAACCACGAGATTTCAGCAGTACTTCAAATATCGCGCATGTGCATGATTCTTGAGAGCAGTGAAATCGAGGAGAGAGTTGCAGGGATGAAGGAATAAGGAAAAATTACTTGTGCTCACAATCCTTTCATAGCTTTTGCTTCAACAAAAGCCACACTCAAGTCTAGTGAGAAAGGATTGTCAATGTTATCGCAAGGTAATCTTAAAAATAATCTTTCATAGATCACATAAACAAACCAGTCAAAAGGTACCTGTTAAACAGTAAACGAGTTTGGCAGGCATTCACCGCATCGTTTCATCAGTCTACGGGTTTCTCGAACTTTCAATATACCGCTCACGACATTAAGTAAAATGTGTAAAATTTTCAATGCGCCGTGTAAAAAATTTATCAATTACGGCTTTCAGTTGAAATGCATTAGTTCGACCAAAACAGTTCGCAAATTTGCATGAAATTCATCGTGTAGTTTGAGTTCACTACGGTTCCTCATGAAAGTTTGCAGAACTGTTGAAATCGTTCAACCCGTTCAGCGGAAATTCGATGCTTTCTTCATAACGTTCATAACTTCCGCTGACAAATATCACATTCTTTTTTCAGTCGTTTACAGCTTTCGGTGAAGGTTCACTCCATTGTTTGACCTCTCTATTAAATTCACCGAAAACAAAAGGCTCAGTTATTACAACAGTAATTGCTTCCAAATGTTGATATTGAACAGTGAAGAAACTCGTATAGTAATCAAACCAGGCAATGAAATCGTCTTATTAATTTGCGATCACCGAAGGGGACTGCAATATGTTTTGAGAAAGAACCTTAGAGGTGGCTTCATGTAAGTATTTGTTGTTTCACTAGGAAACAATTATGACTGCACATTGCAACAAAACATTGATTAGCATATAGAACGTAAAACCAATACGGGAGTAAATTTTTGTGCGAATTGCTTGAGTAACAATGCGAGTAACAATGCAGCGACAAGTATTCAAAAAAGTAATTGAAAAAAAGATAAAGTAATGAAAAAATAAAGTAATTGAAAAAAAGATAAAGTAATGAAAAAAAAAAAAGATAAAGTATGAAGAAGACCGTAAGCTAATTTTTGCTTCTGGGGACAACAAATGTTTTTAAAATGTTTTCTTTCCGGGAATTTTTTTTCCGACGATAGTTTGGGCAAACGGACGAGTTCGTAGATGGACTGAATCTGAAAACTTTTGCTATGAAAATTTTCTCAAAAAAATTTTTTTCTATAGATAAGCAAATTTGCCTATAACTTTTTTCCATTCTTTGGATTTTTGATTTCTTTTTTTCCTTGTACTAGGAGGTTTACAGGGCATTTTATGGGCTGGGTGTGGATTTGTCAAAAAAATCCTGAATGTCGAAATTTTTCCGGAATATGTCGAAAATGTAAGGGGAATGATCCGGAAACGTTTACAACTTTTTAAATTTTTACTATTTGTATCGGACTTTTACAGGACCTCTTCGGACTTTCAGTCTTGATGTGCTCATCAAGGAAGATTGAGGATGTGTGATGACCCGGAAGAAATATCTGTTCGGGAACCGGAAAATCAATTTCTCCGTTCCAAACGGACCAACCAGGCTGGAGTTTTTTTTTTTATTTTCCATGCTTTAGGACTGTCTACACGAATCCCGGAAAAAGGTTGGACTCGGATGAAAAAAATTGGCAAGTTACCAACTTCATTTTCACAACTTTTTTCCTGTTGGTTGCACAATTTCCTCATCAACTACATGTTTTCATTTTGCAGGCCTATTACAAATATATATATATATATATATATAACTATATATATATATATATATATATATATTCGATAATCCGGCCTATCAAGTGATATCAAGTGATAACTGCTTCCGCGCCGATCCAGAACTTCCAGGGAGACTCCGGGAATTTTATATTTTTGGCCATAACTTTTTTCCGCATAACCGCAGAGACGCGTCCGTAGCGCCATTCGACGCCTCGCGCGATTTCCTCTCCAGCGTACTATAACATGCCTAGGCTCGTGGGCACGATAATTCTTTTTGAAATGTGTTTTTTCGGGAATTTATTTCCGATTGGTAGTTAGGGCATATGTGACGGATGAGTTCGTAGATGAGCTGAACCTGAAAACTTTTCCAAAAAAATTTTTTTCTATAGTTGAGCAAATTTGCTTCCCATTTTTCTTTTTTTGTGTCTCATGGACTGCGTCGGCGTGTGTCTGTGTGTATCTCTGCGTTTGCGTTTCTGTGTGTCTGTCCGTGGCTTTCTGTGTGTGCCCATGTCTGCGTGTGTCTCTACCTGTCTATGTGTGTCTGCGTGTGTTCGTGTGTGTGTCTGTGCGCTCGTATGTCTGTGTGTCCGCGTGTGTCTGCGCTTGTCTATGTGTGTTGTGTGCGTCCATGTGTGCCTGTGTGTCTATGTGTGCCTGCGTGTGTCTCTGTGTGTCTGCGTCTGTGTGTCTGTCTGTGTGCGTCTGTGTGTGTCTGCGTGTGCTTGTGTATCTGTGTATATGTGTGTATCTGTCTGTTTGTGTGTCTGTATCTTTGTGTGTTCATGTGTGGGTCTGTGTGTGTGTGTCATTGTGTGTGTCTCTGCGTACCTGTGTGTGTCTGTGTCTGTGTGTCTGTGTGTTTCTGTGGATGTGTCTGTGTGCATGTGTCTGTGTCTGTGTGTCTAAGTGTGTCGGTGTGTCTGTGCGTGTCCTTATATGTCTGTGTGTGTCTATGTGTGCCTGTGTGTCTGTGTGCGTGTCTGTGCGTGCCTGCGTGCCCGTGTGTGTGTGTCAGTGTGTGTGTATACGTGTGCCCGCGTGTGCGTCTTTTTGTGTGTGTGTGTGTTGTGTGTGTGTGTGTGTGGTGTGTTTGGTGTGTGGTGCGTGTGGTGTGTGTGTGTGTCTGATCCGTATCGTTAGTCAGATCTGTGAGGTCAAATTTCAGTATCTAGACGAAAGGAGTAGCAACATCCATCATAGGCAACAACATCACAAACAATTTAAGTTATTGTGAGAACAGAGAATATGACTTTTTAATTAACTGTTTCGAAGCGTAATGCTTGCTTCATTTACATAAAATGGGAAAATTTTATGAAAATTTACGCTCGGTTGCTTGCATTTACATTCGTGTTAACAGTCGCAAAAACAATATTTATGAATATGTGTGTAATCTGCAAACTGAATCTTATTACAGCTTATGTACATCTGCATTGTGCGTCATCAAGAAAAAAGAACTCGCAGACAAATTCAGTGATCGGTAAATTCATGAGAAGTACAAATAGTAAGTTAGGTGAGCCCTAACACCGATGTGTTAAATTGAGCACTCTTTATATGGGATATTGCACTCCCTCTATGGATGTATTGGCATTGAGAAGTCACATGCTTCACCTTGAAGGACATTCCACTTTCCTCGCTTAGCTTTCACTAGATACTACAAGTGAACAAGTCGAATAATGGGCACACTTGCACTCCATATTGAGTGATCCAACCTGTAATCATAGTAAATATTGCTATATGATTTTTGAACGCAGCGAACACAGCAACATAACTTTTTTCAGGCTGCAATGTAGTGTGAGAACCGTTCATCAAATGCGCAAAAGTTTCCACTTCAGACAAATTCAGGCTTCAGTCGTTTCTGGTCGCAGTAACATCCTTTGCCGATGATCTTCTCCAGTTCTTCCGCTGACTTCATTATAACTGAAATTATAGGCGTATTTTTGAACGAAATCGGTTCCTGCTCTTAGAAAAATTGCCGACAAGCTATGGTTGACTTTTACTTCCTCTCCGATCAAGACTAGGCAGGTTCAATAACGTTGTAGCTGAATGCTGATGAGAACCAACTCATGGCTTGAGCTGTTGTGGTCACTGAAATGAAGCTTTTATGCTAGAAGAAAGACATTTCGCGCAAAAAAAAAAAAAAAAAAAAACGAGGGAAATGTTTCACGTAAGCGTTCATTACCGACCAAATGAGCAAATTGGGATGAGTACAAATGTACTTCAAAGCCGAAGGTGAGTTCCACATGAAGTTGAAAATTCTTCTTGAAGTGAGTTCTGTTTTCATAAGTTATCTAATGGGCAGAAAAGGTGAGAGCTGCGGTTATAATGCTTCTTATCAAAAAATGTCTGTCAAGGGGTATTCTATGAGCACTACAGTCTTACGCAACCAGAGATTATAAACCTTTCTGTACTTTTTCAATAAACCACTCTTAACAAGTCAACCAGATGGTGGTTCGACTGTTATGTGCTTGCATTAACATAGAAACTATTCACTGAACAGAATCGGTTCTGATACCTTGAGTTTGCTCGTCGGTGAAATTCGGAGTTGGTATTGACGTGAGAAACGTTCTTTGTTTATTTCTCCTCAAGTAGGTCCTGCTGAGTAAGTAGAAAGCGAGAAGGACAAACACAAAGAACAGGCATTGCACCAGCACACGCCCCATAAAACCACCTATGAATGTTCGTAGTGGTGCTGAAAGAACGTATAGGAATAACGCTTTCAGTTAATTCTTTGACTCAACACTGGTTCGACGTTCGTAGACAGTGGTACTCCCATCACAGAAATGCGTTATTGTTACTTTCATGCGTACACCATTCACAATAGCTAAACCCATCATTCAAGACAACCACGAAGCCAGACCCTTGAATAACATGTGCTCATATTCTAACGTTATTTCCTATGACAGAATAGACATCTCTATTTAAACGTTCTTAACTGTACGTGTGGAGCAGACTTGCCGAAAGAGGATGATTGCTGTTGATGACATAAACGAGATATGGATGGAAGGATGCTGAGTGGGAGCTAGGTCACCATTTGGGAGACATAAAAGAAATCACATTTCTGAAGTTTTTACTTTACTAATAGGTAAGCTGTTATTAGACTGTATCATCTTTCATCATTAAAATGAAGTTTTTTAGTGGGGAACACAATCGCTGTCATAAAATGCAAGAGAACTTCGAATCCTTTACTTTCATGTTCGTCCTTTAGCCTTCCCACGCTAGGTATGCCAACTCTACTGAATGGTTTTCAGATGTTCGTCAATCGGTCGTTTTGTGGCTATTATTCCTGACCTCTAGAGTGTACAAGCGAGAATAAATGAGTTTGCGTAAGCGGATGTTCGCTTACAGCTCTATATTCCAATTTTCTCGCTGCCTACTGATGAGAAATCACTTTTGCCTGGCAAAATGCAACATTTGCGAGTAAAGCATTTCTGCATACCTCTCCAGCAGTTCTCTAAAGTGTGCAAAACACACCCAGGATAGAATGCCATCTCTCAGTACAATTTCTGCGTCATCCCAAGCTGTCAGTTTTATTTTCATTAAGCATTAAGCTTCTCACGTTTTTGCTCGTTGACTTCAACTTCGAATTCCTCCGCCAAGTCATCGGGAGGCAAGCGTCGAGTAGACTCATCGAAATTCCAGAATGTGTGCTCTGGTTGGTTACCATCGACGACACGTGCTCCAATACGAGTGTTGAGTTGGCGTTCACTCTCGAACACCTCTTCAGCGTCTATAATACGTCCACACTTCTCAATGAAGTCGTCATTTTTTCGAGGGAATACAACCATACACCACTCGCAAACTGTATCCTGATTTGAGGTGCATTTCGAGCGTGCGTATTGCCTTTCCTTGCATTCCGTGCATGGCACACAACGTTCGTGTTTATATGACCAGAATTCACCCTAAAATTGAGCAATATGATCACATATAACAAACACAACAAGAACAAGCAATTGTAAAGCATGATTCCCATGTACGATGAATCAATTGCTTAATTAATTTGGTTGTATTTTATGAGAAACAACAGTGTTAGGTTTACTTAGTAAATAGTGCGGCTACAGTCTTACAATATGCACAAATGAACAATCTATTTTATTGACTGATAACTAAACAGTAGCCTTTTGCGGCCTCAATGAGTAGATTCTATTTTTTATTTTTTTGGAAAATTCTTGATGTCACCAAACGATGGCTCAATTAGATTTCTTGTTGTTTACAATGCAATGAATCGAAGAACACCACAGAAATTTGCGAACGTTTTAACAGTATGTTCTTTCAACGCACTCGCATGGCCGAAAGCCTCCTAAATTCTCACTGAATTTGAAATGAGGCCACTTCGGTACAACCCTCTCTCTCCGATTCCTTAATGTTGGAAGCACTGACCCTCTATTCAAAGTAATATGTCAGCCATAGGCGTAGCCGAAGTACATCTACAAAAACTACATACCAGTTCACAATCGCCAACTTTGAAGGTCACTTCTCGACTGCTAAAGTCAACTTCAAGCGACCTTGCCAAAACGCTCTGGAAAAAAAAATTGTCAGGAAAGAGTAAGGGGGGTGGGAGTATAGGATTAGAGCCGTAAAAGCAGAGGGAATACTATATTTTGGTAGCCGAACCCGATGAAGGGAACAGTTGCCATGCATAGTACCAAATAAATGGAATAGAAATGAATAAGATATTTTTGCTATACAAAGCATCCAACCAAATGAGATGTCATCAGGCTGCTATGCCCGTAGCATACTCACCACGTTGGATTTTTAATTTTGTCTGGAAATTTAGATTTGTTCGGTCTGAGATGTCTCCTGTGGACGACCAACTACAAACGAACGTCCTGTGAGATGCGAATCGAGCTCTAATTAAGGTTACAAAACGTACATTGTCTAAAGCACAATAACTCTTTTGGTGGTTTCGGGCAAACTCCCAACCACGTTTTAAGGCCTTTATGCGCTTCATAGGTTTGATTAGGACACGGAATTGCCTGTCTTACGTTATCATGAGAAGAGATCAAGCACATTTAAATTCCATCATGGAGACTCAAAAATATCACTCACTCAATCGTTCCATAATATTCCATCGTTAGAGACAGGCAGTTACTCGGTGGAGTTGGGCAGAACTAACGTCGTACAACAACGTCAGCATTATTGCTCAATGGTAGGTCAAGCACACTGTTACGACGCCTTGGATGATCGTTAAAATTGAACACAAATCGTTGAAAAATTAACCGTTGAAAACAAAACTCTGCAGGAAGATTTTGAAACCTTTGGAGCGTGTGTGGTAATCGTTCGATGATTGTGGGCGATTAAATCACAACCAAGTGCAAAAGGGCAACGAACTGAACACTATTCGCTACAGATGTATGTCAAAAATCTCTCCCGTTCAAAAAGGATCACAGTTCAGTTTTTTGTATGCCCGAACTACATGGAATTAAAATTCGACACGACATTAAAAGTCCGCACTGATGATTCCACAGCAAGAATCAAGGCACCGCATTAAAATTATCGTATAAGATGGCTTTTGGGCAGGACAGCTATAGCACCACCTCCTGAGACGTTATTCCTACACTTGGTGATGATTTTATTAGAAATCGTCAATCAAAAGAACACATTCCGCAGTCTTCTAGTTGAAACGCACCGATTCACACAAAGCGGCTAAATCGGGACGTTTGAAACTTTGAAAAGAGAAACATATTTGTTTTAGCTCGACAATTGAAGAGCACACATCGCAACAACATCATACTGCATTAATATTCCTGTCTAGCGAGTAGCACGCAACCTGTCGACACGTTGTCCTCTTTCGCTGAGAAAATTCTAGTTCGTTCCCGCTCATCGCGAGCTCCATCGATGATTGAAGTGGTTCAGTTTTCGCTGCTGCCTCGCAATCTCACCGTTTTGTATTATCAGGTGCGGGTCTCTTCTATCTGCTTTCCTTAATTGTGCACCTATTGCAGTAGGCGCGTTTCTTTTTTCCACTGCAAGAGGACCGATGTATACTTCCTGGCAATTGAAATTTTGAACCTTCAAGGACTCCGCAATCTTGTCAAAAATCACCTCGAGAGGCCTTTTTAGAGAACACTGTCACGGCCAGCGCTAAGGCATGCTGGATTGACCAGATCTTTGGTTATTAGTGGCAGTCAACATAATCTCAGGTTCATTTCAAATTCTCCGCTGATAACTCTCCTGTTTGGTTCACATGCGTACCACGCGCCATGCTCGTGCGCTTGGCGGCTTCACAGGCGCTTTTTCAATCCCAGTTGCCAGTGCTCTCATTGAGCTTCATAGGGTCACTATGTAATCTGAACTGCCACCCGTCTCCTCTATTCATCTTAAATGTTTGTGCTATACACGAAAATAGAGGACACCCTCGATTCGTAGCTGTTTCGCATGGCCACAAACGATGTGAAGCGAAACACCTAGATAGGATGTATTGCATGAACAGCAATCAGTGATAACCATGTTTGATCTCTGCTTTATCCCATAATTCCGTTTCGCCGCCACATAGAAAGGCCGGCTCATAAGCCTAGAGCAGCCGCCTCTACAGCGTCGTTAATAGACGATTTCCGCACGCTTTGCCCAGATTAAAATGCTAACAGGTTACGCTAGTTGGTAGCATTCCGATGCACAATCTTATATTCAACTAATCGCTTAAACGGTTGAATTAATAAACCTTTCTTTAATAAATGCTACCTGGAAAAATTTCTTGATGGCCTATGTGAATGTAAAGCATTTCTTCAGCAGACCTCTCCAATTTCACAAAAGATATTCCTTTACCTATTCACGACGGTAGTGAAGCATTCGAAGCATATATGGGTCACACTATCAGACCTGTGATAAGCATACAACATTAGCTTTTATGCATTCAGATATGAAGTTCTCACCAAAAAAGCAACCTTTCGAACCCGGCGTGCACAGACAACACTTCTCTCATAGTGCTCTTTTCCTACCTCTTCGCAGAAACTTCTCCTTTCCCTACCTGCAGCATCATTTCAATTCACCGTCTCTACTTGTATCAACGGTACAGTGAGCAACATGCCTACGCATAACTTGCACCTTAATGGTTTTTTTTTTTTTCAGGTGGAAGACATGTAACTGGCCAATTCTTACACTGCCCAATTTTGTACAATAACATAGTTTTGCTTTTTCAGTTTGCACTTTTACATTCACGTCAAAGGCGCTTGCTTCCTCAAGTCCCCTCTGATAAACCCTCACGCTCGAATGCCCCCAAGCTCAAATTCACCGATGTCGATCAGCTAATTCAACGCTTATTTATTCATATACAATACCCTTCACGAAGACCTACACAGATTAGTTGTTAGCAGTCGTTCTGCACTAGTGACTAGGCGAATATTCACACGATCCTTACACAACACCAAACAATGCACATTTGGGAAATTTCAACCGCTCAAGAAATCAACGATAGACGGTAATGCTAACAGAGAAATGCAAAGTACGATACAAATATATCAACGAACACACAACACAACACGTTAGCGAATACGATACGTGAAACAGCCATCAAGTATCGCCAGCCGATTGTGTCCTTAATGCGCTTATAACTCTCTATTCTCACTCTTCTTGAGGGATGAATGCTGATTGAAAAGTGACACTTGCCGCATAAAGCTGAACATAAAAACAACATCAATATATCTGCGCAATACAAAAGCCATCTGCCGTCACATTTTCCAATTTATGACTCCCTTCACAGAAGTTCACCACAGCTGCTATCATTTTTTGGTGGAAAAGCGCGACTGTATTCTGCATTCATCTGAGAATAGCAATGAATTCTTACAAATATTCACTGTTCTTTAAAAAATTATCATAAAGTCTTGTCGATATAATCATTCGACATTCAATCGAACAAGAAATATCCCTCTTTCGAAAACTCTCCCACAGTCATTACTGCACGTATCGAACGCCACTCATATATACATTGCACGTGTGAGAAACAAATCGCTAAACACATAAGCACAGACTGTTCAAAAAACAACAACAAAAAGAAAAACCGGCTTCAATTTTGTGTTCCCTCATCCTCCTCCCTCCAAAAAATCTCAAAGCTCGTGGAGAGCTATTTATGAAGCGATTTCGCGGCTCCTATATGGCAAAAATCTGCCTATAAAATAATTAAGCTGTATCTTATTTGAGCGGATTTTTTTCATAATTTTGATGAGCACTGATCGGCTTTCTATAAAAGCGCCTGTAACCCCGTATCCTGCAGTCTTTCCCAAAAACTTTGAAGTCATCAATCCTTTATTGGTTCACCATAATCCATTTCCTCAGCATTCAGCAATTCATAGCGAGATGCCTTTAGATTTGATTGACTTTGGGAAGGAAAAGGCCGATGTGTTCAAGCATAATTTGAACATCCCGCCTCCAGTCTGCCTGTTATGCAAAATAAACCTTTGATTCCAATTTATCTAAATTGCGCGCACTGAATGGTAACGAACGACGACATCAAAATTTTCTCGTCTCCATCCCAAACCGCTACCCTGAGGCTTCATTACTACAAACCATCGAGTTTCGCAGGCTGTAGCGGGAAAACTGAAGAATAAGGTAAGTTCTGTTCACCGCATACATGTCAACTATAGAAGCGAAATGTGTTCGACCAAAAGGACATTAGGTGCCAATCACTGCTGACGATCCTTAAGCATGCCTACTGCAAAATTTAAGCAAAACATAACACGTTACTTACGAATAATTATGCATCAAAGTGCATCGAATACCCACCCCCCCCCACCCCAATTCCCGGCTATGGGTATATTAAAATTTAAAAAAAGTTTATCCATGACGCAGACTTCAGTGAAGACGGTGAGGGGGAAAGTCAGTTTTTG
The DNA here is from genome assembly GCA_006503575.1 of Baylisascaris schroederi. Lineage (NCBI taxonomy): Eukaryota > Metazoa > Nematoda > Chromadorea > Rhabditida > Ascarididae > Baylisascaris > Baylisascaris schroederi. The sequence continues at coordinate 484,535 of QEWY01000099.1, read as the reverse complement.
TAAAAATCTGGAAAAAACCCTTTTTTGAGTTCACGACACGAAGGAACGTGTTTATTTCACTGAGAATTGGATTTGGTCGTTTATTTCACTGAGAATTTCGACGATATGTGATTCGAGAACAAATGGAAGTGAGAGGTGGATCGTGGAGACCCCCAAGGATGCTGTGACACGTTAAAATGCCAATTATAACTCAAAATTAAAGGATTTCCCAAGTTTTCAGTAACTTCAACGCAAACTTATAAACGAAGGGGAAGTACCATTCTATTTTCGCACGAGTGAACTCACATTACAAGTCGGTTTTTTTTCTGTTCGTAAATCCTATATTTTCGTCGAATCCTACATAAACTATGCATAGTTTTGATCAGGGAAAATCATTCAAGATGATGGATCTTAATCGAACGATCGCAGATGATAGAATGACTCTAAGCGATTTGAAGAAAAACCTGTAACCGGGGGCTCCCAAATATTTTCTCCACTCAAAATATGCACAAAAACAACAATAACAGCTGAAAGAATAGAGCAAAAAAAAGATACCATTAGTATATGTAGAAGAAATACCGACATGTTTGTGAAATCTAGATGGGTGCGATGGAAATCACAACAGAAGCAGCTACCTCATACAAAAAAGATTCGAGATCACAAGCTTTCTTTCTTTAAATATCATCGAAAAGACATTTAAAAAATGGCGAACGAACAATAAAAACAATAGCACTGCGACAAATTTCTCATTCGCTCCCATAATCGTCTTATCGACGCAAACATTGAAAAAACAGCGAAAAGATGGCAGAGATAACGCGCGAGAGGGTCATAATTCCCTTTCCGAAGAAAATCATGGAATAGATACCTCGACAGAATACTAAAAAGTAAACACTTCATAGAAAGATTCATTGACACAATCAGATGGTATTACTCAGTTTATGCCTGGATAGCAGCAACCTTCGTGCGCTGACTCACCACCGCGTTTTTCACTTCGGCGTCGTAAATATATTTGTTGCTTAATTCACCAAAGACGAAAACTTGTTAAAACAAACTGTCTGACAGCGATGTTATCAATCCCTCCACTCAACAACTTCTTTCATTCCACCAAAAGTCACTTGCTCGAACAAAACGCACTACTCCACCAGTATGAACCTAAGCATGTGTCATACGTGAGAACGGAGTTGTCCCAGTCGCAGAGATCACAAGTCTTCAGTCAATAAGGAAATTAGCACTAACATTATCATTAATTAGCTTTCTAATTACCTCATAAAGGAAGAAAATGTAGCTCAGTCGGATAGCAGCAAGAGAAAGTGACATCGGTAGACGTGGATGCTGCAGGAAACAGCTAAACGACGGGATAGCAGACCGGCAATGCACAACACTGAATGAGTGTCTCTGATAACAACGTCAGCGGTACAGTGCGATGCTGCAAATGCATGCAAACGCCGCTGCGCTGACGCTGTTGACATGAAACTTTCTTTGTCGAAGCGTCATGCCCGAACGAATGGCCGCCTGCACGTGCCCCCTTTTTTTACTCATACGCGCTCTCCTCTCTTTGGCAACTCAGCTCTTCCTGGTATCTTAACGACAACACTAAAACCACAAACTTTCATGGATAATCAGTCTTCTTCAAGCAGCTCATCTAACGGAAGCGTCCGCTAATCACTAACCTATGCTACTGTATGGTAACAATCTCTGTAAATACCCGACATATTTACAGCTAGCATAAGTTGAACCATTCACTATCATCTCCCGCCATCCCCTCTCCTTGCTGTTATATGCCAACAAACAGTCGCACAATTCACCGCCCTCCCAACCACTACCAAAAATAACAAAACGACGCAGAAAGAGCTTAGATCGCATAGTGGTCGCAAGCACACGATATCACACGACTGCTAACTGCTGGCAGAACAGATGGCCAATGTTTGCAAAAACAACTTACTTTAGGTAGGCGCTGAAAAAAGCAGCCCCACCAATTCGCCATCTGCCAGCAAGGTCGTTCTTTGCTTAGTGAGTGATTACATGAACGTTTTCTAGGTACTTCTTTTGTTTAGAAAAATGCAGCACCCCTGACGAACTATCTGTAAACGTAATTACAAAACTTATAAACGACCTGCATGCATAATCCATAACCGTGTAATTCGCTCGAAGCAATATTTCGTCGACTCCAAAAAGTACAAAAATGGACTTCAGTGATGTTCAAAGCGAGATGCATCGAGCGGAGTTGCTCGAATTACGTCAAGAGGGGTGGCTGTCGACGAATCGAGGTACCGCTCGAAATCGATTATCGGTCTCGTATCCTCAGCGCGACGTCCAATATCACGCCAAGAGCGAAGTGAACGTGCGCATAACATTCGCTGGTTTTGAATTCGTCTCTCGCGTGCTAAACGATTCGTCCTGAAACAGTTCCAAATTCGCCTTTTAAATCCACAGCTAAACATGTCAAACACTCATAAAAACTCAAAACCCTTCTCGGTCACACATAAATAAATCAAAGGATCGTAAAAGAACGATATAAGCGAGTTATCTGCAAGTTGGTTGGTTGAAAGAACACACACATACACAATAAAACCATGAACGCCAGAAAGTCTCAGTAGGCCGAAAAGTACAAAATTTCTGGAAGGTATGAAGAGAAAATGCTACATCATACAACGACGCAAATACGATAGAACGATGGGTATTTAGCTGCTGAGATGAAAAGGCTTAAACCTTTTCTCAATTTCATCGGTACCTCGGCATTCGACATTCTTGATTGGGATCGAATTTACTGGGATCGAACGAGTCTCCACAGGCGGGGCAAGAGAATTAAACGCTCCCATTTTCGTAGTCTTCTTATGTTTTCCCAATCAAATGATCTTTAATCCATTCTAAAAGCCAAAGTTCGACGACGTGAAGAACATATCGTTGAACTAAGAAACGTACTACGAAAAGATATTTTTGATTCTTTATGTGCAAAATAAGTTGCCCAATTTCTTTAGGAAAAGGGCCATGCATGAATATTATAAAAATGCTAGAGCACAATCACCTCGATCCAACATCAACGAAAAACTGGGCGTTTCGTTTGAAATAGGCGTGAAAAAAACTTCCCTGCTTGTACTACTTTAGACGGTATCACTTTGGCTAAATGTGGTAGTTCAGACGAATGAAAGAAAAGCGAAGCCTTATTCAAGCCATTCAATCTCCACATAAAAGAACGAAAATCAACTACCGCTCTAACAGAAAGCGATAAAATGAACTCACCTTCTAAGGCTGAGAGTGGCTGCCAGGAAAGTAGATAATCCCGAAAGCGCAATCAAGAAGAGACCAGGCCCAATAGAAACGCTTGAGAAAGGTCTTACTGATGATACGTGACATTCGGCCAATAACGACGTTATACAAGCAAGCAATGCCAACAGCACTGAAAAAATGTTCGTGCAAATATGTTTGTAAATGATAAGTGGAGTGGGCCAAACATATCATCCAGTAACAATGACGCAACTCACTCTCTTCCTCCAAGCAAACTCAATTCGTGATGAGATGTTGAACAAAACATTGGGAACTACAACCGAATTTTCGATCGCTTGAAGAAAAACTGATTAAATAACTGTTCAAATTCTGATCGTTTACATGAAAATGACTTGAAGATCTTGGAGTTCCGATCTCTTTTCATTAATGAAGTCGATTTCTTTTTCCTCAAAAAAAGAGAATTGCGAAGGAACGATCAAAGTTAGTATGCATCCCTCCAATCAAGCCAATACATATGCAGTCAAGCCAATACATATGCAGTTCTAGAATGCTATTTATGAGCGCAATGGAGTGTCAAACTAAAGAAAAAATAACGCGCTCTCCGAGTAACAATATGCGAAATTGTTGCCTAAACAGGTCCCTGCAAGCGCTCCTGACTAGAAACCCCTTCAAGGATGATCTCATATCTAAGTACGCTTACATTTTAGGGGACTATGCTGAAGCTAATATGGTACTATATAAATAGACTGCTTGAAAGGGTAAAGAGGAAGAATCTTCTGCAACCTGCTCCACGTAAGTGCAATTCGGAGAACACTGAAACGACAGGCTCTCATCATTCGCTTTGGGCATGAGTTTCAATCGGTTACTAAGGATCGGCTATATGAGTTCCAAAGAAAAGATCACATGAAACGTGGTGAGATCTCCATATAAATCAAAGCATACTTCCTCCACTTCAATCTTCACACTGCATGTATCACTTTATTTTCACCAATAAACCTTTCGCCAACTTTCTTCAAGAAATGAAAAGCATCACTTAAGCCGTTAGTGGAGAAATACAGAAAAATATGCAAAAATAAACTAACTGTTGCACATTTCGAGAACTGTGTTTCTTCGGAGCCAATGAAAGAAGCCACTCGGTGGAGCAAGAATATTGAGAATACACGCCACACACGACGTTACGACAATGACGAAACACAATGCAATCAGCACATAAAACAGATTCGCCACCAATGGGGTGATACAGTCGACCAAAACTGAAACGTTAAAGACAAGCAGTAATCCGGCCAATTTATTGAAGCGATGTGGCTTAAAGCAATCGATGAAAGCCCCTCTTACACTAAATCATTTTATACTAAGCCTACACAACATGTGCTCTTTAAATAACGCATTTGTGAGCGCATATCTCCTACGAAGCTATGCAACAAGCCATACGCATGGGGCGTTTAGGATGTGACGAGAAAAGAAATTTAATGTTACAATAGAATCGGATTCGCTTCAAATTTCATCGCCCCATATAATGGCCAGTTCTGTCAATTTTCACTGACTACGTACACATGCTGCAATCTGCCCATGGGATTGGCCCATAAATCTCGTACATGCTGAAAAACTCGTGGAGAAACATAAAATCCCAGCCATCCTAGCCAGAATCAAGTCAATGTCTGCAATGATTTTTGCGCCGTGAGGCGTTTTCACTGCTTGGTCCTTGCATCGCGTGACATCTACGCCGTGTCAAAAGCGAAAAGAAAAACAAAAGGAACGCTTGTGCCTTCAAAAATTGATGAAGGGTAAGAGCACTGCATGGTAATGGTGAATTTGGTCCATTGGGCTAGAGAATGTCAGGATGATATATTTTTATGCGAGTCGTAGAAAGCAAACGAAATAAAACGCTGTTGCTGATACTTTTTCCAGCCAATTCTTTTCAACGCAGTAGCAATTGCGTGACGAGATAGGATATTCTTGCCAACCTATGCACTGTAGTCGCCTAATCACCTTGCCTTGCAAATATCCCTTGCAATAAGCCAACCCGTTACCTAAAGGTACCGCATAGCATGGCTTAATGGGTAGTCCAAATAATGCGGTAAGGTCCACACATAATGCAAATGTAAACAATTTGTGCGATAAGGGTAATTTGCAGGCAAACTTGCTACTTTCCAAAGCATTACTTTGCATACGGCGTCTAAGCCCGAGTCCCAAGCCATACTGCCACCAAAAAATCCAAGAATCCTCACAATCGCAAAATCATAAAAACTCGAGTTTGATGGTGATTTTGGCACAAAATTAGGGAAACCGAAAGGAATTCAGTTGAGTCAATTAAGTCATTTAGACCTTCGTCGCTGTCGTAAGTGCTCGTCTAACTAAAACCTGTCGTCACTAGGAACCTACCACCGATTACTGTTGCAAATTCAAGCGGGAGCCCACGTATCCATGGCACCGTTGCTATATAGCAACCACTCTTTCTCCGAGAATCGAGCAGAATTTCTGCACAACCATTCCCTGAGCACATGCTTTTCCTCCTCACTTCCTGCGTCTCCGCGCCGACCACAGACTTTCGGCAAACTACGCGTAGGGCGCTGAATGGAAACGCAGATAGGGAGAAGGTGGACAATGCATCGCCGCCCATAAGTGACCACCAGAAGAGTCATTAATCACGCTGTTTGCCCTTACCTTACCAATTATTGTCTAGACTGTCCAAATGAAAGCCGCACTATCTACTCGAGTTCGTGTGAAAGCAGAAAGCAAAAAAAAGGAGGGGGAATACCTCGCCCATCTGAGTGGTACGCAATATGTGAAGTTCCTTCCATATCGACAAATGATCCAAATCGGGCAGCACGCCAGAAATGCCGAGTTCCAATTCTAAAAAAACCCCTTTGATGAGAAAACAGGTGGTGTGGGATAGAAGTCACCTAAGTTTTTCGCCTACAACCCAAATATATCGGTTCTGAGTGGAGCATATAAAGTCGTGCAACAAGTTTATCGCTTGTGGGCAAAAACACTTCTATGATTACTGATCAGTATGCAGCAATAAGATTACTGATTAATGCGCAGAGATAAATAGAAGCCGCAAACTCAGACAACGATGCAATACAATGGTATTGGATCTGCAATGGCATAAACTTGGCATCCACAAGTTTTATATTTTCATCACTATGAAAAATACCTCTGTGGGCAGCCCGATTCAACCGCTAGAATGCTCATTTAAGAACATGTATGCACCATATCTATTTACCATTCTACCTCTGTAAAACTCGTTTTCCACGAGTCTTGCATCGGAAGAATCAGTCACATTCTTGCTTGGCAAACACTAATAACGACGAATGTCTATAGTGAATGAAGATAGAAAGCGATGCCAAAAGCTTGCAAAGCGAAAGAGTATCTCAAATGCGTCAATAATTTGAGTGTTTTGCCGAAGTTATCGAAATCAATCACATCAAACTATTGGTCACCAACTTCTTCAATTCAAAATATATATTAATAAAAATGTTTTTGGGAAGTTGATACATTAATGACTCGCATAACTACGTTTATTTGATGTAAAAATTTGAATCTATAGAATAATGAAAACGCTTCAAGGAAGAAAGACATTTAGCACTGCTGTTTTTTAAATAAAATTGTTACAAGCCTTCACATCGAAAACCGCAAAGATAATTAACATCTCTGGGAAAATTTTAAGAACTTATAAGAGTTGAAAGATTCATACAAAAACTGACCTTTGACACTGCTCAGCATGAATGAACGTCAGTTCTTTGATAAGATCTTCTTCGGGTTGTGTTGAGTTGCCAATAAATGCACCCGGCGGTTTATTTGTACCATCCTCAATGATCATCCATTCGTTGTTTATCAGTGCACATACAGCCTGCAATTGCAAATTTTGCATTGCAAAACTACTCGATCCGATCCGTAGCACGCGCACAAATAATCCTATTACCCTCCTCTTTTCGGCGTCCCTCAAGGAAAAACCACAAGTCGGATCTCGATTTCTGGTTAAAGGAACGATAAAACTAGAAAAACGGTGCGAAAAGAGAACTAAACCAAGAGAAGACATTAGATAATAGAAAGAAATTTTGAAAAAGATCTCATACTACCTTCAAGCGGAATATTGAAAGTTGCAATCCGCTTTCCGTTTGAAAATTGAGTTCACCATCGCATTTCTATACGAAAGTTGAGAGTGGGAACTGATCTCAAATTGAAATCAGATCATAGTTCCTGTTTCGGTAAATTCTTGAAGACGGGAAGTATGTTCGAAATATGACAGCTTGACATAGTTTACATGACAGGCTAAACTTCGAAAAATTTGCATCGATAATATTTATCAACAAACTTTATACCTGAACCAAAAACTACAACATACGGCAGCTCAGATGCTGAACATTCTGGAATGGATAAAAAAATTACTACTCAGAAATCACCTTTTCAAATTCAAAAAAATACACCATCCAACAAACATGTCATAATTTTTCCACGGAGCGCCTGATCCTTGATGGAAATTAAGCAATCAATTACTGAAAGTGTCCACTGGGAATCTCTAATAAACGGTCTTCAGGGAAAGTTCAATATCTGACAATAACAGCCGAAATATCCCGCTAGTCGCTACAGTTCTGTGTTTTTGTAAGTGAAATGTCCGCCCACTATTTTTAGAACATGAGTTCTGGAATTGCTTAGCGATAGAGTCATGCATCATTGTCACCTGTATCGAATTAATGCAAAAGATTCTCACGAAAAAGTTTTATCAATTAGACTTCTTGAAATAAAAGAAATCTACAACTACCAACGGTTTATATTCTATATAAAGAAGGGGAAATGGCTTATCATTTGAAGCCCCAACTTGTCAAGCTTTTCCATTTGATATATACAATGCCGATTAAAGTCGAAGATAAAAATAATTTCGCAGAAATCCCAATATATTAAATTGTGACCAATGAAGAAAAGACTAGGTGGAGTATTTTTGGCTCAGAACTCAAGTGCGTTGGGTTGGATTCACCTGCCAACGATAACCGATTCAGGATGCAACCCCTCATGTTACTCTCACGTTGAAACATTCTCCTGTAAACAGCCGCATTCAACGAACTAAATTCTCTCTTTTCTATAGCAGGTATCCACAGGAATCGATTTCCCTTTTTCCTGGAGTGGGAGTCACGACCTTCCGCAACCTTCACTCTTTTTCTATGGTATCAAAAACGCAAGCTCAAACGACGAGTAGGCGCAATAACGCTCATTTGGATGCCTATGACTCGGAAATCCCTCTCGACGCCCTTTCCATCATTTTCCGACTTAAGTCCCCATATTTGTGACTCTTTGCTAGCGGGTGCATGATGACTTGCTGCAAAAGCATTCCACGTTTGGACCTTCGATGCTGCTGTAGAACATCTGGCCAAGGGCACGAATCAAAGCCCTTCGATGAGTTTTTTGATCCACATGCTAATTCTGTGTTTCCGATACTTCGGAAGCCGAAATATCTTGCTGGCGCAACCTCTAAATTTGGTACCTCCAGAACTCCAATCAATTGAACAGCCAAATCTAGTAACAGTGAAAGACGCCTAACTCAAACAAATAATATGGAAGACAGCTGCAAAAAATGCCTTCATAGCAAAATTGCGTTTGAGGTTCTAAGTAAAACGTTATTAAGAGACAGACCTATCTGACTCACTTCATCATATTCACTTGCAAAAAAATACACCCTTAGGCAATTCAAAACATAAAGCAGCTGCAGTAAGTGAGGGATGATGAAGGAGAGGTAAATGAGAGAAAGCTAAAACCCTTGACGGGAAAGGATTTTCGAAAGCGCGATCGAGAGTGGTACCTATATCCACTCTGCAAATGCCCTAAGAATCGCAAGAGTGGAACTCGAGTTGAAAATATTCGAGCAAACGAAAGGGCAGAGATTCGCAACATGACTTTTGTTGAGCAAAATAAATGTGAAAGATATATTCAAAATCTATGATCAGAGTCCTGTTATAAACCATTTCTTGGTGGTCTTCACCAGCTAAAAGAAAGCAGAAAAAGCACCTTTTGCAAACCAATTCGGCGTTCTGAATAACGCATTTATATGACAATTTGCATAAACATCACTACTGTGTGTCGTCCATGATCAATCAGTTACTTAAAAGGCTTTGACTTTTCACTCAAATGCCTAATGAATTAAAATCTCACCAGAGATGAAGATAGAAGGCTGAGAAGCGCCGAAATGAAGTTTGATTCGGCCGAATCAAAATATGTACACTTAATAGAACACAAAACCGAACTGAAATAAGAAGATCTATTAATATATTGCATTATTATAAACAAAGGTGATGGGGTTTTATTATTTCTTAAAGCAATGTGGCCTTATTCACAAATTTAATTGAGAGGCGGCTATCAGAAAGAAATTCATGTACCAAAAACAAAAGTATGCAACAGCTAAAAAAGTATATCGGGAAGTGTTTAAATAGCAAGCAAACATGAATGTAATGTTTCTAAAAGAATCGTGACGTGCCCGATATTCACGACCTAGCAAAATCAACACAGCCCCATTTTTTACTCATTAAGTAAATATGCTTAGAGAGTACAATTAATAAGCTAAGAAAAGGCAAGAATAAACCATCAATACACAATGGAACAACTTGTCTTCAATCGCATCTTTAACAACACCAATAAGTTTCATGTTCAAAGAGTTTCGTACCTAGTCGAAGCTGCATGAAAGTGCGATCATAGTGATTCACAAAAGAATTCACCAGAATATCAGTGAAAAAGAGATCTTGTAAAACGCAGTGTTAGAAATACGAAGCGAGTGATCTTCAAGCCGAATGCTGAGTGGACAAGACGCATTGCGTTGTGAATTGATTTACGATGCAGTGGAGGAGATAATTTAGCGTTGTTGATAAGAACAACACGGGTAACACTAGAAAATTGGAGAAACCAACTTTTGAATGGTTCAAGAGGTTGAAGAGTGAAACAAAATGTTTAAGAGAAGTAACTGAGCAAAGTTGAGTGGGGTAAATCTTGATGGCTGCAGCAAAAGATAGGTCCCACAATAACAGCAAAAAAAGGCCTGAACTAAAGTAACAGTGTCACTTACAACCATATACTTGTCTATATACATAAGTGCACATACAAACATATACTACGAATGTAATGAAGCAGCTCCATAAACATAAATGAAATAAGAAACTGATTTGAAATTTTACAACAAAAACTCCGAATTTCCCAATCCTCCCTCCCGCGATGACTGAAAAGAAATATTCGTTGTTTCGTTCCTGAAAACTACAAGCAACCGCGTTTTTGTTTTTTCTTCTGATGGCATGAAACGAGATTTGCATTCATTTCGAATGTGAAAGATTCCCTAGGAGAACATATTGCTCAAGAACGGTACATTGGGCGAATCAAAAATTCTATTAAATTCCCCACAGACTACGAGTCAATTAGAGCTTCAATTCCAGTCCACAGAGACACCATCCTCTAATCTGTGAACCGAAGGTGGCTGACGGCTTTTGCATCCAATGCATGCTGCGCACCACCAGATTCAAAAATAAACCAATTTGAAAATGCAGAGTTACCTGCGGCCAAACGCCATCGCTTCGAGATATATCACGTTATTCGATAGAGAAGAGGCGGCATCCTAGAAACGTTAGCTGTGGGCGCTCATTCACGACCCTCTATCGGAAAAACCCACTGGGCACACCTGCAATAATTCTTGTGCATTGCTCGATTCGGCCATACCGTTTGAATCGCGTTTTCCGCTTTTTCTGACTATCCATCAATAATGCCTAATCAAAGACGAAATGAAATGAGGCGGTAGCATGAACTAAAACACTTATTACACTCATTGAGCTTATAAGGTTTTCATGAGATGAAATCATCCTCAGAAGCACACCTCAAAGGAAAGAACAAAAAAATGCACTCAGATGCTACAAACATACATTCGATTTCCGCTATGTATGCAAAAACATAGCCGTGGCACTTGGCAAAAAGAAATGAACTGGCTCAACAGGGTCGCATGAGTGGCACTGATTCCCGGCTCGGTGATTTATGAAGAAAAACATCCGGCTCAATTCCACAACCACAAAGCCAGGATAACTTCAAGATGAAAACGTGACTGGGTAAATCTGCAAGAGAAAATGTATCCATAGCAAGATCCCCTAAAATGTTGCTAGCTTGAGACCAGCACAACGCACTTTGTCGGCTACGGTTTTCCTTCTTTTAAAACAAAATCGATGAATTTTCTGCGGAAAAACTGGAGTCAATTTAGGATAGTTATAATAGGCACAAATACTATGAGAATGAGCAGACAAAGAGAAAACCTCGTTGCTACGGAGAAAGGGCAGGAAGATGGGTTAGAAAATCCCCTTCTACGCCACCACTAAGCTGAAGAAGTACTTTCAGCAGTTGAATATGGGAAGAAAAGTGAATTTATGACTAGTCGCGAATTCACTGAAATAAAATATCGTTCAAATGTATATACATATATGTATATATATATATATANATTATATAAACAAAAGGAAATGCAAATCTCTCATACAGCATCAACTTTAGGTAATATCATGAGTCATGGACTGAGCCGTTGAGGTCAGCGGATCTCAACACCGGTGAACGCGCATGTGTGAGACGAGTCCAATTCGAGATAAACACATCCTGTTGCACCTATCGCAGATAAACCGTGCTCCCTGATCCGGCTCACTTGTGCCCAATAGTCGTCGCGATCTCTTCTCTTCCAGTGCTTGAACTCGGTATCGTTCAAATCGCGCAGTCCCCTCGCGGCATGTTCTCCTCCACAGCTCTCTGTTATGTACTATGTCGTCCTTCAGCTCCATTTGACATGCTTTCAACGTTGCCTTTACTCTATCCTTGTATCGAAGCAGCGGACGTCCTCGTTTCCGTTCCCCTGAGGCGAGCTGTCCGTAGAGTAGTTGCTTGGGGATGCGGTTGTCCGGCATTCTAATAACATGCCCAACCCAACGTAGTTGCGATGAGATGATGTGTGCTTCGATACCAGATATCTTGCACCTTTTCAGCACTTCAGTGTTCCTGATTTTGTCTTGCCAGCTGATGTTTGCAATTTTGCGTAAACATCGCATATGAAACTGATCCAGCCTCTTGATGTCTTTTCGATATAGCGTCCAGGTTTCTGAACCGTAGAGAAGTGTTGTTAGCACGACTGCACGGTATACGGCAACCTTAGTGCTCAGTTTGACTTCATGTCTGCTCCAGAGACGTTTGTATAGTTTGCCAAATGCAGCACTCGCTTTCGCCAATCTTCTGCAGACTTCTGTATCACTGTATGCTGAGCTTGTAAAGATGCTGCCGAGGTATGTAAAGTTATCGACAACCCGAAGACTGGATCCGTCAACCGTTATGGCGTGTGATGTAGGCTGCTGACGGTCTGGACATTCTCGATACATAACTTCGGTTTTCTTCAGGCTGACCTTCAAGCCAAAGCGGTTGGCTGCCGTGGCAAATCGATTCATGATATCCTGTAGATCCGCGCAGGAATGTGCCATTAGGGCGCAGTCATCAGCATATAGGAGTTCCCGGACGACTGCGACGTGCACTTTTGTTCTGGCTTCTAACCGCCTGAGGTTGAAGATGTTGCCATCCATTCGAAATTGAATTGGTATGCCAGTATTGCAGTCTTTAAATGCGACCAACAGCATCATGGCAAAGAAGATCCCAAACAGAAGCGGAGCAAGTACACATCCCTGTTTCGTGCCGTTGGTAACTTCGAATGCATCCGACATGCTGCCTGCTTCGATAACGCGAGCGTGCATCCCTTCATGGAACGATCGGATCACATTTACGAACTTATCTGGGCATCCAATTTTGCGCAGAAGTGACCACAAGCCTTTTCTGTTGAGAGAATCGAAAGCTTTCGTGAGGTCAACAAAAGCAGTGAAAAGGTCTTTGTTTTGTTCACGACACTTTTCCTGCAGTTGGCGAGCGCTAAATATCATGTCTACGGTGCTACGACCAGCGCGGAAGGCACATTGACTTTCTGGGAGGATATTGTTATTGGAGACATGTAAGGCAAGTCGGTTGAGAATTACTCTTGCCAGAATCTTGCCTGGGATGGACAGGAGAGAGATGCCTCTGTGATCGTCACAGGTTGCCCGATCGCCTTTGCGCTTGAAGATATGAACTATTTGCGCATCTTTGAATTCTTGCGGGACTTCCTCGCGCTCCCATATGTGCTGGTATAAAGTTGTGAGGCACTGAATGAGTTTGCGCCCTCCGTACTTGAATATTTCCCCGGGTAGACCATCAGCACCAGGCGCTTTACCCGCTTTCAGCGATTGGATCGCGTCAAGTACCTCGCGTTCTGATGGAGGATACGCCAGATCGTTGGACACATTCCACTGAGGAATTTCGGAGAGCACTGTTGAGTCGAACTCTGATGCTTGATTCAGCACCGCTCGGAAATGTTCTGCCCAGCGTTCCAGAATCTTCTCACGATCAGTTATGAGATGAGAGCCGTCCTTCGAATAAACTGGAACACTTCCGGAATCTCTTGGACCNTATATATATATACATATATATATATATATATATATATATATATATATATATATATATATATATATATATATGTATATATATATTCCAAGAACCAAACGTACAGGGTAACTCGGTAGGCCGTGCTTCCATTATGGAGAGGCATGATGGCATAATGTCGCGACCCAACTGTGCAATGATGCTTAAAAAACCTATACCGAAGAGCCCATTGCCGCGCTATTTTCAATCAAACCTGCACATTATAAACTCAATTGAATTTGTCACCAATTTCGACAACGTTTACTCATAGCTTGAACACTGAATGAGAAGTTAATCAATTCGAAACCTGCCAGAGTAGGTCGTTGATCCCAGGATAACTGTGAAAAGATTTTATCGTTTAATAAAGCACTATGAACACTTTTTTATAAGAGCCGATGCTAGTTTGCTGAATGGAAGGAACCAAGAAGCGTTACAACACAACTGTATCAAAGCTTGATCAACCAGCCTTCGCTTTTCACTGACGTTTTACCAACTTCATTACATCTGGATCAGACCCCACATATGTCGATCATATAACTTCCCCTCTTTCGACGAATGCATCAGAACGGATGATTTGGCTACCTAATTTCCTCTTGACTGGGTGCTTGATGCGCTTTCCCACTCTTTACTTCTCCATGTGTGCAACAAACGTCAAAGTAAACTTTGCTCATATATGCAGAACATTTTTTTCGACACAGGCGTCACGGCGCATCTTTTATGACTGACAGCATACCCAGACGGAGATGGGTTAGGGAATTCATCGGTACCTGTAAGTCGCCGCCAAAGCGGGGTAGTTGCCTCTGTGGTGCACAGTCCTCCCTCTCTAGTGTTTCGAGATGGACTACATCGCGATTAGTTCGCACCATCTCCTCCCCCCACCCCACGCACCTCTGCCTGCTTGATCAATGAAGTATCGCAAGCCTGTTAAAAGTGTTCTGATAGTTGCAGATACGAATTATTATAATGGTTGGACAGAAGCCCAAACAAATGACCCATAGCAAACTCCAGGAGAACAGAGCTAAAAAAAACCTGCAGAAACACACAAAAACACAAAGTCCTGGTGGTTTAAACCAACACAAAAACCTACACTGACCAAAGAATAAGCGCAGAACAGCACCAGAAGAGCACGTTTAATGTGTCCTTTCGAAACTGCACTAACCAGACCAACCGGTTGCATGAACTGTTAGGAAAAAATAAAATGGGCGTCAAAATGCATTCATTTCCTAGACTGTCGCACTATTTGTGCAAATGTTCTGCAAAAATGATCGCTTCTTTCTTGCGAGTGTGCAAAGTAACCAACCGGTTGCAAAAATCATCGAAATTTGTGGCTCTAACCTCAAATGCCATCGAGTTAAACCTACCGCATAAATGCACATCCATACAATGATGCCATAGTGTGCTCTATAAAAGGATATATAAAGTGACGGAAACATTTCAATAAACATTGGAAATAGGATACAAAATGTGTTGCGACGAAACTATATAAAATGCTATGAATGCATTCAGAGCATGCACCACGAACGCTGAAATTATGCGGTCATTGCGCTGCTTTTCGTATTAATGCCTCGTGATATGCCATTAGCTTTAGGCTTAAATTATTCCACAGAACTGAAGTCGATCCGGATGATCCAGAAAACGGTCTGCACAAAGCTTAGTTCAAAGATAACGACCGCACACATAACCGATGTTGGTAACGCGCATACGTACCTCAGCAGCACACAAGGTAAGAGAACACATCGCTCAGCGCTTCCGTTGCGTCCGTGTTGCGCTCTATCGTATCCTCACATTCGCTGCAAGAGCTCGCTTAACCTTGGTGTTTAACTTCCAACCACCAAATTATCGCGCAAGTCACATCCCTTTTGGCTGTCTCGGAAAGTTTCACTTCGATAGTATAGCAGTACACCGAGCATCCCACCTTTGGAACCCGTAACCTAATAGGTGCAACCTCAGGACGAGTCCGCTGAAGCCAAAGAACTCTCGATTTACTCCTTACCAGACTTTGAAAATTCGGTTCATTGGATTTTAAGTTGAAGTAACGGTTATGGAATTTCACCTTTACGAATTTGCTGGCCTAATCTTGTGTTTGAAGTTGCGATGAGCAGGCGTAAACAGTGCGTACTGCCATCAGGTTGACTGCTTACTGCAACGTGGTGGGTTTTGCTGTAAAAAATGCGGGTTGCTGGTGAGGTGCACGATCAAGTTAAGTGAAACGTGGTAGCCTCTGTTCCAAGAAGAAATGTAAGACGCTAAGGTTGTGTCTAAGCTTGAGTTGGTAAACAATGGGCCGCAGGCTTGACTTTGAGCTGGTAAACAGTGGGCAATAACGTGATACGGCGGATGAACAGTGGGTTGTGGGGCTAAGAAGGATGTAGTAAACAATGGAGTATGGGAATGAATGTGAGTTGTGAGGAAAGAGCAGGATGCGAAGTGAAGAACAGTATAAGACGGTAAGCAGTCGACTGCGAGATGAACTGTGACTTGATATGGTAAACAATGGAGCCGCAGGGTTGTGCATGAGTCGGCGTGTAACACATTATTCGGCCATCTCCACCTTGGTTACCTGCACGTTGGTCATTTGTAATCACCTCTTGGGAGATATCAGGGGGTTTCAGCAGTTTCGCCTCAGCACAGACGAGGAAGAACTTGTCTCAGGTGGGTTTGTTGGGAATATTCTTTGACAGTGCCTTTTGCAGGAAACCTTTACGAGAATTTCCTTTCTTCCTCACTCAACTCCTGGCTGACTGAAAAGCCAACCTTAAGAAAGGGAGCCCAGTGAGCAGGCAATTCCGATGATTCTTCATTTCTGCAATACTTTCCGCTCCCATCGAAGAGACTGATGGGTAGGTGTTTTGTTGTCGCGCATTCAGTACGTGCAGTGATTTGTTAGAGACCTTCCCTCTGCTCTCCAATCTCCATCATAAACAATGCCTATTGGTGTAAACCTTTCTCAGCAATTTCGGAAGACGGACTCAAAGCAGCAAAGTAGGGAGGTTATCACTCTCCACCCTCCCAGAATATCTAGCACGTGTGTTCATTTTCCAGAATTTCGTGAGGGAATCCCTGGAAGTGCAATTTGCTTTACTCAAAGACACATCAACTACAGCAACAACAATACATCTTTATCGAGCAATAAATAAAACGTAGTTTGCGCATTTAAAAACTCAAATAAAACCTCAAATGAGTCATAGAGATGATATTCACAAATAATTCAATAAATTTACGTATATAAGTAACAAATAACTGGCTTGAACAGATGTACTTACAGCAAGAGGGGTTATTCTTTTTGACACAAGTCTTCTTTACAATCGCTGAACACTGAAATTAAATACATCCACGTACTCGTCAACGTATAAAGAAATGAACAGTCAGTCAGGATGGGTATCCGTAACCAAGTTTAGGTACATTTTTTCCCCGGCTAAATGTTTCATAGCTATTCTATCGGCCGAACTTTCTGTTAAGATTGATCGAACTTGTAGGTGAAAGTTCTCTCATCGGCGGAAGATTGAAAGTTCTGTTGATTGAAGCGGCACAATTTTACAGGATGCAACTACGATCACATTAAAACATCACTGAAAGATTTTTCCACTTGTTTCAAGTGTTCGTAGCACATCACTTCAATTAGATTGAATGCGTTTTCAGTGATTTTCACCGTGATCAATGATCAGTAGAATTTGATAGTACTTAATATAGGAATGAATATTATAAATGAAAAAACGATAAAATTAAGTGGATATTGGTGATAAACTGTTTTAATGATAGAGATAGCGACCTTCATAAAAGGGATATTTTTTTTTAAATGTAAGAATTGTAATTGTACAACAAGAAGTGATTTGGCAGTGAGAAAGTTGGCAATCCAGCTTTTTCATTTCCTACTTCTATGTGAAGGAGAGTCTATTCGGCAAAGGGTTTTTCCTTTTTCTTCTCTCAACGAAATAGTTGTGCTATTATTTTTCTTTGCTAATTTTTGTTTGTATTCATGAGTGTGTGATCAATGAAATCTTCAAATATCGAATTTAGTTTTTAATCATCTTGCTACGTCAACTATGATTGCTTTATTGAAATCACACATCTTCTCGATCACCACTAATTTCGGTACAACTGATAGCAAGACAATCGTCGAGACAAAAAGTGTTGAATGTTTAAAAAAAAGAGGGGAAAAATCTTTAGAGGAGAGGTGAGAACGAGTTTATCGAGAAGCGAACTATAATTTTGCGGACGATTGTGCGAGGTAATGGCAGATACATAACAATGGAAGCGAATAGAGTTGTAGCCGAATGGTAGCATCCCTCGTTGAGATAGATGGAAGCGAATTTCTAATATCGGTGATGAAGATGCTGTTATAATCTGATGGGCTTTGAATGATTTCTGATGCTTTTCTCTGTTATTATTTTGTATTCGAACCTTACTCAGAAGTATATTCCCTTGCATAAATCAGTAAATTTTCATCTTCTTTCATATAAACTAAAAGGGATGTCTTATATTCGGACGTATACCCTCTATGCGGATATGTGCGAATGAGATTTTCAGTAGGGAAGTGTAGCGAGAATGGATAACGGGCTTTTTTGCACAGATGAGAGGAATGAGTATAATGTTATGGTGCTTGCAGGGATTAAGTTAAATTAAAGGTGAGTGACTGATGATCCAGGCACGAACCTTCTCAAAAGGTATTTCGTTGGTAATATCAAATTGGTTAAATTGCATCACTATTACTGTCAAAAGCAACTACTTAATTAACTGGTAAGATTAGGAAGTAGGCAAAATTTATAGGTAGTAAACAAAGGAATTGCAACGTTCGGTAGGATATATGATGTAAAGTTGAAAAACTTAAGTAAGAGTACAGAAGCACACATAAAAAAGTTTCGGCGCTGAATGTCTATGACTTCATAGGACGTTGATAGGCCTCATGATCAAAACTTTAGACGATTTTGATCCGAATCTTCTGGATATTAGATATCTTCCGGGTAGGTTCCTGTTTGTTTTTTTAAGTGATGTTTAGTTGTCCGATGTGATCTGATGAAGTGATAAAGTTTTAGGACGGGTTATGGTGGGATACGGTGGGGGAGAAGAAGGTAATGGTCGAAAGCTAACCGCTAGCGACTACAGTCAAGCTGGACTAATAAGCGGAATTGCTACAAGGTGTATTATTCAACCTTTGGATGTACTAAAAATACGATTTCAGGTTAGTTTATATAGTATTTGCAATACTTCATTCGTTGATTGCAAACATTTCTTTCCATCTTATATATCATTCGATTTCTATTAACCAAAACGACTCGAATTTATGCATGGAAAGTAGTGAATTGACCACCGATCTTCTCATTGATTTGTTTTTTTCTACATTTCTCAAAATTTTTATTGGTGAGTATCCTGGTTTTTCATTGAAAATTTTCATTGCTTGAAGTTTCTCTCTTTTTTCATTGACATATTTTATCTTTTTTTTGTTGCCATAAGGCAGTTTAGGTGAGTCAAAGGGGAGAGAGGTGGGGAGCCGGACAGCTGGTCTTAAGCTGTGACACCTGGACCATCCAGGTTGGTAGTTTAGACCAACTAGCATAAGTGGTCGAGTACCCTTGGAAATCTGAATATATTGACGCTAGAATACAATTTCATGCAAAACAAAAGCTGCCGTGAATAGAGAGGTATGAATGGTTATTGAATGAGTCAGAAAATGTTTGATACTATCCTTATGATACATACATTTGAAGAGAAAATCGACTTTCTAATAGAAAAAACTCGATATGTTCTTCCCTGCCGAAGTTATATCTTACATGCTTTCCAACTTTTCGGTTGTAACTCAGATTTCAATCCAAATGCATTTAGCTGATGGTCAACCGAAATTTTTGAATCTTGTCTGGTCGCGGCGGAAATGGCCCATCGGGTTTTTTAATGCACTAAGTTTTAAGTGATTTCTACTGCTAGGTCAATGCCTTCTCTCACTTGCCGATTCGGTGAAATTGCATCCGGTTGAGATAACTGGGCTATATTCTTGCGGTGGTCATTTTCATTTCTGTGTAGTGACCCGTTTTCCCACTTAAACTTAACGACGCCTCTTCT
This sequence comes from Baylisascaris schroederi, assembly GCA_006503575.1. Lineage (NCBI taxonomy): Eukaryota > Metazoa > Nematoda > Chromadorea > Rhabditida > Ascarididae > Baylisascaris > Baylisascaris schroederi. The sequence goes on along the minus strand of QEWY01000099.1, from coordinate 464,777 downwards.
AGTACCGCAAACATATCAGGCCAGATCTCTTGGCCGTCTATAAAGAACTCTTTTCATTACTTAGCCATAACTGTTATGTTTTAAGGCAAGTTGTTCGTTTCCGATAAAGTTTGCATATTTAAGCTTCAAGAAGAGCCGTTGCATGGGTCACATAAAGGAAAGTACTCAGGCATTGTGCAGGCGCTCTTCCTAATCAGAAAGGAGGAGGGCATAACTGCATTCTGGAAAGGTCACGTTCCTGCACAAGGCTTATCGGCTATTTATGGTCTTGTGCAGTTCACATCATTTGAAATGCTCACCAGTAAGGCCGTCGATATTCGTTGTAAGTTGTTTCTTTATTGCTGTCATAAACCTGCTAGCCAGCAGAGTATCGTCATTGATTCACATTCCCGTATGTCGACTGTCAATGATGGCGAGGCAAAGTATGGCTAAATTGTTGACATTGTGTCGTCGTATGTGGCCATCGTGATAGAACTGAGTTGCTTGCTAAAACTCGATTGTAGCGGGAAAGAATTGTATTTGAATTTGAGTTCTTGAAATGAAATCCATGCAAGTTCCACCGAGATTGATGATTAACAATGAAAAATGCACTTTTCGAGCTATATTGAAGGGTTCCCGAAGGTAATTTAATTCATCGGCACAACTGAGCCGTTAAATGTTGAAGTTAGCAATTCGTTGTGTTACCACTATCTCATGCAACAGAACCAAGTTAATTCTTCAGTATAAGTGGCGTTTTATAAGATTAAAAATGAATAAGAACACGTGATGTTTAGAAAAATTTGCTGGAATTTTATCAGTTTATTGGGCGGACGTGTATTTGTTTACTGGTGATTTGTGCAGTGCCGATGGCAATGTTGGCTGCCATTTGCCTGCGCAAATTTTTTGACGTTTGTTGTCGTTTTGAGCTGAGGTGCTCTCTGCTTTCAGATTATAAAAACTAGATGATTCACCTAGTTTCCTTGATATATATTGTCATTATTCAATTCTTAATTTTAAGGTGCTGCACCTCTAACTTATGACGTAAAGAGTTTTATTGGCGCTTTTCCGCTTTCTTGGTTGCTACCAATATTCATTTGTAGATTAATTAGGGTAGATCTTATATTATTTCCATAATAGTAGGGGTAAAAAATTTATACTGTTATTAATCTTGGCTTGGCTATGAAGTATTTCTAAATCTGCGATAGTTTACCGTCGTTTCACTATTTTCATCATTTCTTGTTATCGTTTTAGCCGAATTTATTTACAATTCTTCAATTCTCTTGTTTATTGTTTTGTATGTGCTACGTCGTTTATCGGTTACAATGATTGAATTTTGAAACATCATATACTTTACTCTAGTGGATAATTCTTTCATTGGTATTATTCTCGTGTAGATAGCGATTTTCAGTTTGTCGATTCTTCAATAAGCACTTTTTTGGTTCTTGTTCTGCTATCCCTCCGGCATCCTAGGAAATGCTAAAATTTTAACTAGGTCGCCACTCATCCATAACTACTCGAATGAGTCCTATCTGCATTTAAAAAGAGAGTGTCAAGAAATCTACAATTTTAAAGAAACGTTATCTGCGTGAGTGCATCTTATTGTTTTCAGTGGCATTAGCATATCGTGGTGTGACCGATTTCGTTTGTGGCGCCATAGCTGGATGTTGTGCGATGACAACGGCGATGCCACTCGATGTTATACGAACACGACTTGTGGCTCAAGGAGAACCTAAGGTATGATTTATTTCAGCTTCTTTCAACCTGTCTCATTTGTTATTTTTTTATTCGCACCGCGTCATGGAATGGTTCTCCCACATTTACATCCTGCCATCTTATCACCTGCTTTTGTGTGCATGCATACACATACTAGCACACATATATAATAATCGAGTCCTAATTTCCTTCGTTGATTTGCATGATGGAGCCTTTCTAAATTTCCGGATCCGGTACGACCTATGCGACTTTTCCTTTCTCTCTGAAAGCTAGTCCTTTGAAGTGATTATGTAGCGTCATTGGTTGTTCATTCTTGCCTAATTTCTTACGTAATTAAGTTGAAGGGAAATGGAGGGAGTAAGTTGGTCCACTCGTTTATGAATATGATGCATAAAATCAGATACTTCATGTATCTGTCCCTCTTAGTTAGTGACTTTATGTGTCAGAAAATGTCGGTAGATTTTTTCTGCTTATCGGCATAAGATCAGGTCGAGTACCCAATTTTTCTATCAAGCGAAATTGTAGCTGAGGCTCCTACGACAGATTTTTTTGTTGCATCAACCATGTTCTGTTTTCACTCGCTATGGAATATGTGTATATGTAAGTGCATAAGTGATTGTTTTCCAGGTCTACCGTGGTACGTTGCATGCCGCGTTTTGTATATGGAGATTCGAGGGCTTGCGGGGTTATTTCCGAGGTTTAAGTCCTTCACTCGCTCAGATTGCTCCATATACAGGTGACGGCTTTCTACAGAGGTTGAAATTGAAGTGGGCGTCAAAATCGCAGCAGCAACAGCAGTAGAATGATTGCCAGGCGGGCTGTCCACCACTACAGTAAGCATATTGTCGAATTAAGCGCGTTCCATGGGTATTCCCATGTTCATACGACAATTGCCAATAGGGAAAACTTTCAAAGCGAAGCTCGCAGGAAGGAAGATGAAGCGATCGTTGAGCGCTTCGTAATACTTAAATGAGTTTCACCTTCAACGTATCCACGAACGCATTTTCCCATTTCACAATTTCATCGAGTTAGAAGTATAGTTGTCTTCTTGATTGTGTTTCTACTGATGAGTTGTAACAGTTAAATGGCAATGTGCTTCATTATATCACGCCGCTTTCGTGGTTTCGTTTCATACACGCTCTTTTCCATGCATAAGTGCTGAGATGTTGCAGTTGAAAGTTTGAAGGTCACTGAGAATAAGATTAGAGTTGAGTTTCCAATAAATAGGTACTCATTGATGATCTGAGTGGTAAGGTGTTGATAATCGATACCGATCATTACGGGTGTTGGGCAGTCATCTCGAGTTTTAACCAACGTTCTTGTCTTGGAGGGATTTCTTTGCGGTACGTGTTTGATGATTAAATTACCATAATTTGTTTAATAAACGAGATTGCTCAAAGGATCCACAATTTCGATCTGTTATGCTGATTAAAGCAACTATAAGCTATCAGCTTATTGAAAATTTTATTCAGAAGGATGCAAATCGGGAACTCAGTGGAAATATTGCATAGCGAGGAATTATCAGATCACTACTAGAAGACATCCATATTCACCGTGATCGTTCTTTTCGAAAAGTGCACAAAAGGCGACCTCTTCTGTGATTAACGAGTCCATAAACTTAGAGGCGCGATGTTTTTACTGCATTAAAGCATGTAGAATGTTGGATAGTTGAAAGAAGCGCAGAAGCCGTTTATTGCTGCGTTTGGATGAATAGATCATCTTGCAAACTAAAATATTAGGGTCGCTTACGCCTCTAATTTCGTTCTCATATTTATTAATGATCACTCGAGTTATTATTTTTTTAGGAATTCAATTTGCCTTATACAACTGGTTCAATGATATTTGGAGGAGATTCATTTGTAAATATGGTAAGGTTGTTTGATCTATGCTGTTATGGTTAATTTAGATTCGTTATTCCTTAATTTAAAAGGTTTTTTGGATCTTCTTTTTGGAACAAATCGTTTGAGAATGCTAAAAGTTTGCTATAGTCGCCGCGAAAAAAGACGTTGATAAGGAAAACCCTTCACCTTAGCATTGCCATGTTCGATATACTTTAAGGGCATTGCGGCCAGATCAGAGCGGCTCACGCTGTTTTTTTGTGCTTTCTGGCGTGTTCCATGCTACAGGGTCAGCGATGTCGACTCCTTAACGTCCTTCTGGGTTCTTAATAGTGGCATCTTTGGAGGGCACTTCGTACGGGCGATACAGATTAAGCGACAGTCGTAGTGGTTTAGAACGTTGTAGTAACGCCCGACAGTGCCTTAAGGCCTTTTTATATAAAAGAGCAGTTGAGCTCACCAACAGTGGAATGCGTTGATTTGTGGCAGGATTTAAACTCTTTTTAATTGGTCGAACAAGTGCGTCAAAAAACTTGCTTGCATTTGTAGTTATCAGCAAGATGTGGAAGTATTCCAGAGACTACTGGAGCATTAATATGTGGAGCTTTGGCAGGAACCGCTTCGAAGACAGTGTTGTACCCGTTGGATATGATCAGGCATCGCTTGCAGGTTTATCTTTCTCTTGCTTTCACCATTGCATGATGAATTACTATTTTCCTACGCTCATCCGTGGGGAGTAAAGAGAGAGGCGCATGTGGGATTGATCCGCTTTCCCTAGTCATTAGCTGCCAGGAGCGCCAACGAAGAACGTGTCGATCGGCATACTGATTGACAGTTCGATACATGTTGGTAGATGTTCCATAGCGTTCTGAAACATTTTGGAATTTCAGCAGTGTTTAGTAAACAGAGAAGCAATGCAGAAAATGATTACCATTTTAAGATATATCGCCGAAGCGTCACTTCGGAATCGCTGTCTGTGGATGTACCCTGACCAGCCATCGTATTTACCTTTCAATTAATTCTGTTTTCTCGTCGATCGGAGTATCAGTGCTAAGGCGATGTTTTGATGTTGCCATAGTATGATGGAAGAAAACAATCATGGGTGGTCGTGCTCCGAGGATTTCCTTAAGATGAGGCGAGGCGATCCATCTTGTATACGTGGAGTTGCTTGATCATCTTCTCGATAGCTAATGATGAGCGATGCGTGAATAAAGCTAAATTTTAGATTTCCCAAACAAGCACTTATGCTTCAAAGAAAATGTTTTTGTCGTCACTAGCTGTATTAAGTGTGATTTAGATGCGTGGTTTCAAACGAAGAGGATTCGGTAAGACAACACAATGTCGTACGATGATTGGCACCTTCGTGCATGTCACCCAACACGAATCGGCACTTGGTGAGCACTCAATTCATATTCGCTGTTCGTGAATTGTTATTCATATTTCGATAGATGCGTGGTTTCAAACGAAGAGGATTCGGTAAGACAACACAATGTCGTACGATGATTGGCACCTTCGTGCATGTCACCCAACACGAATCGGCACTTGGTGAGCACTCAATTCATATTCGCTGTTCGTGAATTGTTATTCATATTTCGATATTTCTTTTCACTAACAATGTGTTTTTAAGTAATCCGAGCAAAATAAGGACAAAAAAACCAACTTGACTTACAAAAAGAGGGGGAATCAATTTTTTAGAGGATGTCGAGAATGAGTTTCATGGTGAGGAGGGTTAGATTTACTCAGACAATGGGTTGAGGGGAGGGAGGGGGGAAGTTTTGTGTACATATCGTCGATTGATGTCTTCTTGTTTGTCGTTCTTTTTCCTTTCGTTTTCATCCTAGTGTGATGACTGCTTTTTTTGTATATTATCGCATTTCATTTCACATGATCGTTATTTTGTTTTATTATTTATACAATTATTGCTGTGGTTTCGAGTTATTCAAATTAAACCTCATCCAACGTTGAGGTTCTACTGCAGTCACAATTTTTTGGTGTTAAAGTTGCTGCTTTAATTCAATGATGGTAGTTTCTGATTGCTGGCTTCTTTTTGATTATTAAATTATAATTTCTGAATGTTACAATTTAATATCAGTGAGCATTATCAGGGAATGTATGATGTGGTTGTGACCCTGCTCCACCCAAAAACGAGAGTCTTAAGGTGAACTTCCTTCTTTCTGAAGGAGACTTCCGTTCTCAGCTGACTTCGAATAGCATTAAGTGTTCATTATGCCTGATCAGGCTTAGTCTACGTTCATGTTATCTGGTTTTGGCCTGTCCGAAACGCTTGGATGTATGAATTTTACTTGCTGTGGAGAGCTGTTTCCGCGTTCCACAATTGCTTAAATTTCCCTCATGTTCATTATTAGATTCGTTAAGTTTGATAACGATGGCTGATTTACTTATCTCCTCCTCATGCAGTGGGTCTTCTTTATAAAAGATACTGCTATGTTAGGGTGTTTAGGTGATGTGGATTGCGATTGCAGGATTGTTCAAGGGTCTGTGGCCATCAATGCTGAAAGCGGCTGCGAATTCTGGTTTTGCGTTTCTCTTCTATGAGCTTGCTCTCGACCTAATTCGTGCCCTATAGCACGATCTCCGGTGGCAATTCAATTCGTTTTGCTCAATGCAAAAGTGCTCTCCTTATATGTTGTTTTGTGTGTTGATCTGCATTTTGGGAATAGTCATTACATATATTCGTATAGTTCGATCATAGAAACATCACATCTTAATGAACGGAAAAGTTGGCTTAGCAGATTTCGCTCATAAGTTTGCGCCTCATTGTTATACTCATTAAAAAGTATATCTTTCTTGTCTTTTAGTTATAGATAAACTGATAAAGAAGATCCTATAGAAGCCATCGTTTCTTTTTAAGTGTTTTTTGAGGAATCTCATGAATCTTTATTTAAGCATTAAATCATTTTTGCCCATTTGTTTTGATTGAAATTTGGGTTTCTAAGTGCATTTATAATTATGTTGTTTTTGATGATAACGAGATTGATCATTTAGTTGAAGATATTCTTTTAAGCAAACATTTTATTTCCGTAATTTATTTAGGGGAGAAAGGATGGGGAATTGTTGCAAATTTCGGAAGTATTTTGTGTCGGGAAAAATATTGACACTCATTTATATAAAGGATTGTTTTCGAATTTTTAGGATTTCAGTTTTACCCTTCTAGCATCTTACTTGCATTTTTGTTGATAGTTTTACTCGTGTTATGATTTTTTTTTTGCAGATTTTTATTTTTTCAGCTTTTCTGATTAGGTTGTTAATGCGTTACATTAGTAGCTGTTAGCGTATTTCTTTATTATCCTCTCACTTTCAGTATAGGTATTGTGTTGTTTGCTGCTTATTACTTCTGTTCATTCTTGTTGTACATATAGTCGTTATAAATCGATCGGCAGTAAATAAAACTGCGATCCAACGTTTCTTTCATTATATGTATTCGAGGCAACATCGATGTGATCGTGTTGAACATTTGAATCTACAACATTCAGCAAGCACACCTAGAGGCTTATAGTACTGTTATTTCAGACCCCGAAATGACACCTATTCAGAGGCTTTCAGAAACTTTAATTGACCGGGAATCTTTTGGGTCTTCTGGCATAAATCTGAAAACGTGAACTGTCTCAGTTTTGATTTTTTATGTCTTTGCGCTGCTGTTCGGCTGTAATGTTGTGCGCTATCGGCGCGTTTGATACTGTAGTTGTGGATTTCAGTTGCGTGCTCCAAAAAGGGTTTAGTCCAGGCTGTAAAGAATGGTCTTGCGACTTCAATACACACAGCATGGGTCATGATTTAAAAGAAAAAAAAGCATTTTTAACAATGGTGACGACGTACTTGTCGGATTTCTATTCGGAGTCAATAAGGATACCTAAGTCTTCGATGCAGTCACGTTAATACGTATTTCACATGGGGAGGTATTAAAGAAAATGACAGATATGGGAAGCAATCACTGTCGGGACCAAGCGAGAATTGAACTGAGAGCATGTTGTAGTACAGTATGCCAGTAGCCGATCCAGAATTTGACGTATCGGCAAATAACATTTGATGGCAAACGATCAAGTGAATATAATACAGTAAAGACAAACGATTGAAAAATGCTCTCCATAAACATCTGTGTGAGTTTGGAATATTGCCAAGTTTTACTCCCAGGAAAGTCTCAATGCAGTGTAATAATTCTACAGAGATGTCGCAGGAGTGAGTTTTTGTACTTCGAAAAAGGAGGAGCAAGTCGATCAAAACCTTGGCAAAATTGGTCTAGATTCAGTGAGTGACGCTTTTGTTACAAAGACCCTCGATCCAAGCCGTTAACGAAAGAAGTTAATGAGGGAGACACACTGGCAGGAACTCATTTAATAGAGTAAGATTGTTCGAAAGGTGATATGGGCGCAATTGTTGACGTTCAAATGTATTGCAGCACCCATTTAATTGTTACCAGGAAAACCGAATCACCGCCTTGATGCCAAACCTTCCGTTATATAGATCATCTTAACTGCCTGAATGCGGAAAGGAAAACCTCAAAAAAAAAAAAAAACACCTGCAGCATTTAACGAGCTGGCCAAGTGCGGACAGAACAAGAAAGTGAAGAATCTAATCCAACGAAAATCTCACCTATTTCTATGCAGTGAGAATAAGGTAGATTGTCAGTCTAACTCATATTTACTGCAAAACGGACGGAAATGATGCCCAATCAACTGCAACATATTAAAAACAGCCGACCATTGCCGAACTGATCTGCTTGAATACTTCCTCATGTGGAAAAAATCGTTAACTCCCAACTGCTGAATTTCTAATCGGGAAAAGAAGAAGAAGAAAAAGAAGATAAAAACAATGGTGCCATATAGTACTATGAACATAATTCTTCATATTTCACCTCAGCGAAGTATTTAGGCAGCTCCTCAAGAGACCGATTTTGCCACTTTAGACTCGGAGATTTCGTTTCGGTGATAGCTCCACCAATATAGGAAATAAAAAGCCTTCAAGAAATGGCGACAAGTTTGTTACTCAAAACACTTCGAACTCCGTTGAAGGTATCATCCGAAAGGATAGGAGCTGTTATTTTTTCGAGTAATGATGGTCGGCGATGCAGAAGACTAATCGTTATTAATTATCGATGAAAGAAGCCAATTTCTTTGAGGATTTTCTGAGAGCACAGGATGACGCTTCCGCCCGGACTTGCTCAATCTTCATCAACTCAACTGAGGATTGCAACTTAGCTGTGCCTCATCACCGGACATACCGTTCGGATTTGCACCACGACGATTATTTTCATTGTTAAATTTCGAAACAGCATGTTTGGGAGGACAGTTATGAAAGCCATGAAGAAGGTCATAGAATATCCTTCTCAAGCAGTTTGAAAGCATTGAGGAATAGGCATTAGAAATGACTCAATTTCTTTCACAAATATTTTTTGCTCCAATTCCTACAAATATGCTTTCGCGGTAACTTTTTGATAGCAATACCCAGTAGCACTAAAGCTTGGAAAACTTACAAACTTTTCCTCGGCTTCTCGAACGTTACAGTTACACGATTCAAGGGAAGGTCGCTAGCGAAATCGTACTCCATCAACGCAAAACATAGAGTAAACATATTGCAGAGGTTATTTCGAAATGAAAATGAGGGAAGCATCGCTCACGACTACGTGGCTATTCGAGACATTTGCATATAGAGGCTCATTGAGCTTAGAGATAGCACAGGCAAAGATCAGTTTTCACCGGAGTCTTTCTTTTATTGATATGCAAAACACCGCGTGTTGCATATATTCCACCGATCTTAGTGCATAACTTAACCATTCATACACATTGTTTTGCATATGTGAGTCCCGTGACTCCATGCAATACTTTTAATTTGCATACAGATTTATTGTCGATGTGGTCATTATTTAATCTGCGAATGGCGCTGAGGTGCAGCAGCGATTTTCGGTGGCTTGAATCCAGGATATGGTAGTTTCAAAATTTAGGCTGCTCTATTCTTTGCCTATCATTTGCGCGTCGTATTGTTTGTTGCTGCATGCGAACACCAGTGTTTTATATCGTTTTTGTGCTGACCCATTTTAAATGAGATTGGGAGTCCATCCATCCACATTATTTCTTGAAAGCTGAAACGAATCTAACCGTATTCTGTCGCTCGCCAGACACTTAGGGTTGAGGGCCACCGATGTGCCTTCATTCTGAATTACCAACTCTATCGTCATACAAAGAATTCCTTATGTTATGTTGCTTTCAGTTGTTTCCATCACCTCTCTTGTCTTTACTTCATGAGAATAAGCGTTAGTCCCTATCAAACTCCGACGTTAAACGATTTGTAGTTCAGGTTTCGTGCGTTTCGAACGCTGTAATGTCGAAGACGACAAACGACTGCGTGGAGGAGTCGAGCGGTGTTCCACCGGGTAATAGCAAGCAAACTGACTTGACAAAGGGGAAGACGCCAGCACAGAGGAAGAAAAAGAATTTCAAAAATCCACTCTTCACAAGCATCACTGCAAGGCAACTGAAGGCACTACTTAATTCCTATGACGAGGTTGGGTTTTTTCTGGTTCATCCTTCCTCTTTTATACGTACCACATCCAGTTGTACGCCTCTTTTCACATGACTTATGACTCTCCGATCAAGTTCAAATGAATGGTCAACCTGAGCTGTAAGCTCCATTAAGTCCAATATGGGAGCACTAAATTTAGCAGTCTGGCTCATCGTAAGAATCTGAGGCGGTCCTTCTGCCAGTGAAAACGACCTAACTTCGATGAAGACCAAACGCAGGCAAACAAATCGCATTTGCATCGTGCGGTAGATATTCTTGACCTCATAGGAACGCTTCACTTGAGCTCTAGAAGTTCGAGCCACTCCTTTGATTTGGATGACAAAACCGTTTGCAGAATTTTGGACACCATATCCCATTGACTTAGCCAAGTAATCTTAGGCAGGCACCAGTGTGTTTACTTTCAGAGCTCATTTGAACTTTACTTAATTGGTAGCTTCATTTTCGTCATTCACGCTCTTCTTCCCGCTTTCGTTTATCATGAACTGAACTTTTAATTGGGTAATGTGGTGTAATTTGAAATGTGGGGACACGCAACACAGGTTTTAGGAGGTTCTTTAATAGGAAAGTGAATGCCCTGAGGGAAAAGTTCAGATTCTGTCGAAGGGAAGACTCGAGGTTCAAGGTGCATGTTTGAAAAAGGTGGTCGCCTTGTTAGCTGAGATTGCTTTGACTGGAGAGGATTCTTCGTCGTTCAGGAAAGCTGTTATCCCATATGCGTGAAAGAGTTACTTTGTCGGTGAGATGTAGTTGGTTTGTTGGAATCTCTTTGCGTGCTTGTTGTGTTGCTTCCCTTTCCGTTGCCATTGTCTCAGTTGTTTGTGAATGAATGGAAGGGAGCCGCAATTAAACTGTCATATGGACGAGTGAGATGCGCTCTCAAAATTACTTGAGAACGCTCTATATCCTATCCACTAGGAATATGAGGGAGTGAGTGAAATGAAGTTGCATGCTGCCAACAATCCCTCTCTCTTCAGCCCAACGTTTTTTCCTCGCCATTAAGGTTCTTGAATCGTGACAGATGAAATAGTCTTACTCTGAATGGATAATGTTTGGAAGGGGCTCCCATCCTGTGAAATGATGAATCATGCCCTCAAGTGGACGGGAACTACTCGTCCCAGCGTGGAGAGGGATTTTTCCATTGCGGGGACTTCCGTCGTCCTGAATTTGCTATTTATCTTAATGCTGGAGTCCGAGCGGATGGCGGTGGACTCAGAACACTGGAACGGGGGCCCTGACCTTGCCACTCGTTGAAGGCTTTGCATGTAAATGGCTTTAGATTCGCCGAGTCAATGTACAGCACCGAGCAAATTCAAAGGGAACTTTTCGTGCATAAATAAGGTTTTCGAAAAGTGCTCTAATCCATATGTGTTGATGACTATGCAATCAAGATGCTAAATTTTCGTTGCTTCGTTACCCCCATCTGAATCTGCTGGTCAGTTCTGGAATCATAAGTGGCGCAAACCTTCACGAATGGTGCGTGAAAAATTGTACCTCTTGGAACTGTGGAGTTCTTTGTGTTCATTCGGTTACTTCACTTTCCTATGTGGTAAAGAAGAAGACTCCTTGTTTAATGGTTGTACATAATTTGTTTAAATTCAGCGTTCATTGCAGCGGGAGAAAACGAGCCCTGGACCTAGTGGTGTCAGGGTGAAGCTTGAAGCGCCACCGAGGGAGAAACCAAAGCGCATGGTTATGAGGAGAGCTAAGAAACCGTCGACTGGTAAACGAGGACGTCCTCGAAAGAAGCAATTTGATGGTGAGTTATGACCGTTAGGCATTTTTTAGTAGCTTGGAGCTGCCAAGTCATCGAATCAGTCTTCTTTCTCCGCCGATGAAACGTCTCTTTTGTTCAAGCTTTGATTTTCTTTTTACCGATCCATTCAAGCAGCAAATTGGTTCATTTAAACACACTTTTAGTGCTTAAAAAACGACAGTTAACATCACGTAAGATAACGTAAGAAAACTGCTGACATCATCGGGACTTTGTGAGTGAAATTTGACTTCCAAGGAAGAGATCGTTGTGATTTGCACTGGCATGAGTTAAGAGGGACTTCTGGAAGATGATTTATATAATTCTCCTGGACGGAAATCCGTTTACGGCTTTGGTCAGTGATCGTTGTCAGTTGGTGTCCACTTCAGTTATGCAGCTCCAACATGTGCTCATTGATGTGCGAGAATAAAGCACTATCAACGATCTTTTCTGCGGTGTTCGTTGTACTCATGTGTGATATTGGGGTTTCGTTGCTTTGCTCTTCGACTGCCTTTTATTGTTTCTCTTGTGCATTTTCATTCTAACAGTTCATAGTAAGCGATACAAAGTTTGTAGCATCTGATGGGAACCTCATATCTCTTCATCATGATTTGTGTAGGGGGAGGGGGCATCTGCGTCTTTGAAGGGGTTCAATCTTTCGCCGCCCTCTTTTCTTTCTTGTGGAGATCGGTAGATGGTGGACTAAAGCGTGCGGCTTCCTAATCTCCTTCAGATGTTTTATCACCATGAGAACTTGAAAGTATGTTGTCGGTGAAAGCATCAACGTGCTGACCATCATAAGGGGAATATGGATCTCCGTATATGATTAGGCCTTTCGTAAAATCCTAACTAGCCCCCAACAAAACCGTTCCGTTTCCTACCAAGTTCTCTTCGCATCGTTTGATCGTTTACTTCAGGCTTTCACTCGCCAGTTGAATAAATTTGTTAATCCATTAAAAAAAAAATAAAAAAAAAACGAGTCAAATTTTCATAGATACGTCGGCGGCTATAACTGAGGCGTCCAGCATGGAACAGTACCACTTTGCATCAATCAATGGTCACTTATCTACAATTATGGTTCCTTTTTTTGAATATTTTCGCTTTTCTTCTTTGCTTTTTTTTCGACTTGCACCTCGTAACTCATCAGTTGCAGTTTTTTTATACTGTGCGAAAACTTTATCCTTGATGATGCGGTGTGGATATTGGTGTCGTCATTAGCAGATGCGGTGAATTCTAGATTGGCGTATGACTGGATCTGAAAAGTAGTTTTGAGGTTTCGGCATCCTCTGCCGACGCGAACAGTTGTCCTGTTAGCATGTTCTTTCAAATCCGTTGCAAGTTTAATTTGGGAGGGGGTGGGGTGAATAAGGTGGAACAAGAGGATTGGAGATGCGTTTGAATGGAGAGAAACTGAAAATACTGTCGTGACGTGGATTCGGCAATGCTAAAAAATATTTGTTCCCATAGCAGAAAGAGTAAAGTTTTATAGAAGCAAAAAGATTATTGCAATAACTTCTGTTTGAGTCGGCGGAACTGCTCCTGTAGTCCTAATCGAGCCGATATCGACGAATTCGTAGAGCTTCGTATGTTAGTATCCGTGATGCGTAATTGCAGGACAGCGGATTTGTTGGATACGAGCAGGTCCCGATCTTCAAGGATGTTCCAGTGAACATCTCGGGTTCTGTTTACCATTTTCTTTGTTATTTAAGTTGATCTATTAGTCAGGACAAAATGCACTCTAGCTGAAAGATAAATCTAATAAAGTAGGAGGCAGCAGGGTCAATTCTTCGAGTTGAATTCCTCAACAAACTGATTTGCCTTTTGACCTATCTAATTGAGCACTCATGATTTGCAAATAATGAAAATAAATCCTACCGTCTGTTGCATTCGAATCGAATCAACGATGATTATGACTCAGAAGTAACTGAGCTAAAAGTCGTCTCAGGCAAGTAAACACACCACGTATTGCAGGTGAAGCTCCTGGTGTGGAGGTTAGCCCACCAGATTTCGACTATTGCGAAAGGCTGATTAAGACGGCTGAGGAATTAGTGAATAGGGCACTCGTGCAGATTAAACGCCGAAAAGTTGGAGAGAGTAGCGGTGCAATGACAGGTTTGGAACAGAACGGAAATCAGGACCAGTCGTTCGATTGGCTGAATGATTTAGACATCGATGCACTAGCCGAGAGTTCCGCTGTTTTCAGCACTGAGATGACTTCTTGAATCGTGATCTTGGGCGTTACATTCTTTGCAGCACATGCATGGCAAAGTCATGGGGAGTGGTCCTCGTTTCTTCAGATTCATTCAACTCTGAAGTTTTTTCGAGGACTTACTAATGCAAAATTTAGGTTGTTCTTTGATCTCTGGAGTACGATCACCATGCATGCAGCTCACCTTTCTTGATGCTTAAAACAGATTTTGCGAGGTTCTTGGGGGCAGTCGCTCAGAGCTTGAACGATACGGTTACTGCGCATCAAAAAACCTGGAAGGTTAATTGATGGGACTTGTGATTACAGGATCCAGTGCTTCTGTGAGTCAGATGCCGTGGTATTAGTGTATCCGATGTTTATGCAGTGTGTTGCAAGTCCTCATTTTGGGGTTTTTTTTTTGCTTCAGGTAGGATTTGAATAAAAGTTTCATTTCCATAGCGAAAACTAGGTTCTTCCGTTTGGTGATTGGTAAATATTAGCGTTGTTGTTACACTTGTAGTTTCTTCCATTTAGACTTTGTTGGTTATGCTGCTTGGGTACGCATTTGTTGTTGATGGTCTCGTTCGTAATAAACTAAAAGATTTTGATCAGTGTTTGTGGTATATGCACGTAAATGTCATCATGCTATTGCTTTGCTGCATCGCTATTCCACTGTCCTCTGTTGATAGGAGTAGGACATCTTACTAGAAAGCACACGGTAGAACAAGGTGCGCCAACTCCAACGTTTTTTTCATGAGAGTGGGGTGGGGGGGGGGGGGGGGGGGGGGGGGGGGGTGCGGAGGAGGGGGAAGAACGGAGGAGGGGGAAGAAAGGAGGACGGTGGCAGAATAGGATTTGGGTGCGTTTAGGTGATCGGAAGGAGGAAACGATGTGTAACGTTTATGTGGACTACCGTAACTTGTTGTTTTATCGCTGCAAAAACATATGAGAGAAAGTTTAACCACAGGTTCAGGCAGCTCAAAACTATGAATTAGGGGCAGCGAGGGAGGTTCGTGTTGTTTGTATGCAGGCTGATAAGGAGGGTTGTGAATTCGGCTGGCCGCCTCAAGTCTTGTTCTTAGACTGGGGTCTGCATAAGATGGCGGGTTAAATCCTGTTGATTGAACTCGCGAGCGACGTTATCGCGAAAGTCGCTGAGGTTGCTGCGTATGATGTTCGTCGTGTGCGACCTCCTGAAGCCAATTTCTTCCCAGTGGTGACCTCACCTCATGACCTGCAAGATACCTAGATTGTCAATTTATCTGTGCGGGACTTCGAACCGGTCGCATATGAACGAAGCACCCGTTCATATGTGAACGAAGCACGCCACGGACTTCACTTCTCTGTGACAAGGACTGCAGAAGAAAAAAAAACTAAGTGGTCAATTCGCTGCCAAACAACTGATCATTCTGCTCCATGACTTGCTCGCTGAGCCACGCTATGAACAGGTGACGGAACCCCATCGCTGTTCACGGTACATGCGTTTCCCTAGCTCCCCTCCATAGAAGTGACACACTGAATTTTCTGCTCCAAAAATCCAGTACTTATATTTCATATGATATGAATCCCCTTTCATACGCAAAAGTCTTTCTTACCCCAAAAAGGCATCTCGAAGACGCAGAAGTGATTCGCAAATCACTGAACTATCGCATTTCAGCACCGATCTGTATTAAATGGTGAGTTAAACAGTGTCCCAGTCGCGACCGCGACGTGCTTTAGCCCACCATTCAATAGAGATCGGTTTAACCCGGCCGCGGACACCACCAGCACCTGACTCAACCCTAGCTGAATGGGTTCCCATTCAGCCACGCGTTGTAGTGATAGCCATTAATATATTATTATGATTTCAAGTCGACATCGTGCAGGCGAGCCGTACACCATCGAACGAAGCTTCTGCATCAGACTTGGCTGGTATGAAAGCACTGCTTTAACTGTAAGGAAGCTTCGTGGTAAGGAGTGAAATCAAGGAAAATCTCAATGTTACCCCCCCCCCCCTCCCCTCCCTCCATCCGCTCTCCTCCTCTCAAAAAAAAGTTGCGAAGCCAACGCTTTTCGTTCCACCATGTGCTGTATTACGTCAAGTGTCCCTCACTTCTACTTTCATAGAACGATCGAATAGCAACGCAACAATGTGACGGCATGATGACTTCTACGCGCATGCCACAAGCATGGATCAAAATCTTTTAAAGCAACACTTTGGTTTATTGTGAAGGGCACCACCAACAACAAACGAATGCCGGAGCAGCACAACGAAAACAAATCTGAACGCATTAAAACGCATACGAAAGGAACCATAAGTGAGAACAAGGCTAATATTTATCGAAGACGAAATGGACGAAGCCAGCTGTCATCATGAGGACGATCCCCGTGTTCGAATCCTCTCTCAAGCAGAAAAAAAAAAAGAAAAGAAAAAAGCCAAGACAAGAACTTCCAACACACTGCTGAAGCATCGGATACACTACACTAACACCACAGCAACTAACCGAAGCAGCGGATCCTATGGTGATAAGTTCCATTTCTTTGTGCCTCACCGGGAAGGACAGCCTTTGAGGCTATAGACGATTTTTCCGTCCCTTCCCTCCCCTTCCCTCTCCTCCAACCATTATCGAGATTTCTGATGCGCTATCTGCTGCACAAGAGAACTCAGATCAGAATGAATGCACTCCGTCGACACAGCCGAAAAGCTGTGCGGTGCGGGCCATAAAAACACACCAGTTTTATAAATGAATAGCTTGAACACCAGAACGCTTTAAGAACCAAAAAAGGCAGCATTAACTATGAGTTTTGATTCTGGCGCCATAACAGGGAAGGAATGACAGGCACAGCGATAAAGAAGATGTGGAGATGCCCATAATTCTCATCAATTCCTCCGTCTTCCCCTTCCCCTCCCCCACTTCCTGAGACATTTCAGCCAACATAACAGCCAGCTGCACAAAAGAAAACCAACAGTTTCTTCGAAACACCCTCTCCCTTTGGAACGCCGTTACAAAAGACCTCTGTCACGTGTCATTACGGAAGGGCACCCGGAAATGCAGGAAAATAGGTATGTTCGTCTTTTCGACGTTGTCTTCTCCAAGTAAACTTATAATGAGGAAACTGATGTTGACTGCGCAATCAAAAACCACAGGGAAGCCTAGCACCAGTCATTCCTCGATCAAGGATCTCAATTCAAGGTGGACACAAAGTAGATCTAATTCACAGAGTAAGCAACCATCCTTAGCAATTCGTAAAAAACTTCCTTAAAGTCAACAAAGGACCCGAATGCATAAGACCAAACATCTAGAGATCCAAGAGCGAGCTGATTCTCGATCACCAACTCCACAAAAATTTCAAACAATGAATGGGATATCGACAAGATGCCATCATCGTATCTTGGTGCCACTTATTTGTTTGACAGAGGGTCATATCACAGACCTCAACATCGAATAGTCTCCTATGTGCAGTAAGGAGCAAAGCTCCCAACCAGTGCATCGATGTCACAATCACTCAGCCAGTCGTACGGCTTTCTGTGGAGCTGGCGTCGTTCTGCAATCGTAAACGCAGTAGTTCCAACGTCCTCAACGTTGTCATGTTTCTCGACCATCTCAAGAGCTGAATTTCTAGCTGGTAAGTCTTCCATCTTTTGAACTAAGCTTTCGCAATAAGTTGTATATGTTGGTCCACGCTCCACACCAGCAGCTTCACCTGCAATACAAGCTGTGCTTATTTGCCTGAGACAGCTTCTAGCTCACTTTGGAGTCATACCTATTGATGATTCCATTTGAATCCATCAGGTGGTAGGAGGCATTTCCGTAGTTAACAAAGCATGACTGTTCAGTCAAATCAACGTTAGATCAAAGCGCAAATCAATTTATGGAGAGATCCAGCTCGAAAGTTGACCCTTACTGCCTCATTCTTCCAGAAATTTGTGAGTGAGTTAGAGCCCATACTCTCCAGTTGATGGATTAAGTTGAGCAGCAAAAAAAAAAAAATGAAACAGGACCTGAAGAGGTGTCTATAGGAACGTGACTGAAGATCGAGACCTGTTCGTAATTGATTGATTTGCTCGCCTGCAAAGATGGATCAAGAATGATAAGACACCTAGTCCCATGAACTTATCTGCCACGATATTGCCGCGACGAAGACTGTGGCAATAGTCCTGCGAACTTAAAAATAAGTTGAAAGAGATTCCATTGAAAGATATCAAATTCACTCGCAACGCCCTCCTGAGCGAACACACCGCAGATATAGATTGAATCCGTTGCGCTGTTCTTTTCGCTCTTGAAATCCTTCCCTCTTACTGCTAAGGGCATAAACATTTCTTAGCACTGCTCCCTCCACGTCACGATCACATTTTCAGTTACTCTCCATTCAAACGCATCTCCAATCCGTTTATTCCACCTTATTTCCAATAACCCCCCCCCCACCCATTAAACTTGTAACAGATTTGAAATAGCATGTCATTAACCAGTGGTCCATTATGATCAAATGGGTTCTCGTGATCTCTGTGACCACAGTGATGTTCATTTTGTGTAACAAGTCGTTTTGCTCACACCTGTATGACCTTGATGTGACCTCTGCCCATGTGGCTACGTTCTTCCAGTGTCTTCGAGGCCTATAGCCGAAGATGTAAATACGCTGCAATCCAATGTGTATGTTTCTAATCGTCTCGTGTTGTTGTTGTTTTTAGTAAAAGAGGTTCGCTACTTCAACACGGTCGCACATGTTGATAAGACTAATCGTTCGTGTCGGCAGAGGATGTCGAAACTTCAAAACTACCTGATGCAGTCTTATGCTGGTCTAGAATTCACTGCATCTGATAATAACGACATCAACCGCCACATCGCTTCGTCAACAATACAGTTCTCGTGGGGTATCAAAGAACTGTGGTCAATTAATTCGATGACGTAGGTGGGGAAAAGCAAAAAAAAAAAAAACAACACCGAATGGAGCAAAAAAGAAAGAACCACAGATACAGATACAGCCGATGACTTTGAATTCACTGAATCAAAGCGCAGCTTTGAAGTGCCGGGTTTCTCAGTGTCAGCATCCCACGCGCCTGAAATATTTTGCCCGTATTTTTATCATGCATTTCTATATTTATTCCATTAGGGAGTAAAGACTTGAAGTAAACGATCAAACGATGCGAAAAGAACTTGCAGCAGGGTCAACTCGAAGATTTGACCCTGCTGCCTCCTACTTTATTAGATTTATCTTTC
The DNA here is from genome assembly GCA_006503575.1 of Baylisascaris schroederi. NCBI lineage: Eukaryota > Metazoa > Nematoda > Chromadorea > Rhabditida > Ascarididae > Baylisascaris > Baylisascaris schroederi. The sequence goes on along the minus strand of QEWY01000099.1, from coordinate 445,574 downwards.
AGCTAGAGTGCATTTTGTCCTGACTAATAGATCAACTTAAATAACAAAGAAAATGGTAAACAGAACCCGAGATGTTCACTGGAACATCCTTGAAGATCGGGACCTGCTCGTATCCAACAAATCCGCTGTCCTGCAATTACGCATCACGGATACTAACATACGAAGCTCTACGAATTCGTCGATATCGGCTCGATTAGGACTACAGGAGCAGTTCCGCCGACTCAAACAGAAGTTATTGCAATAATCTTTTTGCTTCTATAAAACTTTACTCTTTCTGCTATGGGAACAAATATTTTTTAGCATTGCCGAATCCACGTCACGACAGTATTTTCAGTTTCTCTCCATTCAAACGCATCTCCAATCCTCTTGTTCCACCTTATTCACCCCACCCCCTCCCAAATTAAACTTGCAACGGATTTGAAAGAACATGCTAACAGGACAACTGTTCGCGTCGGCAGAGGATGCCGAAACCTCAAAACTACTTTTCAGATCCAGTCATACGCCAATCTAGAATTCACCGCATCTGCTAATGACGACACCAATATCCACACCGCATCATCAAGGATAAAGTTTTCGCACAGTATAAAAAAACTGCAACTGATGAGTTACGAGGTGCAAGTCGAAAAAAAAGCAAAGAAGAAAAGCGAAAATATTCAAAAAAAGGAACCATAATTGTAGATAAGTGACCATTGATTGATGCAAAGTGGTACTGTTCCATGCTGGACGCCTCAGTTATAGCCGCCGACGTATCTATGAAAATTTGACTCGTTTTTTTTTTTTTTTTTTTTTAATGGATTAACAAATTTATTCAACTGGCGAGTGAAAGCCTGAAGTAAACGATCAAACGATGCGAAGAGAACTTGGTAGGAAACGGAACGGTTTTGTTGGGGGCTAGTTAGGATTTTACGAAAGGCCTAATCATATACGGAGATCCATATTCCCCTTATGATGGTCAGCACGTTGATGCTTTCACCGACAACATACTTTCAAGTTCTCATGGTGATAAAACATCTGAAGGAGATTAGGAAGCCGCACGCTTTAGTCCACCATCTACCGATCTCCACAAGAAAGAAAAGAGGGCGGCGAAAGATTGAACCCCTTCAAAGACGCAGATGCCCCCTCCCCCTACACAAATCATGATGAAGAGATATGAGGTTCCCATCAGATGCTACAAACTTTGTATCGCTTACTATGAACTGTTAGAATGAAAATGCACAAGAGAAACAATAAAAGGCAGTCGAAGAGCAAAGCAACGAAACCCCAATATCACACATGAGTACAACGAACACCGCAGAAAAGATCGTTGATAGTGCTTTATTCTCGCACATCAATGAGCACATGTTGGAGCTGCATAACTGAAGTGGACACCAACTGACAACGATCACTGACCAAAGCCGTAAACGGATTTCCGTCCAGGAGAATTATATAAATCATCTTCCAGAAGTCCCTCTTAACTCATGCCAGTGCAAATCACAACGATCTCTTCCTTGGAAGTCAAATTTCACTCACAAAGTCCCGATGATGTCAGCAGTTTTCTTACGTTATCTTACGTGATGTTAACTGTCGTTTTTTAAGCACTAAAAGTGTGTTTAAATGAACCAATTTGCTGCTTGAATGGATCGGTAAAAAGAAAATCAAAGCTTGAACAAAAGAGACGTTTCATCGGCGGAGAAAGAAGACTGATTCGATGACTTGGCAGCTCCAAGCTACTAAAAAATGCCTAACGGTCATAACTCACCATCAAATTGCTTCTTTCGAGGACGTCCTCGTTTACCAGTCGACGGTTTCTTAGCTCTCCTCATAACCATGCGCTTTGGTTTCTCCCTCGGTGGCGCTTCAAGCTTCACCCTGACACCACTAGGTCCAGGGCTCGTTTTCTCCCGCTGCAATGAACGCTGAATTTAAACAAATTATGTACAACCATTAAACAAGGAGTCTTCTTCTTTACCACATAGGAAAGTGAAGTAACCGAATGAACACAAAGAACTCCACAGTTCCAAGAGGTACAATTTTTCACGCACCATTCGTGAAGGTTTGCGCCACTTATGATTCCAGAACTGACCAGCAGATTCAGATGGGGGTAACGAAGCAACGAAAATTTAGCATCTTGATTGCATAGTCATCAACACATATGGATTAGAGCACTTTTCGAAAACCTTATTTATGCACGAAAAGTTCCCTTTGAATTTGCTCGGTGCTGTACATTGACTCGGCGAATCTAAAGCCATTTACATGCAAAGCCTTCAACGAGTGGCAAGGTCAGGGCCCCCGTTCCAGTGTTCTGAGTCCACCGCCATCCGCTCGGACTCCAGCATTAAGATAAATAGCAAATTCAGGACGACGGAAGTCCCCGCAATGGAAAAATCCCTCTCCACGCTGGGACGAGTAGTTCCCGTCCACTTGAGGGCATGATTCATCATTTCACAGGATGGGAGCCCCTTCCAAACATTATCCATTCAGAGTAAGACTATTTCATCTGTCACGATTCAAGAACCTTAATGGCGAGGAAAAAACGTTGGGCTGAAGAGAGAGGGATTGTTGGCAGCATGCAACTTCATTTCACTCACTCCCTCATATTCCTAGTGGATAGGATATAGAGCGTTCTCAAGTAATTTTGAGAGCGCATCTCACTCGTCCATATGACAGTTTAATTGCGGCTCCCTTCCATTCATTCACAAACAACTGAGACAATGGCAACGGAAAGGGAAGCAACACAACAAGCACGCAAAGAGATTCCAACAAACCAACTACATCTCACCGACAAAGTAACTCTTTCACGCATATGGGATAACAGCTTTCCTGAACGACGAAGAATCCTCTCCAGTCAAAGCAATCTCAGCTAACAAGGCGACCACCTTTTTCAAACATGCACCTTGAACCTCGAGTCTTCCCTTCGACAGAATCTGAACTTTTCCCTCAGGGCATTCACTTTCCTATTAAAGAACCTCCTAAAACCTGTGTTGCGTGTCCCCACATTTCAAATTACACCACATTACCCAATTAAAAGTTCAGTTCATGATAAACGAAAGCGGGAAGAAGAGCGTGAATGACGAAAATGAAGCTACCAATTAAGTAAAGTTCAAATGAGCTCTGAAAGTAAACACACTGGTGCCTGCCTAAGATTACTTGGCTAAGTCAATGGGATATGGTGTCCAAAATTCTGCAAACGGTTTTGTCATCCAAATCAAAGGAGTGGCTCGAACTTCTAGAGCTCAAGTGAAGCGTTCCTATGAGGTCAAGAATATCTACCGCACGATGCAAATGCGATTTGTTTGCCTGCGTTTGGTCTTCATCGAAGTTAGGTCGTTTTCACTGGCAGAAGGACCGCCTCAGATTCTTACGATGAGCCAGACTGCTAAATTTAGTGCTCCCATATTGGACTTAATGGAGCTTACAGCTCAGGTTGACCATTCATTTGAACTTGATCGGAGAGTCATAAGTCATGTGAAAAGAGGCGTACAACTGGATGTGGTACGTATAAAAGAGGAAGGATGAACCAGAAAAAACCCAACCTCGTCATAGGAATTAAGTAGTGCCTTCAGTTGCCTTGCAGTGATGCTTGTGAAGAGTGGATTTTTGAAATTCTTTTTCTTCCTCTGTGCTGGCGTCTTCCCCTTTGTCAAGTCAGTTTGCTTGCTATTACCCGGTGGAACACCGCTCGACTCCTCCACGCAGTCGTTTGTCGTCTTCGACATTACAGCGTTCGAAACGCACGAAACCTGAACTACAAATCGTTTAACGTCGGAGTTTGATAGGGACTAACGCTTATTCTCATGAAGTAAAGACAAGAGAGGTGATGGAAACAACTGAAAGCAACATAACATAAGGAATTCTTTGTATGACGATAGAGTTGGTAATTCAGAATGAAGGCACATCGGTGGCCCTCAACCCTAAGTGTCTGGCGAGCGACAGAATACGGTTAGATTCGTTTCAGCTTTCAAGAAATAATGTGGATGGATGGACTCCCAATCTCATTTAAAATGGGTCAGCACAAAAACGATATAAAACACTGGTGTTCGCATGCAGCAACAAACAATACGACGCGCAAATGATAGGCAAAGAATAGAGCAGCCTAAATTTTGAAACTACCATATCCTGGATTCAAGCCACCGAAAATCGCTGCTGCACCTCAGCGCCATTCGCAGATTAAATAATGACCACATCGACAATAAATCTGTATGCAAATTAAAAGTATTGCATGGAGTCACGGGACTCACATATGCAAAACAATGTGTATGAATGGTTAAGTTATGCACTAAGATCGGTGGAATATATGCAACACGCGGTGTTTTGCATATCAATAAAAGAAAGACTCCGGTGAAAACTGATCTTTGCCTGTGCTATCTCTAAGCTCAATGAGCCTCTATATGCAAATGTCTCGAATAGCCACGTAGTCGTGAGCGATGCTTCCCTCATTTTCATTTCGAAATAACCTCTGCAATATGTTTACTCTATGTTTTGCGTTGATGGAGTACGATTTCGCTAGCGACCTTCCCTTGAATCGTGTAACTGTAACGTTCGAGAAGCCGAGGAAAAGTTTGTAAGTTTTCCAAGCTTTAGTGCTACTGGGTATTGCTATCAAAAAGTTACCGCGAAAGCATATTTGTAGGAATTGGAGCAAAAAATATTTGTGAAAGAAATTGAGTCATTTCTAATGCCTATTCCTCAATGCTTTCAAACTGCTTGAGAAGGATATTCTATGACCTTCTTCATGGCTTTCATAACTGTCCTCCCAAACATGCTGTTTCGAAATTTAACAATGAAAATAATCGTCGTGGTGCAAATCCGAACGGTATGTCCGGTGATGAGGCACAGCTAAGTTGCAATCCTCAGTTGAGTTGATGAAGATTGAGCAAGTCCGGGCGGAAGCGTCATCCTGTGCTCTCAGAAAATCCTCAAAGAAATTGGCTTCTTTCATCGATAATTAATAACGATTAGTCTTCTGCATCGCCGACCATCATTACTCGAAAAAATAACAGCTCCTATCCTTTCGGATGATACCTTCAACGGAGTTCGAAGTGTTTTGAGTAACAAATTGTCGCCATTTCTTGAAGGCTTTTTATTTCCCACTTGATAGGGCTATAGTTGTGTGCGAGTTTCTCTATGTTAATTTTTGTTATTTTCATTATAATCGAGTGTATTGTGTTATTTGCAGGTGGCAAAGATTGAAAAGAAGGAAGAGAAGCGTGAGATGCGTAATCGTTGGAGACTCAATGGTAGGAAAGACTATGCTTATTCAAACATATCTGTATGAGGGATTTCGCAATCGTTATATACCGACAATCTTCACAAACTTTAAGGTATTCAACTTATGTTTTTTGTTATATTTGATATATCGTAGAGATATGATGCTATCATTGGGTGTCGTCTTTTAAAATTAAATTTTAATGAATCGTTCTGTCTATACCTCTGCAATATGTGAATGGCAGTTCTTTTGTTGCCCTTAGAGATGAATTTGGGGAAGTCCGAAGATGATGAACAGTTCCAAGCAACCCACCGTTTGCTTCGGCGCAACGTTTGAGTGGTCATATTCGTTTCCTTTGCTGGGAGGCACTTTGCTATCTTTCAGCCTTCTTTCCTATCCATTGTTCAGCATTCATTAGCGAAGCATCCAGAATTTTTTTTTTTTTTTTGTGATTATTTGCATGCAATTCTTCATCTTCGCTGAATTTTCACTACATTAAAAATTCGATGTGTTATATTTTCATCGTGCTCCTTCTAATAGCCTCACACAGCGATTATATTAATCTTTGCCTCCTTTAAACCTTTGACCAAACTTCAAAACGTAACATTATTAATTTCTTGTTATTTTGTGTTCTTGCTGCATCCCTGAATACACCTTCGAATAGTATGGTCTCTTGGTTTTCGGTTTGTTTCCTTATGTATGCGTGTTATGATGCAGATGCATTTATTGAAACAAATCATTGGGCATGAAAGAAGTTTACTGAATCTCTGTTTAGTATCGAACCGCCTTCAACTTGTAAAGTAGCCAGGATGTCAGTTTTATTCAGTTTTAGCCGGCAGCAGTTGTTTTCTAAGGGGGATTATACCAGGTTGCAATATATATATATATATATATATATATATATAAGAAATATGCGCAAATCATCTATTGTATAGAAAAATCCAAATTTCTAAATTGACGGGTAGCGGCAAAGTTGGACCAACTATTGCTCCATGGAATAGTTCCTAGGCGTTTTTGCACAGAAACCCTTTGCTCTCTGCTAAGAGGATGGAGGCGCAGACCCTCAAGTATGTGAATTCGAAAGACGAAATCGTGCTTCCGGTCAATGCACAGTGAGTAGTGATCAGTCCGGTTGCTATGTAAATGACAATGAAGCTGTGACAGTATTGTGTCACCAGCAGAAAGTTCTGCATTTTTCCCTGATACAGGGAAGCGATGTCGCACAAAGGATAATTAAGTATTATTGAAAAGTCTGATGCCCGAAACATGAAACCTCTTCTTAGAGTTTTGTCAACTTGCCGCCAATCGCTCATTTGGAAAGTGAGGTTGAATAAAGCAACTGATTGCAGAAGGAAATAACGGTTGCTGGTGTGAGTCGTATGCTTGAATTATTCGATACGGCCGGTGAAGAAGAGTTCGACTGCTTGCGACATTTAGCCTACACTGAGGCTGATGCTGTGATTGTCTGTTTCTCGGTGATGGAGCCAACTTCTTTTGCAAACGTGAAAACGAAGGTAAAGTTGTCAACAGTTTGGCTGTAATGGAATTCTCGATCGTATTACGCACTGTTTAAGTACTCACCTAGTATATATGCAAAAATTCGACCAAACTTTACAGAAATTCGACGTAATTGCGTCCATTAGAATGGTGCAATTGAAAGGTTCGACACCTCAGTTCAGCTTGCTAGATCTAAGACCTGAGAAGGGGTGCTGGCTAGAAGGGGGTGCTGGCTTCTTGAAGCAAAAATCCGCCCGTGGACGGACTTTTGCTTCAAGAGCATGATCGGGGACGAGAAATGACTGCGTAAAAAGTTGAGCCTTTGTCGTGATTGTCTTACTTACTTCTGTCATTTATAAAGTATTGGAATCATTGTCAAGATGAGATCTCATTGTGAAGATGAAGTCTAGAATTCAGATCATTTTCCCCAGGGTCTAGAAACCCCGGGGAAAATGATCTGAATTTCCCTTTTCCCATCGTAAGCATTTAGTCTCTACCATGGCTAGAAGTTGTTGGTTCGTTGTTTATAGGGAATTCACAGTGGTTTTTTATTGCACGGGATGTGAATGACGATGCCGCTTGCGACAGAGGACAGGGGATGCATCGGATTCAGCCCATAGCCTAGTATCTCATGGGAGGGGCTTCGCTTTCATTTTCTCTTTTATGCTGCGTCTTAAGTGGAACAGTGCTTGTCACCACTTCCTAAACCCTGTATATATACCATTACTTAAACGTGCATAGATGTTTATAATGAGTTTATTCCGTTTATTCAAATGATGGTATTTGAAGTGCTTCCTATGTTAGGGTTGATTGTGTTGGTTCCCTTATGGAAACGATAATGTGAGTGCCTATTTAGGTGTTCGAGAAAATCGGAATTACAAATGATTGCATGAATATTTCGAGAGAATGTTTCAGGGCACTCTTTTATTTATCGTAACTGTTTGTAAGGTAAACTGTGGAAGAGTATACATCCATTGATAAGAACTGCTATCTGCGTATAATTTTTAAATTCCCACCAGTAAAATGCGTTTCGACGAGGTGCACATAGAAATATGAAGGAGCACCGTTACCAAGTTTGTTGATAATTTGTGATGAGTGCCGATTGTTTGTAGTGGATGCCGGAAATTCGATACTATTTCTGGGGCAAGCCGTTTGTGTTAGTGGGCACTCAGGTTGACTTGAGGCAAGACCAGTCTCGTCTTGAGCAGCTCGCCCAAAGCAATAGCGTACCAATCTCTTCCGAAGAAGGCTCAGAACTTGCGATACAGCTCCGAGCCGTTGGATACTTCGAATGCTCAGCCGTCACTATGGTTTGTTTCTTTCCGCTTTCATTTTACCAATTCCCAGTTGGGTTCCGCTAAGCTCTTCAAAGCTGAAATTAGGGTCTGCAGAGAAGTTTCCTCACTTAAAAGAGGCTTTTTCGACCAAAAGGCGTTTATGACCACTTTTCTCGCTTGTTAAAGGTGGCGTTTGCCTTTTATTCAAACGATGTGATGTTGCTCGTAATCTCCGTGTCTGGCTGTAACATTGCTCAGTGTTACGGGTGTGCTATAGTGGTGACGGTTGTTCGAGCATGCAAATATGCACGAGTCTAGACAAATTTAGAGTGTTTTATATTGTGATAGATGCGGTGGCTTCTTATCTATGAATGCCTTTGCATTGTAGTTGCTCGCAGATGCACTGCTTCTCTGATATCTACGCAACTTAATTCGATTGCAGGTGACAAAGGTATGATGTAATTGGCTATAGGAGTCTTCATCAGTCATTATTACAAGCCGTTATGTATGATCATGTTGAAATACAATTATGATGTCAAGACTGATCATGCATTTCCATTTGCTAGAGATACAGTTTTTTATCTATTAGTGGGTGTGATACCATCTTTTCGGCAAACGCTAGTTCTGAGGGATATATTCGCCCCTTTCCTGTGAGACAAATACAGTGTTTCGTACGAGTAACGATGCAGCTTCTTTGTTTCTGTGGAATATTTTCAAACGTTTTTGTTGGAAAATGCAGGGAAATGTCTGTGTTTAAATTGTAGATCCTAAAGAGCTCCTGGAAACGAGTTATAAAGTTTTTTGCTAATTGCAGGAAGGGGTGCAGAGTGTATTCAGTGAGGCCGTGTCGGCGGCACTGTGGCAACATGCTAAGGAAAGGAAAAGATTCTGGTGCTGGCGCTGAATCCATGATCGCAATCACGTAGAAAAGTCTACGTTTTTCCATGTTCTCGCCGTGTTGCGAATAAAGAGCTTCAAAAGTTTGAACGTTTCTTCTGTGTTGCACAACAAGTTGTTTTCGATGCCGTACACAGTTACTAATAGTTGCTGGAAAAACATTGAGTTGATATACAACGATATGTTGCTATGGAAAATTAGGGGATTATGTAGACAGGAGGTTTGACACTGAAAAAACGCATCGAAAAGGGGCCCATTGATTTGTCATGGTCTTTGCTTGAAAATGTGCCCCTATTTGTCTTGTGATGCCGATTCGGGCTCTTGTAATGGCCAATCGATTTTGCTTCGCCCATTCGTGTCAATATTTTTCTTGATATAAGCATTCCGTTGTGGAAAAGTTTCCCCCCAAATTCTTATCGGTCCCTATATTTTCTAAGAGTTTAAGTGGGAAATCATGAAGCGGAGAGTTTTATTGTTGCAGTGATACTCTCTTCCTGAAATTGTGGCGTACAGCATTTTGGACCTATGAAAAGGAACCTTTTTTGTCGGGTTTTGTTAAGGAAGAAGTTTTGCGCAAACGAGTTCGTGGACGGAGAGAAGAGGGGAGGGGGAAGTCATTAAACGAGCTACCGCGTGGCTCTAAATAAGATAACTGGGTCGTTTTTTTTCACAGTCTTGATAAATGAGTCTTCTCCCCCAAAGAAGTGCTTTTTTTTCTCTTGGATTTAGCTACACTAAAGGAGCGGGGTGGGGATGTTTCTACTTAAGAGGAGCTGTCTACGCAAGATGGCCTTCTGTTTTCTGAAGTCTCGGGAGTGTGGTTTACTATATGAAACAATCATTTATTACAGAAGAATCAACCATCAAAGCAAAACGGCATCTTTAACAGTACGATGGAATATTCTCCATTATATCGACGTATAGTCGTCATTGTGTCAACGGCTTTTCCTGCCCACTTAGGATGATTGAATAAATCGACACCTTTGATGGTCATGACTGCCAACGCTGATCCGCTTTGCTGATCGTTGACTACGACGAGAGATTTACAGAGCATATGGCCCACGGTGAACTTGCTCACCAGTGAGGAAATATGCGCAACGATAAACGCCTTGGTAAAAGAGTGTTGCCGCTTTTGCATTTTCAGTGAATTATTATAAGCTGCAACCGTAACAGAGCAAATCCGATGTAATTAATTCATTTCACTCATAAAGCATTCACTCGTTTCAAAATAAATGATAATAAAAAGCATATAAATGTACATTCTCGTGCTATTATTTCTTTCATTTCAATTTATGCGCTCGTTGAAAACTCAGTTGATGCGTAGTGTTTTCGTTGAATAATCGCTGAATTTCATTTTGATCGCGGTTGTGAATAAAATCACTCTTAGTTCTTTAGCAGTCGCATTCCTCAAAATGTGCCCAGGGAATTAGAAATTATGCTCATCAGTGAATTATTCGCAAAAGCATAATAAATGTTTTCTAACCATAATTTGCGCAATTTCTATGCAATTCATTTCATAAGGCTTATTCGTGGACGACATCAAATGAAAAGAATATGAAATAATAGATAGCTCCTTCTTTACAATATGGCATGTTTATTTGGATGATAAAGGGATTTAACAAAGAATGAACCACCTACAATACTGCCTGTCCTACTTGTGAGTATAAGCATTATATATGTAGGCTTTTGGCAGCTCGTTGACATTGCTTTGATCTTTCCGAGTAGACAGGATTTGTGCAGCTCACTTCATCCTGAAGTCTGCTCGTTGTTGGTTTGTTCCCCTTATTCTCCTCCCCAACCCCCTCCACTAAACATCGCAAGTGCAAACATCAATAGTGGAGTATAAGCAGGAGAATAGGCAACGGTCCTTCTTGCGGAGGCCAATCTCTCTCTTCGACGACGTAGCGCCGTAAATGCGCTTTGCCGTTACTTTTGCTTTCGTTTTCACTCCTTCCTAGCAGGTGTATTTGTGGATTCCCTTCTTTCATTCAGTGTTGCTTATTCATGTATACTAACAGATCTGGAGGAAGCACCTGTGCTACGCTACATTTCTATTTGAAATTCTCATAGAAATTCATAGTATGGTGTACAATGGCAGTTCTTACAATGCAGCACAATGCAGTTCCTCTTGAGCGAATCATTAGCTATGGTTTGAAACGTTCAAAAACTTGCAATAACAAAGCTCAGTCGAAAAGATTCTCTTGATCTAATTGTTTCAGAAACCTCCTAGAATTAACAGATAAAAAGTTAATTGCGGCTTACTACAAGCGCATCTAAGCTTCCACGCTTGGCCATTCAATATAAGTTTAGCAGTGCATCAAACAGTCACTTCGACGGGCTTTTCCACAGAATTCTTTTTCTATGAATTAAAATGGACCAACCACTTGCAACAACTTCCTTCAAACAGGCTGACGGGAAGTGAAAATGTCCGAAAAATGTTGCCGTAGTTCATTGAATGCGTTGCATTGAAGAGTGAAGTTGTATCACTAGCGCTGAATGAATTGGAGGAATCTCTGGAAACAAAGCAGCTATCATTCTGAAGGTGAAAATAGTAGTGGCCGAATTTAGTCAAGGTCTGCTGAAGAATGTCTATGTTGTACAACTTTCAATTTTTAGGAATATGAAAATAAAGTGCAATGCTTATTCATTTGTGCGATGCACGACGTCTATTTTCAGTTCGTTGATCAACCTTCATGCCCATTTTTGCGTCATTCTCTCATTAATATTGCAGCATTCATCTTGAAATAGATTTCATCAAACATCAAATCAACAGACATCTAAATTCCGAATTAAATCAACACCTCTCTATCTATATTCAAATGGTTTTTATAAAGTGCACAATTATTTGAAATAATTCTATAGTCTGATTCAGGCTCTAGCCAATGAATGAAATAGTTTCTCGCAGAATGTCAAATGGAATTTGGAATGACAATAAGTATAGAAAACAGTAGTGCCTACAGCCATGACCACGTGAAGTAAAGGATGGCTGATATCGAGGGGTGGCCGATATTCATTTCTTGAATCGGCAGAAACAGCCATTGTCCAGTGGGATTCTACGTGCTGTACTTGCAGACAGTGAAGCCGAAGAGGCTGAATTACAGGTGGTTTGTTAGATTGTAACGTATCACTGTTAAATCCCATTTATTCGGGGACTGCTAAATAAAGCGGCGAGCTTATTAAATTTGATGAAAGTATTGCACAAAAAGAATACTATGAGCACGAAAGTTTCATCGAATGTTGCTAGAAGGAGATGGAAGTAGGAGGGGATAGGAGTATAGAATGGAATGTTTTTGTTAGAGGTCCCCTATGCCGACTCGGTGATTCAGCAATGTTTCTGACCCTAATTATCGACAGTTCGCTTCGTTTTTCGCGCAGCGTCCGAAAAAAGGTTTGAAGAAACGCTGGATGGGAATTTGGGTAATTGGAACGAAACAAAGAGCGATCACGCGGAGATGGCCGACGTTCTTGCGGTTTCCCTTCAACCACTGAACTTCACTGACCTGTGAAAGTTTCAAAATTCTTTGCGCAATTATTCTGTAATAATTTTGCTATATTTTTCAGCTGTTACCACTTACAAGTTTTAAGTTCTATATGAAGAAAGAAATCGCTTTTCTTGTGAATCCCATTCACTGCTTCTTCTTGGCTATGCTAAACTTTTCGTTGTATTTATCCAGTGGGTAATTAAGAAGAAAAAAAATGGATTTGTTACTTTAATTTCGTACGTGATAATGAGAATATGATAAGTAACGGATATATATCGCAAAAAGTCGATACTGCAAGCTATTTGAAGCGACAAGTTTATTGCTTTTTGATAATAGCGTGTCCGTAACAATTATGGCAAGCAAAGTTCCATTGACGAAGTTAACAAATTCATAATTCAACAGTTCAACATCATAGTTTCTGTTTCAAGAATTTGTGCTCTGAACTGAATCCACTGGGCTGAGGAGGCATTTTTATGATGCTGATTATATACACTAGGCAAAGTAGTGGTTGCTCATTAGCATTAATGACTCGATCAGTAATTTAGGGCATATCATTGAAACTTCATTGAATAAAATCCCATCTCCAATCATCATGGCAAATAGCGTGTGTTGATACGTTTCGATGGAAATGGTTTTAAGATAACCAGATGTATGCTGAAAATTTCGGCTCTATTTTATTATTGCGTGCGATATTTTCCACCAACTTGCACTAGCCACTTTGCTTTGGCTTAACTCCTTCTGAATGCGAAAGTGTTATGATTTGTCTTAATGGAATTTCTCGTTTCCTTCCTTCTATATTTTCCTTCCTCGTTTTTAACCTTCCTTCTCTTTATTCCTCGTTCCGACCTCGCCCATCTCCTTCTATAGTTTTAATGGATACTGAGGGTACGTGGGACGTAGCACTGAGCATATGAAACCTGCATTTTTATGCACCGGAGCACCCTTATTTGCTTATGCTCAGTCCAACCTTCGATTGTTTTGTTCGAGATTGAACGATGACTTAATTTAGTTAGTGGACATTGAAAGCTTCAGCCATTGAGGAGAATTTAGCTGTCATTGTATTCAATGCCAAGCTTCTCAAGTTGCAATGAACATCGATTACTGAGGGTGACTGCAAAATGCCTGATGGATCGATCATACGGCAACAATTTTTGTCCTTAAAAGCATGAAGCCAACCAAAAGAGTCCGAAAGTACTTTTCGGGAAATTACGAGCAATTCAGTAGGTTAAACCGTTCGCTTCGTAACTCTATAACACCTCATACGCCACTGCAGCTTGAGGTATGTTATGTGACCGAGTACGTATAAAAGAATTGGACAACGCATAAAGGAAACGTAACTTAGAAAAGAAGAAAAAATGGGATGTAATGACCCAAAAAGGTGCGAATAGAGCAGCAGTGGGCGTGTCAAGCTTGAATAGGGGTGCGGTATAAATGGTCGTGATGAGATTCACTGTTCAGTTGCCTTGTGACGTGACCCTCAACATGGAGCAGTACAAAGAGAGCGAAGAGCAGCGACAAATGCGGCGTGTCGCCTTCTTTGCAATTGTCATCTCAACGGCTGCAGTTATCGCCTCAATTGTCACACTACCTATGCTCTACAGTTATGTACAATCATTTCAAAGTCATCTTGTTGTGGAAGCTGATTTCTGTAAGGTGAATCGTTTACTCATTTCGATTAATCTCTTTGTTTTTCGATTATCCTAAATTTTTTCATTTCTATTAATTATAAATATTTAACTATATATGCCAGCTTCTTTGTATAGCAAAGAATAGAACCAATAACATCCATACGATCCTTAAATACAAATCGTGTAAGTGAAAGATGTACTCACACCTGGTGTTTTGCTTCTACAGACTATTCTTTCCTTTGCTAGTTGATTAATATAAATCGTCAAAGAAGTACATGGATAACCTTTAATGCAGTACGCATGGTAAAATAGTAGTCCCAATGAACATTCTAAATATTACGCATAAAAAATATGGGTCTATCAGCATAGTCTTATTGCGTTTGCCTTCCCATTGATATAGGTCGCTTTGTTGCTTATATAACTAATCTTTGAACAAGTATACCTGTTGCATGAATATGACGAGAATTTACACATGTTAGACAATGTGCATTATTGAACAGAGATCTCCACTTGAAAAATCTTCAGCGTCTGTTTTCAGACACGGTCGAGAGACATGTGGCAAGAAATGCATATTTTGAGCGGTGGACCACGCAAGAAACGTGAAGCTGGTACCTGGCTATTCGGTCAGTTTATACCTGAGGGTGGTTCGGGCGGTGGTGCTGGAAGTTACGGTCCACCTGACGGGGTGGGCTATGGTGGACCAGTTGTTAACCCAGAGGCGAATCCGATTTGTTGCCCTTGTCAGCAGGGACCGGTTGGGCCGCCAGGACCACCAGGTGATGATGGCCCTGATGGGCACGATGGGCAACACGGCAAGGATGGCGAGAACGGAAAAGATGGACAGGTAGGAACACTTTGTTTCCGAAGATTTCAGATAGCTTTATTTTCTACATGCAATACTTTTTACTTGGTATTGTGAAGTCTACTAGAGTTGCCGGAGCGAGTATATCTCTTATGTTTTTGAAACATTGAAGAAGTATTGCATCAACAGAAGGGATTTTACGCGCCTTTTCCTTTATTCATCTCTGAAACCTGATTTTTTTCAGATTCTGAATTCCGCTATTGCTCCATCAGAACCTTGCATTATTTGCCCGCCAGGTGCTCCGGGACCTATTGGACAGATCGGACCAAAAGGCCCACAGGGACCGAAAGGGCAGAATGGAGAAAGAGGCGAGGATGGAAAGAAAGGCGAACCGGGAATGGCCGGCCCAGCAGGACCGCCAGGAGCTCCGGGACAAATGGGTCCCCGTGGACCACCTGGACAGCCTGGGCGCGTTGTTCCAGTTAATGGCCCCGCGGGACCTACTGGACCACAAGGTGAGTGGACGTGAGATGTTTTTTCCTTTTTCACTTTCCAGCATATTCTGAAAGCCGTTGGAACCGCTCTAGATAGTCTCATATGAATAAAAATGGACGAGAGAGTGGTCTAGATCAATGTGGCGAGCAAATCAGCGATCATAAGGGGCTTGCCTTCTGCAGTAGTGAGGGATTTCTCCAAATAAGGCAATGATAATACGCCGAGTTATTTCAGGACGACCTGGACCTCCAGGAGAAAAAGGAGCTCTTGGAAATGATGGTAACAGCGAGCAGGGCCCTCCAGGCCCTATTGGAGACGAAGGAAAACCAGGTCCTGCAGGCATTCCCGGACCTCGAGGACCTCCTGGACCACCTGGCGAGCCAGGAGAGCCTGGCGGTTGTGATCATTGCCCAGAGCCGAGAACACCACCTGGCTACTAGAGAAGCACTTCCTCTGATGATCTAACCATTAGTTCTGCATAGCTTCGTAAAAACTTGAAGTGACTGCTGCAACATCTTCCTCACTTCTTGACGCTGATTCGAGAAAAAAAAAAGATTACACCTCACCTACCTCATTTGCAGGGAATCACATAAAGATATGCAGTGCGTTGCACTGTAAACGTTACCACTTAAAGTGTTGGTTTCCCTGATTTCTTCTTTGAACATTCCATGAGCTCATGCTGTGGCCGTTGAAGCGTACGATTGATTTCATTCTTGGTTTTAATAAAGGCGTTCGATGATCGAATAAACATCACCACGAGAGTGTTTCGATACATTCGTCAACACTGGCAAATGCTTCAAACTCACCACACTAGCAAACTCAAAACTCATTCTGTTCGCTTGAAAAAAAATCTTTTTTTCCTTTCTTTTCCATCATATCCGACGGAAACTTCCTAACGGTTTTGCGAGAATAAAAAAATTGGTGCTCGAACTCGGTCAGCTGATCAGCTCCAATGCAAGTCTCGTGAAGATATCACGTGAGCTAGCAATGATAAGAAGTGGACGAACTAAAGATAAGCAGGAAGTTTTGATGCTTTCGACGTTTCTGCAAATCCCGTACCAATATCGAAATCACAATATCGTTTTTTGCACAGATACGAGATTGAATCATCGAGCAGCTCTAAATAGAAAAAAAAAAAAGCTGAAAAGATCAAATAAACGCTATGTGAAGCGATCTTGTGTCTGATCGACGAAATTTATTCTTTTCAAAAGTGAGACATCAATTAAACTAGTGATATATTGAATCGGTTATTCGTCTCTCTGCTGTCTGCAAAAAAATATTTAGAACATCACGTGAATATCTGAGGACAATACGTATTTGCTAGCATGGGACTGTGTTAAATTATATAGGAGTGATGAGGAGGTAAAAGGAGATGGAGGGGATTAAAGACGAATGAAAATACGGCAATGATACAGTGAAGTTGTCAACCTCCTGAATTAAATATTTTGAATTTGGGGGTTAAACTCGATTAAATGCGACAAATTTTTTGCGAAACATGTGTGCAAATGCAACGTTTGCATACATTTCGCAACTACTAACATCTTTGCAGCAATGCACATTGGTTCTCGAGGAGTCGATTTGCGCTAGAAAGCAGCGATAATAGTTGACTACAACAACAACAGCGATAATAGCAAAGAGCAGTTGCACCGTCTCGAGTGCGCAAAACTGAATGAAAAAAGGCCCCCACATTGACTGACGAGAAGCTGAAGATGCTAGTGATGAAGATAAGCGCATCGAAGTTAGCAGCAGCTTGCTTTTCTTTGCATTCGTCGACTCGTTTTCATACTCACAATGATACTGAAAATATTGAGCGTCTTTCTATGGATTTTCTACCGCCTCGTGAGAGTTATACAATTTTGTTCTTTAATTGCGCTTATGTCATTCATTATTTTACAATGCTAGTGTTGTTGCTTTTGTCCTTGTGTTGGATAAAGCACTTCACCTGGAAACGTATCGATTTTAGGTGCCACTGTGCTGCAAACCGCGTTTCGCACTTCATTTCGCATTATTCAATTGCAGAGAGAGAGAGCCGAGGCTTGCACGCTCGCATAAAGCAAAAATTTATGCTTCAAGATCGATACATATTCAACATCCAGTGATCGATACATTTAGGTCAATGTGGATGACTGCTGCTGCAATTTTCCGCTTGTTATATCCTATGCACTTTTGTCTGTTATGCTGACTGTTCTTTTCGCTCAAGAATACGGACGGTTTAAAAAAAGAAACCACGAATAGCTGATGTTTTCAAAAATAAAAAATAAAAAAATAAAAAATAAATAAAATAAAATAAAATAAAAATTCAAGCACCTATGGGCTAAATAAACTACATTAATGAGCATAGCTTTGTTTTCTTCGCTTGAAAGTTTTGGCCTTTGCATTGATCGACTGCGGTTACGAATTTTTTCGTTAGCGTGCTCTCACAAATGAACAGCCCGGGAATCAAAGACGATAACATGTAGCAATCAGCTGCGTATATCGAATGTGACTGATTTGATGTTCGTTGAAAGCGTATATGAATCAGCAGGTTTGCGAGAGTACGCTAAAGATTTGCTGCATGAAACAAAGATGGTGAACCTCGTGGGCACAAACAAAATTGTGCAGTCGACAGTTCACTGTTCGGATGTTGTTTAGAAAAATAGATATTTACAGGTAAACTTATATACCCATAGATAAACTATTTTGAAATCAAATTTTTTTCCTCCCAAGAGATCGCTCATAAAAATCTATGCTACCTATAATAGCACCTACTTTTAATTAAACGATAATCATCAGCGCATTTTCAATCCCTACATACTAATATCTACATCTTCATTTTTATTTGAGTAATATTTTTTCGTAAAGTTTTACAGATCAGCACATCTCTAATGATATGCTCGATAAAATATGCTCCATCAAAAGGGTTTCATTTGGAACAACCTTCACCAATAATATAACAAAAACATTTGCTATCATATGTGAAATATGGCAGCTAAAGCGATGCTATGCACCTGATGATAGCAACCATCTGGGCAGTTAAAGCAATGCAAAAGTACTCTCAATTGATGCAGCTGTATTCGAAATTTTAGCCTTCTTTCCCGTAGTGTTTTTTTCTCCGCCCTCTTATTTTGTGGATGCAGCAGCTGTGCTTTATGTTCGATAGCATCTGTGACTATTGCAGTTAAGCGGCGGAAAACGATGAAGCACTCATCGTTTTTTTTTGTCACCATCTACAAATATGTTCTGTGAGAGAAAAATGCTGAGAACACGTTGTTCTATAGAATTTTCATTGCGTTTTAATACGATTTTTTAAAATTATATTAGAATTTTGAATAAAATCTAGGAGCTGCAATTGAATAGAAATTTCACATTAGATCACAGTTTAGCACAAATGATCCACTGATAATCGAGAATTTTTTGACTCAAAAACCAATCTTATTGAACGCTAGAGCATCCGAGAAAAAAACATTCCTTTTCTTTTAACGATCTGTATGTCGATATTGAGTTAACAGATGACCTCTTAGTAATTTACGCGGAGCACGCTTTGCAACAGCGATATTCTCGAAACAGTTTGGATCTGACGCTTTTTATTGTCTCGCTCGATGCAAACGATCCGCAATGCGATCGGCGCGATGCGTTTGCGAAATAATGTTTGTGTATCGGTGCGCATCAATCATCGAATCGCCACTGATCAAAGTGATCAATTGGTGACAGCTTTTCGCCTTCTCAAATGCTTAAAACTTAATAAATGTGATTAGCTGGATGATATGTTCTCTTAGTTCGAATGGTTTTTTAAATGTTTATGCGGCGAATTTCGTTTATGCGCTTAGAGTCCGATTGGCAGGTAAATAGGTCGGTGATTCAATTGAAATGCATCTGCTTTGAGGAACACAAATTGAGAACTGTTGGGATTCAACGCAGAATTTTACGATCTAGTCACGAGTAGATGCTGTGAAAAGGTGAATCGAAGCTAAACGGAAGTACGAACGTTTAGTTGTTTATGCAGCTGGTGGTGAGCGACTGTCTGAATCGGCCCGCTGACTGGACTGACTATGCATGAGAGAGGCAGAAAGCGCTCATGCCTAGCTAGGTTCATTCTTACTGACCGGCACTTCTCTTGAACAGCTCTACATGGTAACGCTATATTTGTGCCTTTACTTGTATTGCGTGCTTAATTTCAACTGCGAGCAAGATTTATTGAATAGGATGCTTACTGAAGGATGAACTTCTATAACCGGTCTTCTTTCAACTTCTAATCTTCTATGCAAATGACTTTTGATCACTTGAAGTGCCACAAAATTTGCATACCCAAACAAATTGCAGACGTAAATTTGACATCGAACCTATTGGATGCACCTCGCAAAAAACAATTCTTCGATTGAAGATTTATGTAATTTATCGATCGTATAGACAAGCGCATATCAGGCGCACTCCTTTAAGCTAAATTGTGCTGCTTTCTAGAACTTACCGAAGCTTAAAGAGATTGCTTATTGAAAGGTGAAGCTTATATGAAATTAAAGAATGCATGATAGAAAGAATCAACCTTTTTCTGAGACAGAAAGGTAGCAACTCACATCAGCAAGCAAGCAGCTTGAGATGTTCTCACACCAACTAGAACTCGAGGAATAGTTTCTTTCCGTCCTTATCATCGATTCACTTGGACTAAGTAAGGTAGTAGGACTGTATCAGCTTCAACACAAACAAGAGCATCACATTTTTATAGCAATCTTTGCAGCGGTATTGCTAATCGAATGAGTCAGTTGTGTGAAACGAAGTTATTCAAAATAATTATGAATTTATCAGGAAATATTAGGATCGATCATAGATCGGTAGTAAAAATTTTAGGCGTCGTCAATAAATGCCGCTACCTATCATCGTATTTCCACTGAGCAACTGCTAAATGATGTGAACATTTCTGATGGTAGCAGTGTTGAGTTTATCATTTTCAGCCATATAAAAGCAATTTCAAAATCAGTTCATCGACCTCTGAAAATTCTTATAGGAACCTTACCATGCATTACATGTTGCACAAGTTCGAATTCGAAGGTGTACATATGAGGAGTTGATTCCCCCTACCATTTGGTGATCCAAATATCTACTGAGAAATTTTTCGCAGGTTTTAAATAAGTTCGATTGATACATGAGTCAACTCAGAAGATCAGCAACAATCAGCTTTTGAAGGGTATTTTCAAAATAGAGTGAGCACCTCATAATGGCTCGATGAACACTTTTGGCAATTTCAGTAATCCAGCAAACATTGAGCTGTGTTGGATAAATCAACTCGGTTGCGAATATGCTCGCTTATTCATTAAATGGTAAAATTAATTGAAAATCGAGTTATAACATATAGTAGGTAACTTGCCAACAATGTGGAACATCGGCAGTACCTGTGAAAATCGCTTCAGATTTATATGCATACATCGTCGAAATTTTACTCAGAAATCCACGCAAGTTTTCTTATAACTCGATTTTCGCACACGTTCTAATCAAATTGGCATGCGATGCTCAAGAAATTAAATGATCATTTTTATTAGAAATATTTTCATGGTGTTATTCTTTATTGCACTTCTGTGAATGATTTTTTTCTGCAGAATATTTTTGGGGAAACTCGAAATTTAAAGTTGGCACTCGTTGTAAATTATTTATTTTACCTTTGATGATTTTTCTGCTCGTATTTTCCTGGTGTCAGTTGTTCGCAGATCGAGAAGTTTAGCTGATCAGCTAATCTGATTGCAATCTAGCGATTGCTCAAATTTTTCATTGTCATATGATTTCTTCAAAATGTTCTTTGCACTTTCTGATATTTATGTCGAGTCTTTCTTGGGTGAAAATCACAAGATTTGCGACATATATATCCCAATTTTTAATCGACAGATGAATGGATGAATATTGTATATGCTCAAGTGACCATCACTTATATCTGTTTTCAAGCGTTTGCAAAATTTTTATTCGTCACATATATTTATTTCTGAAGAAAAAAATGCCTGCAGCAATGAATATTTTTTCTCACTTTGAAGAATAAAAACTGAAATATCTGTTGTGTTAGCAACGTTGATTTCGATTTGCAAATATGCATCGATTCAGAAACGTTAGTTCATTTAAAAAATTGCGACCATTTTAATGTAAATTATTGCTGTGGAGTTTTTGGGGTAGCTGATGGGAAAATGTTTTAAACACTATATATGAGGTATTTTTTCAACATTTCTTCACTAAGAATAAATTTTATTGACGAAACCATTCCTTAGTGAGTGGCATAATAATTTCGTTTATATTTGCGCATTTTCATGTGCATCAAGAGTTGTTGTGGGTGTGTGCACTTTGCGCGTATAGGCAGTCGGCTGGTAGAACTGCAATGAACGTCACACATGTAAGCGGCGCATTCGATTGCCATCAGTGCGCTGTGCCGCTCCACATCACCGGCTGTTCTCAACGATTTCAACGATTTTCCTGCTTGTTCTCGGTCATTCTTTACGTAACGCGTATGAATCAAACCGTTCATCGAAATAAATTTCCACCATTTTCAGGTCCTTTTCCATTTATCGTGTTTCTGCTGTCAACCTCTTTCATCTTCCTATATATTGGCCCTTCTTCTCCACTAATCTTACGGCTCTTCATCGTTGTGTGACGTGTTCGGAATGGGTGACAACATTGACAACAGTATGTTTCTAAACTTATTCAGACGTTGCTATTATCTATCATATAATGAGTCATTCTTCGATTGGAGACGTGTGATTGAAACGATCACATTACTTCGCAATCACTTCTGAGATCATAGAGTTTTTTATTTTCAATGCGATCGGAAATGCACCTACATCCATTGCTGAGAGGTCGTAATTTTTCAATAAATTCCTAATAAAATGTCATAAATCATTATATTTCCTTATCGAAGACGTCAGATAGTTCTGATGTGGTTTCACATAAACTTTTTTTTTTGAAACTATTTTGTGCTTTGCGTATTCTCCGTCAAGCAGATGTGCACTGAACAGGTGATAGTTACATAATGATTTCTTCGACTATATCAGAGTATTTCTAGTCTGTGAAATGTGATTCGTAGATGCAACATCTCTACCTGAAACGCATCATATAAAGTTACTGCGTATTGATCTTAAATTGAGGTGAATATTTTTGAAGTGTGCATTAGCAGTTGATGTGCTTTCCCATTTGTATCGCTGAATTTGCTTTTTTATTGTTTATTTTTTTCTTCAATGAATTTTTTGTTAGGAGATTTTGTTGCCATCTTTGCTAATCAACATTCTATTCGAATCATCTTCTCGATAAATTTTTAATTAGATCGGCTCGTCTCATGTCACTATTATGTGTGTTTCTCAGTTGCTTAGGGTTTATCGCATTTAATGAAAGATTTGCATAGCATGATTCTTACATTGCTATATTTGAAGGAGATTCCCAGGCAAATAAGGTTTATGGTAAGTGCAGTGGATGAAACTATTCGTGTGATCATATGATCGCCACGGCCAAAAAAGTTTTCTTTTTTCTCCATGATAACTCTAACTTTTAAAAACGTTACACGAGGTGATGAAGCTCTTGTGCTTGCGCATATTGTTTGACCTGTTGATCATTGACCTATGAATGCCTCCGATACGGCTGGACTTCACGAATTAAAAATGCAAATCGTCCATAGTTTCTACGAAGACGCATTCTACTATAGCTATATCAAGACCAGAATTTGCAGATGGATGTAGAATAACCGGAATTTTCTTCCGTTCTATTGTGCACGCCAGATTCAAGCGTTCAGATTGGTCGGGGTTGAAGGTCAGACAATACAGGATGCCATTATGGAGACATGTTTTCTCATTTTTGCGCAGAAGAAAAGAACGTAAAGACTAAAAGTTCTTTCACCTTTAAATTTTGCTCTTCTTTTATCAAGGAGACTTTTTTCTCTTTGAAGAGCTGTCAAGCAAAAGAGAGAAAGGAAATGGACAAATTGTCTCCATCAATGCCGCTATCGTTTGATATGCAGTATGCAAATGGAACATATCGAACAATATGGGCTTATGTTGCTGAAGAATATGTTCTTGTGAGTTGAGCAACGGCTTTCCCTTGTCCCAAAATTATTTTTTGCAAGCATTGTTGGATAGCGTTGTAGCCAAAGTTGAGCCTATTTTTGCATGAATAGAGCATCTGAAAGACCACGTAAGCTGCTGTGTTATAGTAGAAAAGACCGAAACGGAAATGCAGTGAGGTGTATTCTGGTAGTTCTTAAGTAAATGCCCTAATTCGAAGCAGATATACTTGAACATTGGCATCACCCCATACTTTCTAAGGCTTACCTTTATGAGCATCCCACCTTACTTTCTGGCAGGTAAGCAGACCGACGTCAGAAAAATGTGCAACTATGAAGACATGCATTGTATTTCTTTTGCAGGGCAGCGACGAGTGCTTCGAGTATATGTTGAACCTGTGGAAGTAGAGCTAGATGAAGATGGCGCTCTCCTATTTAGTGCTCTACAGTCTGCTGTACCAGGAGCTTCGGGACTTTATTTCAATGGCGAATGCAAATCTAGCGTTAAGTTTGATGGCAAACGGCTGCTTCCACCAGTTGACGGTTGGAAAGACCGCAAATACTTCGCAGCTTTAGGTGACGTTTATTTTTATGAATGCTGACATCTGTCATTCTCTGATGCAGTTCCAAGATTTTTTCATTGGCTTATGCTCTTCGTGACAGTATTAAAGAACAAACATCATGTTTGAGTCCATCTAAATTTGTTTACTTTTATAATTTGTTAGTGTTTGACTTTCCAGCACCTTTTCCTAATCACTTGCAATCAAAACACGTTTCATTGTTTCACTGTGAGTCAGACATATTTGATATCGCTTAAAAGCGTTTTTGTTTCGACTTTAAACTAAACTTTGAGCTCTATCATGTTCAGATATTCAGTGAAGGTTTTCCCACCCGATAAGTTTGTGTTTATCACTTTAATGAACCAAGTTAATTGAATAATGCAGAGTAAAGATTACAACAGCCTTCTTTCAAGGCGATTAGCAATTGGCTCAAGCCGAGAGCAAAATATTTTTGCTAAAATGATTGGAATGCATGGAATATTTTTTAGGGGTTCTATAATCGTTACCCACAGTTGAATAGAAAAATCCTCTCAAAATACGAGAGTGACAGTCTATGAGGAAGTTTGCTGCAGCGTTATTCGCCAGAAAGGGTGAAATATAGCGATAAATTGGTGGGACAGGTTGCTGTGCAAATATTTATGAGCTGCTTTAAGCACACATATCGGATAGCTTTTCCACAATAAGCGTCGATTATAAGCGTGCAATGACAATTACAAAATGAGCCATAAATTGGAATCTGCAGACTATCGAACATTTCCACAGCGCTTTTGATAAATGTATTGAACTAGTCAATCTGTTTGTCGATCTCCATAGGAAAATAAAGCAAAGGAAAATGGAGAGTGAATGAACGACGCGTTGGTCGGATGTAAAGCTTATGGAGAGCATCTGTTTCGGATTACACTTAGTGTAGTGAATGGCTTTTGATGAGTTTGAAATGAACACATCACTTATAAATTGAGCATAAATTTTCGTCCTTTTTTTGCATGCGATCAATGCGAATATATTAATAATTTGCAATAAACATAAGCGTTAGTTTCTCTGCTATTTAATGCTAAATTTCTCTGTAGTGTAGAATGGCAGATGCACTTTTATAAACTATAAAGTTTCCTGTGCAAAACGGTATAAATTGGTGCAACTATAAATGTAAAACGGCAAATGCGCATTTATAAACTTCCCTGTGAAAAGCGATATAAATTAGTGCAACTATAATATCTTATCAAAAGAAAATCATTAGGGGTCGAAGCTGCTGATTTCGAGACGCTGATACGTTGGGAACTCTGTGGGTGGGCTAAGTTCATTATTTTCGATTGAAATGCAGTAGAAATATCGACGCGATTTAATTCATTTATTTATTGTCTCAAAGAGAGACATTAGGTTTCCTAACAATTCCACTTACCGTCATCTATCTCTATGCGACATCACAATCGATGAAATAGAAAATATTCAAGGAAGACTGTAGCTTGGTCTATATAGCAATGTTATGATTGAGCGAAACTGTTTGTTTCGCTTCGTAATCTCAAGCAGTATCGAAGTATTGATGCATTTTGAGATGTATAAAAGACGTAGTTCTTCAGGATGTAGGTCGGATTTCCCTTTTGGCAGTTACGCTAATGCGTCAAAACAGTTCGAGCGATCCGTGAATGCAGTTCAACGGCTTTTCGGAAAATGCACAGCCTTTGGTAATTCGTTACAAAAAGCTTTCATTTAGCGTTTATACCTGTTTTTAGATCGAATGTGCTTCTGAAATAATTCTGCCACCGTCCTGATAGAAATCAGCATCGAATATTCCATTATAATTTTCCATTATGAACCTAGTTGTCTCCACATTCCCAACAGGCTTTTAGCAAGGAAAATCGCTATGACAAAAACATCGAGAGAGAGAGGGGAAGGGGGGGGGGAAAGGGGGCACATGACAACTCATTTCAGTTCTTGTTGGCTGTTTTGCTGCTTGTGTTTTTGCAAATTTATATCTGTAATATGCATTATCTGTATTTTTGTTTGTATGTCTGTTTGAGCGCCAGCTAGTGTTGTAGCTCTGAAACAGCAATACAATAAGAAAGCTTGATATATATGATCTACACTATAGCCTAACCTCCTATACCATCTTTCGTTTTGATCCAGCAAACTCTAAATCAGTTCTATACATTTATGTACACCATAAATATACATATATTTTGCACCTGGTCAGATCACAGAACGACAAAACTTTTCTCCGTTTGTACGAGCAATTAATTCAATCATAAAACAGGGACACTATTGTGCTCATTTTATTATTTGTTGATAATTTATGAAAGTGGTCGATCAGGTGAGAGGAATGCGAAAACATATTGTGATGACGTACCTCGCTCATTTTTATGCTTGTTTCAATTCTTACGAGCACTAGTGACTACTGCACAAATTTGCGTGTAATACTGTGCAGAGAAGTAACATTCGTTGAGTAAAACTGCAACTTAAAGATTGCAACTCTTCAGTTACGTTGAACTTTTTATAATTTGACGCAATCTTAAGTTACCATCGATATGTGCATAATCTTCATTGGTTTTTCGAAGTATGAACATATTAGTGAATGACACCTGACTGTCATCACTATGTCGAAATAACAATCAAATCATCTGTAACTTGAGAGGGCATTTCTTTGTAAATATTTTCAAAAATGAAATCGCATTTATCAAAGAGCAGTGTTTTTCTGAAAACTTAGTCAGTCAACGCAGCACTTTGCAAGTTTTTGATTGCTTTGTGGAAGTTTGAGAGCAAAAACATCTGCAAAACAAAAGTTTATGTTTGAGTTGAACGCCGAACTTTTCTGCTGCACAAACATCTTACGCAACGCAATAAAAAAAAAAAGGAAAGGAAAAAGAAAAAAAAACACATACTGCTGTAGTAGCGGAAAGGAATTGCAATTCGGTGAAAATTTTAAAACTATGGGGCTTTTAAATTTCAGATTACGGTGGATTCGGACAAGAGTTTGTTGCTAAAAAAGTGGTATCCTTAAGCAGTCCAGCAAAAGAAAGCGAAAATCGTGCTGAGAATATGAAACAGCTCATGGTCTCATTGACGGTAGGTATTGTTATTCGATTTCGTATTGAACTTTGGAATGTGCTCCGCGTGAACATTTTTTGATATTCGGAATTTTTAAGGGGTTATTTGTTGAGCCTCGTTTCGCCTACTTTTAGCAAATGAAATATTTCAAACCTGCTATCTTTCCTGTGATTCTGTCAACCGAGTTGTCGTTAGTATCCTATCAAGGTGGTACATTTTGAAGTTATCTGGCTAATCCTCCGAATGCTATTGTCTCTCCATACTTCCACTACCTGAATTAATTGAAACCGATTAGACAAACTTGCAACGAATTATTTGGCAGAGAATGATATCGTGAAATGCTGTTGGAAAATAGTGCAAATTCACTTTTGCTGAGTTGTTCAACATATGCGATGTTAGATTTCAAATTTTGATAGAAAATGGAAATTGCGAATTGGAAAATTTTTCAGCAAAAACAAAGCAGCCCACCCGCGTCAACGCCTCCCGATGATCAGAGGTTTACACCGCTTGAGCAGCAGTTTGTGGATTTGGCACGTATCTCAACTGCAAAGGATACGATTATCGAGCAACAACGTTCTGACATCAAGGTGGCTAATGAAAAGTTCGAGATGAAAGCTAAGTAAGTGTTATCGATTCCTTCACTGGCGTCTATTTAATACCATGAACAGACCTTAGCACGTCCATGATTTCATATTCCTTTTATTGATTGTGTAAGAAAATGACAATATCGGTAATAGAACAAATTATAGAATATAATATTTTTGCAGGAAAATTACTTGCTGGTTCATTTCTTGATGGAGAAGTAATCTATGACAAATACTTTTCTTTTTTCAGCGATTTCCAATTTTTATTACGATCTTGTTTGTTGAAAATGTATGCCTGCAGTTTGTTTTAATGGAAATCCATAACCTTATATAGCCTCAAAATGAGAAATAAAATACATTCAGAGAGTTGAAACAAGCGTTGGATGAGCTATCGAAGAGCGAAAAAAGATGCAACGCTCAAGAGGAGGAATTGAACATCTTAAGGAATTTGAGTAAAGAACAAACATATATGTGCGAAAAGGTGGGAACCTCTTGCAACCTAATTAGTGTATTAACACAACTGCTATTGTTTTATGAACGTCACTAGTTCCTTACGCATTCAAAAAGTGAAACTTTGCTAATAAAGAAAATTTAGTGCATCCAAACAGCGAATACGAATTCATGTTATGTTTTGAAGTGGAGTTTCATGCTGGAATGCAGTTGTGTATTATGGGGGAAATGCCGTATTGTTTATTTCAGTTTTCGGTGAGATTTGTTAGAGAAAATCTACTGTTGTAGATTTTGAAAGAACAAACAAAACTTTGCTAATAAAGAAATGGATTTGAATATGGTCGCAGCAAGGCAAATAGTATTGTCAGCATTCGTGCAGTTCGCACTATTAGAAAATGCGTGAACTGTCACCACTAAATGAAATGAATGACGGCTGAAATTGCTGAGCTTATTGATAGATGTGTGAACGTGGATAGCTGGTCGAATCCATTAGCTTTTTATAAACAATTAGTGAATAATGCGTTCAGGTGCGTTATTTTAGGTGAATGAATTGACAAAGAGGTTGTTGGATGCCGACGAGATGATCGCAAAACAAAAAGCTGAAATCAGTGATATTTTAAAAAGGTTTCTTTTTTATATTCACTTATTTCTGTAGAAGTCTTTTCATTTCAATCGAGAAGAAGAAAGAAAAGAATTGGACAGATGTTTAGACAGATTAGGTTGAACTTTTTTTTCTTATTTTATGAGATCAAATTGCCTATTACCGATTCGAAACAAGAGAGTAGAGAGGTTGAATCGTTCTGATATCTTGCGAAAAAGTTACTTAGCATCGAAATCGTACACCATCTTCATTTCAAGCAATTTTACGATAATGGAGGCATTATATGGCAATAACTATAGGTTATTTTCACTATTTCCATCCTTCTCTTTGAAAAGGAAGTTTTACCGATATTATTTTAGTCATTATTAACTGGTATCTACAGGTTTACCGAGTCCGAGACAGAAAGAGAGGCTTCAGCTGCAAAGGTCGCTGAACTCACAATGGACATCGAAGCTGCTAAAGGCACAATCGAAGATATGGAATCTCGTATTGAAAAACTGAAACCACTAGCTGAATTACGCGAAATTACGGTAATGCAGCTCACCAATTGATAATTTTGTTTCTCATTTGAAGCACATTTCTTTTTTAGGAGGGCTCTCGATATTGAAATTGAGTCTCGATATTGCTGAAAAGAAAACACTTCGTATCAATTTCATTGGTGCAATTCTTCATTAACAAATTCGAATGCATTTTTTGAATGTGCGAATTTTTAGTTCATTTAGGGCTTATTGATCTTCAAATCAAGTAAAATGCAATTAGATTTGTGTTTCTGAGGATCGCTTTCAATTGCAGAAATTCTTTTACACCTTAAATTGTTGCTTAATGATGGAAGTTTTTTCTATCGTACAATATGTATTTGTTTACTTTACATATCGACGTTTTAATTTTCAAGTTTTCGATGTTTGCATAACGTTTTTTAAGGCAACATCACAAGATCACATTTTGTAAATATTTTTCGTCACTTCCTGTCTCTTCGTATATTTGTCGTAAGTCAGCGATGTTGTAATCAGTCACACTATACATCAGATTTCCAGCCCTTTCAAGCCCCCCCCCCCCCTTCCCTTCTTTGTTGTAACGATCACGTTATGAATTAGATTTCTGTCACTCAGCGACTGCAAGGAAAGTACTGTGGAGCTGGAAAAGTGATTCGTAGTTTCTTAACTTTGAATTTACCATTTAGGATGCGCGTCCAGAATGAATGCGGAAAAGTACGTGTAAAGGTCCTAAAATGCAGTGGATGAAATGATAAATGATAAAAGGACAATACGACGAATGATATTTGTCTTATTGTTGTGGGGCGGAATTCATATCGAAACGAATTAACTCAGTGGCAAACATAAAAGGACTAGTCGCAACGATCTGCTGTTTGCAGTGGATTGGACCTTTATTGCCTTACCGAGTACAGTTGATCCTCACGATTCTATCCATTTTCGGTGTAAAAGGCATCGGCTGCATCATTTTAAAGGACATACGCAAATGCTGCTTTCATTTGGCCCGTAAAGCGTATTTGCGTGGAGCATTGGCTTTTTATGCGTTGTAATTTTTTTTTTGAGTCACAGTCCTTCCCGTCTACTCCTATCTTCTCTTACTTTTCGCAGGATAAGTTGCAGGTAAGAGATATATCGAAATTATAAGCAAATCAGCGGTGCTTTAAAAAGTAGTGAAAATATCGGCCAGTAATCAATGATAATTCCCTCAGATTCTTATCTCTGCTGATATTGCGTAGAGCCTTTCCTGGCATGCGTTAAAACACAGTAGTTAATTTTGCATTTCCGTTTGCTTTATGCAGAAAAATATTATTTACAAAGTGATTTATCCACTGAAAATAAACGCTTCAATATCATATTGCTGAAATTACAGGATGATGAGGAAATACTCTCCTATGTGAAAATGTCCGAATCGTTGGCATCATTGAGGACGAAAAATGAAAAACTTGAAAGCGACATGAAAGAAGTGGAAGAAAAATACAATCAGCTGAATCAGATCTATACGGAGGTTGTTGCCGAGAATACGAAAACACTTTTAAAGAGGTTCTTAATTTCATCACAATCCTACTGTCCTTGAGCAAATCATGCAGGGAGATGATTTTCATCTTTTTGACAGCTCTTCCTATCATAGCCTAGGAAAGGCAAGTTGTTTACGAGCAGATGCTACCAGTTGGATGGCATTATACTATTGTTTCCCTGGAGCGTATAGATTGCCTTCGATGAAATGCAATGCCGCTTGGATTATTGCAGATGCAAGCCTCTCTTCTTGAATAGAAGGAATTGTTTTAGGGATGCGGGTGATGGAGGTGGTGATATCACTGTCGAAACCAGGATTACTCCAGCTGGTGGTAGTACGAGCAGTGCGGATGATATATTAAACTGGCAGAAAGAGGTTGGCACTTTCATTAGAAAATCTAATTTGATGTCGTTTTGAAGATTTTTGATGTTGCCTCAATCTTTCCTATCGTTTTCGCATACAGTGATCGTCTCTAAACGAATCCAACCATAACATTTTTGCATCTCGATATTCTTCGGCATCAGTGTTGTTGATTTTTTGTAGTTCCAATTAAGACTCTCCCGGCGCTTTTGTTGCAAGCAATAAGGTCTAGATTTTTGACGTAGATAAGAAAATCAGCAAGATTCTTAACACTTTCATAGCTTTCATTAAATTCTCCTAAGGTCTTCAATGCCTTTGCTCATGATTTTATCATGTACATATTTTATTTTAGTTAAGATCCTCTGCATGGTTTAGTGATCATATTGCAAAGGATCATTCAGCATCAAAATGTCATACTTGTGTTGACAAACTACATTTTATAAGATCTTTCTTGTCCAACGCCAATAGTTTATTAAACATCACTGCAATCTGTCCGCAGAATTAGTGTTGAGCTTGACCATTTTTGTGCTCAACAATTCTGGGATGTACCTGTTTTTGCTTTCATTCATTTATCTTCTTGATTAGGTTGGATGCAATAAAATTTTGCAGAGGGAAGCGTTGAGGAGTGAACTAGTGGTAAGCGAAAATAAAGTGGCAGAACTAACGCGAATGGTTCACTCGTTAACTAAAGAGGCGACAAACAGCGAGCACAGGTCCACTATGGACGATTTATTCGATCCTTTAAAACATTTCCCACTCACCTAACATTATTGTTTGCAAATTTATTGTGCTATTCTATTCAGCAACAGTGATAACTGAAATAACTGAAATGATACCTCATGATAAATGCAAGAATCGATTATTTACGCTTAGAAGTTCTAATCAGCGCGTAATAATTCTATTCAGCATCTTGATCGTTCTAGTTAGTTTTCAAACAGCTCACAATAACAGTTTTCACTTTTGGCAATAAGTTTTCATGTACTTTCATGTGGAATCCATATTGCCGATCATCTGGTTGAATTTTTATTAATTATTCTCGGTTGAGTTGAAGCCGTTCGGCGAAACAGAAGCAACGTTCATCAAAGTAGAAACTTCAAAGCTGTCCTTCAGAAAACTTTTCATTAGTGTTTTAAACAATCATTCTCATCTCTTTGCTCACTTCCATTCAAATCAGTTGTTATCGGAATAAGGACTTAACGTTACCTTCTCTTGCCTTGAAGATTTATTGCTATTCACCAATATTCGACAAACGTTCACACGTTCACTGCCATTATTAATGGAAGACTTTATTCCGATAATACTCTCTGCGGTTTGTAAATTCCTCATAGCGGCAGCCATGTCCACCAATAAATACGTCAGATCAGCTTTCTTTTATACCATTTTACGGCATTTTCCAAATTCTAAACTTGTGGAGCGAGCAGATTTGTAATGTGAAAACGCAAAAAGCATGCCAATTTCTCATTGAAGAGATTGTCGTTCTGGAGCTTCTCAAACGCTTCTTGAGCCTACTCAACTCAAGCTCATCATCATTTCATATGTTGTCAATCCTCTTGGGCATTACATGTCTTGGGTCATGTGAAGCAATAGAGCGTTTCATCACGTTGCTGCATTTGCCCTTTGCTTAGTGCAGTCGAGAGTGTACAATAGTTCGTTGATTTTGCATCGTCGTTACAAGGATGTAAACAGACGGATTTACTTTTTTTTTAGACTGAAAGTTGGACACATCATATAAATCGCAGAGTTACGCTGCGAAACTGAGTTGTTTTTTTGCATTAGGATCACTTCGTTCTTCTTTTTACTTGAATAGTTACTGCAGTTATGAAGTACCATTGTTGAATAGTGGAAGTTATAAATGCAACAGAGAGTGACTAATTGTTAGTTTGAGATTTCTCATCAGTGCGCTTTCTTTATGGCATTATCAGCACCATAATAGTTTAGTAGCGTTTCAGGAACGACAATTATACATTGTGGAATGGTATTCACTCAAAAAAGAAAAAAAAAACTTAGCAATGCTCGCATGCTTGTATAGTCCCCATCATATTGTTCCAGTTTTGGCGTAATTTGTTCTGCCGTTATCAACAGAACAAACAGATATCACCTTCTCAATCTCAACCCCATCATTGCATTGCTCGGAAATATTCACGTCAGCATTTTAAACAAATTGTGGTAACAAAAATACGGCTTTATATATATGTATATTTGTCGTGCCGTTACTTTCTCCTAGAAATTGTGCCAGTGATATGATCAACTGGGTCTCAAATAGCGTCCTTTCATCTAGCGTGGAATTGGATCTGAATTTGGTGAAAACTTTGTTTGGAAGCTATATGTTGATTGATTTTGCTCCTCGCCTCTCCCTTCCCACCCATAATCCTGCCAATTTTAAGGTGCATCAGCTAAATTCTTAAAACCGAGGACCTAATTGAAGCTGTCAGTATGTGCAAATGTGGCAATATGTAACCCATTTGGAGAAGGTGCACTCAAGCACGGCTAACGAAGGTTGACTGCAGTTGCAGTCCACAAAAGCTGCATCTCTCAATGCGTGATCTGTTGCATTTGTTTTGTTCACCTGTTGAGTGAGTTGCACATCAGTGAAGGATGAAACAATGTGGAAGCTGATGTTTGAAAATTTCTGACATTTTATGATCTGATCCAAAAATAAACTTTGGAATATTTTTTTTTCAGAGCAGCGGAGGCAATTGCAACTCGAAACGAACTGAAACGCTCATTGGATCATATGGAGGCAAAAATTCAGGTCAGAGTGCCTTACGTAAGGGCAAACATACGATTCTAAGTTTGCCCCTCAATGCATTTCAGTTTCGCTTCACTTGCACTGCAGTAAGCGGTTTTGAGCGGGATGTTTCCTCATGTTTCCGCCTCTGTCTTCATCGACTGATGACTCGATCGCTGCAAAATCTTATTTGAAAGCTAAAACAACCATGTCCACTATGCTCAAACCTGTTTGCCATGCATGGAAATGCAACCTAATGCTACTAACAACATATATGCTGATTTACACTGCACTCAGACGCATCAATGCACCTGAACTTGGCCATCGTCTCGATGAGGGCTGTAGCTTCCTCCTATTTGCAGCCTATCAACTTTCCAAGATCTTCTTTCGCTTAATGATTATGTGAGGCTTTCTAATGTTTTTGCAGTAATGTGCAAGCTGAAATAAGTTAATTTTTTGCGTTATAAGAGGCGCATTTGCACTGATATATATAAAAGCGATAGGACAACTACACAGTGTATATATAAATGCAACTCTTTTGAAGAGAAATGACGTTTGTTGCCTTCTGATGATTCAAGAGACAAATTTCAATTAGTCAACATTTATGTGGCTTTGTTATGCAATCGTTCCTTATTGAGCTGTTGAAAGTGAATGTCGAACTTCGTGACTGATACGAACAAGTTTGCTAATGGACGAATATGACGACGAATCAAATTGTCCGTTTTATTCAATTTTTATTGGAGAAGAAAAATGTTTTCATTTAGGGATAGGATCATAAGGTGGTACGGGGCGTTAGTTTGTGTTAACTTCGGGAAACAAACATATCGTATTTATTAAAAGTAAAAGCCCTGTAACCACTTTTACAACAGATGTAGATCATCGTTTCGTATGAATTCGCAGTTTAATATTTGCTGGCAGTTCTTCGATTAAGAGTCTGCGTAATCGTAAAAACTATCGAAGATTTCAGAATTGTTCACTGAACCTCCTTTTGTACTTCATTATAGAATTTCACTGCTAAGCTGATCGCGGCCATGAAATAAAGATTGGGAGAAGTTTTTGCTCCGGAAGTTGTCCACAGAGGTAAAACTGTCTCTCCTAAGAAACTTGGCGTCGAACTTTTTTGGGCAAATGCCAGAGGAGGCAGTTTAGTTGGCTGACCGTTTTAGGATGTATTCGATTGAGTGTGATTTGTTTTGAAACGATCGCTTTCATCAGTATGCGTTATCATTTTCATATGCGTTCAATTACATTTAGGTTATTGTGAAACTGAGAAGAGTTGTGCTTCGCCGCTTATTCTTTCAAAACGTTCAGTTTAGTGCTTCCTTTCGTCTGGCGTTTTCTCATTTGATGGTTCTTTGTTATGGTGCATGTCCTGTTCTGCCTCAAAGATTTATTGCTTCGTTGAAATATATCGAATAGATGATAAGAGCAACTCAAATTGCCTAGAGCGTAATTGCAAATTTCGTTTTCAGTGATGAGACAACTCCCCATTATTGATTGTCGTGCGTTATGCTAAGGGAGAGAACAGTTAAGCCAAATTGGTCTTCCTAGCAGAGAAACATATCATCGACATCACCAACGCTATATTCTATGAATGCATATGCAAAGACTTGACACATTCGTACATATCAGCTATAAATATTATCTGATGTTTACGATCATAGGAACACATTCGTTTGTGCAACATCGTCCGCTTCATTTCTCTTTTAAGGGTAGCGGTGATGAGTCGTCGACTGCTTTAGGGAATACTGATATTAAATTCCACCAATTCTTTGTAAGGGAGAGGGAGGAGGGCGGTTCAGTAGCATGCTTAAATTAGCGCTTGATTCCCATACGGATTGCATCCACATGGAACGAACCTATTTGTATTTTTCCAGAATTCCATTTTTTGAAGTGATCTGAATGCTGCAAAAATTTCGTGAGGGGTTTTGGCGATATTTTATGGTTTATCGAGGTGGGGGTGAGGAGGGGAAGGGGTTAATGCATCCGTTTTACAAAGAAAAGAATAGCATAAGCATCGAGATGGCATAATTGCACTTCTTGTCTATGCAATCATCCATTTATGCAGCTATATAACGTGGCGGTAAATTCCTTGGTTCATTTGTTCGTTCCACCAGGGCTGACAATATGCAGTAACTCATTTATAGCACCACATTGCGCATGATGCAGACATTGCT
Source organism: Baylisascaris schroederi (assembly GCA_006503575.1). NCBI lineage: Eukaryota > Metazoa > Nematoda > Chromadorea > Rhabditida > Ascarididae > Baylisascaris > Baylisascaris schroederi. Next base: position 409,812 of record QEWY01000099.1, on the reverse strand, counting down.
CTCTTATTGCTCTCTTTCGACTGTTTGAATCGTTTCTGACTAATCTGCCTACCATCAATGTGCATACAAGGGGATCCAGAAGTTTCTGCCTCAATTTTTAAACCTAAAAGTCTTTGAACTTATTCGTAGGTAAGGGAAATGAATGACAAGTGAAATTATTGGCACACAGTTTTCACTACTTTATGTGGTATATTGTTTTAGGTCACAACTGCTATGACCGTTGCTATGACTGTTCCTTCACTTTAGATGCCTAGTCGGAGATAAAATTTTTGTTCTTTTATAGATGGCATTTTTGGATGAGCAGACATTAAAACATAGTTCCACGAAATTTGATTTAGGTAATAGAAGTTGTATTGGGTAGACGCATTAATCTACAACTTTTCTTCAAGTGTGGTCCTCCGAATTGGGCAGGCCACTGAAAGCAAGCGCGCAGCTGTAGTCGGGTTCAGTGCGTCATTAACAGTAACATGAACTGAGCTTTACTTTCATGCCTTTTTTGCTACTCCAACTTTGTATACTTCCAAGATCTTGTTCAAAAAGTGGGCCAGATTGTCTGTACCACCTTGCATATGCGCTAACCAATCTGCAAGCTCCAGACCGTCCTAATGCCTGAATATGATTTCAAAGAAGCTGCTACTTTGTCGACAGTAACACAAAAATTGCTTTAAGTTTACAGTGTTAAATTGATTTGGTTTACCAGACTCCCTTGTCGGCAATTCCACCGTTTATGGCCATCTTCTGTTATGCTGTCGAATGTGATGTTATGAATGGTGATGAGAGTGTCATTCAAATGGATCGGATTTGATTTCATAAACACATTTATGGGTACTTATGTGCACATTGCATGTGATAACATGTCAGTAGCGATGCCGTTACATAATGCACAGTTTTCACCACATGCTCTGAAACCTTTATTACTAAGCGCATATGAAGATCTCCATCTTTAAGCAGCTGATGTTATTGTATAGGTTTCACTCAGACATGATGCAGCTTCGTTTCATAATGGAAGAGCGCTGATGCTTCTATCGACAATTTGGGAAAGCAGAAGTCTGTGCACGCAGATCGCCAAAATTATTCGTCATGGGTGTTGTATTTAATAATCGATTTCTTTATATTTTGCTTGTCCACTTACGTGAATCGTTCGCGTTTTCTTGACTTTAGTCTTGCATGCATGCTGAGTAACTGAATCGGGCATGAGCTAATGGGCTATTGTTGGTGCGTTTGGTGCATGAATTGAGTACTCTATTTGCTCTGCCACCTGAAGTTAATAACGATTCATGAATAAATGCATGACCTTTTAACTGCAACTTTGCATCGTTCATAGAAGTAACCATTAATCTATGAAGCATTTTCATGATCATCGAAATTCATCTTCTTTTTCAACTGTTTCGTTAGCAGTTTTTCAACTTTTATAATAATTACGCAATGAATGATTTATCCATCCTCTGCTGAAGGAAATTATATGGTATATGAGGAAAATATTTCCTTTTAGAGTAATCATTTTTCGAGTTCTTTATTCATTTTCATCAAAACTTCACTGAACAATCTTGCAGTTTAATGAAGTTGTGAAAAGTAGAAAAGGGGGGGGGGGTGGTTATTTATCAATTTATTCACTTCATCAATTTTTATGAAACGCTAAGCAACACGACAATTGTCGTGTTGCTCGTTCAATGCAATTACCAATTCCATTCTTTCAGATAACAATTTCAAAATGATATTCCCGACAATGCAGTATTATTAGCGTTCGATCGGAGCTTCTTTGAGTGCTGCACTTATTACTCAGTTTTTGCTATCCTATTTCTATGGGACATTCCTATCATATTGTATGTTCAGTAACGTCATTGGTGCACATTGACTAAATAGTCGTGCATGCTGTGTTATTGTTTTTGAACGACTTCACTTAGTGCGTCTTATTATGATTCATTGCATCAGCAAAAAGAAAAAAAAAATCAATTTTTGCAATGTTCACATTCATTCATAATTGTTTCTAAGTTCTGGATTATGCCACAAACATAGCATATCTGATCCACGCTATTATAAACGTTAGCAGAATAAAATATTTTATGGGTTTCTGCTTGAAAAAAGTTTTCCATATATAATGTGTCCAGATGATATGATGAACTAGAGTGCCCAGAATTGTACATTTATATTGCTCACATTTTCTTCATTCTTGTTTTTATTGTTCTGTGTATCGAATGCGAAGAGTTTTTTTTTTTTTGATTGCTTTCATAAATCACAGAAGAGCTCGACGAGAGTGTCGCCGACTACGGTGCTGTCGTCATCTTACCTCTTTCGTGCACTTTTCTTCTTGCTGTTCTTCTGAGTGTAGCAGATTACTCTCGACGAAGATCTTATCGTCATGCTTCGCTCTTCTTACGTGGATTCATTTCTCCAATCATCTTCTGGAGAACATATCGAGCATGAGAAGTAATTTCCTAACTAGGGGAAATGAGTATTGTTGCTTTAGCGGCGATCGTGAATGCTTTACCTCTTTTGGTTGCTGTCCTTTGTCTTGCATTCTGCCCCGTTCTGCTTATCAGTCAACGTACAAGCTTTTGTCGAATGAAACCATGCAACAGCACAAACGAGCATATACGAAACTCTCTGGGCGATTCATTCAATACACCCTCAGTTGTTTATGATTTCAGTAACGTGGTTTCAGATGAAGTAAATTTCAGGTTATATCCGATGCGCGCATATTGATCCTTGATGCTTAAGGGCGTACTTTCAATGAAATTCCATCTTTGAGGTATTGTCAATGCCCGCTGCTCGAATTAACATCGATGGTTGCTCGATAAAGGCGATGCACTAAACAACAATTACAGCTTTATGTATTTGCATGTTTACCGTTACCCACCGAACGTGCTCGTTCATGAAAAGTCCAACTCGAATAAATCCATTCCTACTGCGAATGAGAATCTGTTGCCAAATTTGGCATTTCACTCGATAAATGAAATGTTTAATGCGAGTAGGAAGAGTGGATGATATATGGTGGAACAAGTTTTGCTTATCTCAGAATTCCACAATGACGGACAGCATCGTTCTAGGCGCTGAAAAAATAAAATAAAATAAAAATTCCATCAAGGACGGCTCTTTGGAGATTGACAGTTGTCTTGCGTTACAAATACCCATATCCTTCAGTGGAAACCAGAAGAGCATTTTTTAAAGCGATTGGGCTTTGAGCAGTGCAAGCTGGAATCAGAAAGTGCAGCCAACTTGCACATGTACCAGTCAACGATTCAGTTTGTTTAAAGTTGTAGTAAGTTAAAAGGCATAACGTTTCAACATATTAAGGCATGCAACTAATACGTATCCGTGTGGTACCTTACATCGCTATTCTGTAGCGAACGAGTATAAGTGCCTGCATATCTTTCAAAAAGAAAAAGAATGTCCGTGCAACGTTGCATGCAAATATTTTAATGAAAATTGATGTTTCGAAAAGTGTAGCTGGGCAATTGCAGGAGGCGGTGCTAGAGGAGCGTCGCAAATCCGACTTCTTGCGGCACGATCTGAATGAGGCACAAAGGCGAGTCTCCGAATTGACTTTGCTGATCGCCGATTTCAGTTCCGATGCACGAAACAGCAGACGTGATGTTACCGACATTCTTTGAGTGTAATATGCTTGGGGATATGTACAACAAATGTCGGCTTCATCCATAGGTTGCAATCGGAAAAATTATAATATATTCGCCTCGAACACACCCATTCATGACGCCTCTCACTATTTTGCTTTTCCGTGTTTACAGCATTCGAGATCTTTACGATACAACAAACACTGTTTACTTCAACAACAATTTCCTCAGAAATTCCTGAAGAACTACAAGTGCCTGCCAATTTGAACAATCAAGCTTCTTCTCATATTTAATAATGCATAAACGCTTCGATTCACTTAAAAAGCAATCTGTTTTAACCGCTTGATGCTCGTTTTGTCTACATTACCACTTAAAAATCTCGCCGATTCACGTTTGTCTACAAAACGTTTATTAAAATGCGAGCTGCCAAAACCCTATTCGGAGTATTCACAAAAGCAGTTCGGGAAATTGGGGGGCATATGCTTAGAAGGAAAGTCGTATGTTTCCATTAGCGCAGTTGCTAGTGATCTGGCAGAGTACTCGGAGCCGAATTGCGTGATCGTTTGGATCGGTATCGAAAGCCGCATTGAAAGGGAATTCATCCTCATGATTCTCAAAATTTGTTCAGTGAAACCAGCTTTAATTCTAAAATTCGGAATTTTGCACCTTATAACATATAACCATTGAAATAATTCAATAAAAATATGCTTCGGGGACAGCGAATGTTTTAAAGATGTGGATGTTTCTTGGTAATTTGTTTAGTCTTAATGCTCTTATCGAAGTGGACATTGTAACTACATGCTGAAAGATTACCTGTATTCAGTTTTAGAAGGCACGCTTAATGAAGTGGGATGGTGGGATTTCCCATGCAGCCTTTTTCGTAATCTTGCATCGATTAAATTGCGAAAGAGGTAAACGCGATCGGCGTTGCGCCAATAGAGCTGTGGTCAGAGCTACACCCTATCGGCGCACTTTTGGGAAGGAGAGGGCGGATTACTTCGTGATTAGAATTTGATAGTAGGGGACTAAATATAGTGGCAGTTTTAAGGGATATAATTAGCGCGAAAGTCCTGCTAAGAACTTGCGCAGATTTTATCGACGACGCTGAGAGCAACTTCCCTACAGTCTTTGCGAATTTTGGGTCGAAGTGTCAGTGTCGTCGTAGTTACGAAACATGAGATTTTTCTATCAACATAAAAAATTACGAGAGATATGGCGACATCAGTTCGGTTTCGCTGCTTGGAAATTTACACACAATATCGTCTTTTTGCCACGACCGACGCCCTTGAATTTGATGCGTAAATTTTTCAAAGATCTGCAGATAGAGTTCCCTATATGCCAACAAGAAACGCATATATTCAGCACCTTTTTTTTCTACGGTGTTTGTAATGGACCGATGAGCTTTATAGTTGGCGTCAAGGGACACGCAGTTTCTGAAATTTCCTGCAACACTTTCTTTCTTCAAAAAAAAAAAAAAAAACGCTTTCTTCAGAGAAACAAGCATGAAACGCTTCTGTTTATTTCCTACAATAAGGTGTGGCGCTAAAGGCTAGCCGTTACGGTTACTGCCAACAAAAAAAAAGATTAAGTCGCTTGCTTAAAAGGCAACTTTTAAACTTCGTCAATAAATTTAATATTCAAGTAGCAGTTCGGTTGTCGGGCCTTTTCAATACGTTTATCTATGGTTTATTCCACGATGAACAAGCTTGACGTTATGCATATTATTGCTGTAACATATATAAATATAGTGTACGTTAAAACCCTGATGAAAGTGACATAGAAATATTGCATAAGATAATTCCTAGACGAAATCATTTTTACATATAGGCAAATATTTATAGTTTTTAAAAATACTGAACAGAGATAGCAGATCATTTTAGATATAGACATGCAACGACCTATTATTTGTATACAATAACACTGATTAGAATATAGAACTCTTAAAATCCTCGCAGATAACAATACAATTGCCTGAAGCAAACGATCATTTATGAATGGAAGAAGTAATGCGCAGATGAGCGCATTTTTTTAATGCGTTCATATGGCCAAAGAGATTATGAATTATCGTTGGAAATGTAACGCATTTGCGATCTGAAAACAATAACTGCAATCAGTTAAAAGAGCACCAGACTTTAAAGAACAGCTACTTCGAAAAGATCATGAAGTGGAAAGTGTTGCTAGCGGAAAAAAAACAGTTCAGAATGGTGTACTAATTGGTGAAGGTTGAGAGAGTTTGCTCGGCTACACCAATAGGCTCATCTGATAGGCGAGCAGGAACTTCACTCTCTTGATGATCAGTAGTTTTTAGGAAAAAAACTGTAACTTCCACAGTATACACTATTTCACTTATAAAAATTTCGACGCTTAAAGCTCATACAATATTACAACTCACTCAGCGCTGTTTTCTGAGCCATGATAGACAATGATATCAGTATAGAAACGCATGGGTAGTTTCTGAGCGTAAGCATAATCAATGCAGCATTATAATGGACAAGAGCTTGAGTTGTTGTATCGGATCATTCCCATTCCAGATGCACAATATTTGTGCGCAATTCGCTTAACATCCTAGTGCCATAATCACTGCTGCACTTATTCGCCTTCCAGTGCATCTCACATAATACATGCTTGCAGCCTGAAAAGCTATTTTTGACGCGTTTCAGCAATACGCTAGCAATAAAAAAAGTCTCGCGTTGTATAACATGAAATTGAGTTTGACTAGCAATTTTGAGTCGTTCAATAAAAATGTTTAAAAAAGAATATTGGAATCTTGTGATTTTCAAATCAAAAAGTTGAATAAAATTTGAGAAAAGAATATGCATCAATCTTCGAAACGGTACGGCTTATCAAAAGACGCTCGTTCATTTTTTCGTAGAAATTCTCAGTATAAGGAAAATGAAAGTAGATCGAAGTTTTCTTTAGCCTCCCTCCATTTTCGTCAAGTTTTCTTAACACGGCGAACTATACAATAAAACAAGTTGTGCAATGACTGTATCATTTCCATTCGGTCGTCCACTTCAAAAAGGTGAAGAAAGTTGTAGCTTTAATTTTGGAGCATTTCAAGAAGAAAAAGCATCTCTTATTTTTTATGTGAAGAATATTGAACAAATGTGTGTTCCGAAGAAGCCTAACAATAGCGCAATGAAAAATCGCCGATGAGCAGTTCAACTGCGACAATAATCCGAAGAGGAAATTTTAAAAAAAACTTATGCCTTTTCATCGCACAAACGATAAAAATCATGATGATTTTGCAATAATTTTTTTAAATAAACCAAAATTTGAAATATTTCCCAACCTTTAGCGTCAGTTTAGAAAAGAGCAGTGGCACACTGTTGTTCAAGTGCCTAAAGTTAACACAAAACTTGTGAAAGTTGTGCAAAAAAATGCTCCCTAAAGATGAATGAAATAGCGAAATCCCCATACATACCTTCACAGTACGCAGCGTTAGTGATTCTTTTACACATATCACATGCGGCACGTTTGTACTGCGTTCGATAGCGTTCCATTTTGAATAAATGCGAATTCATCGTCTCGATCTCACGAGCTTGCGATAAGCTCAAGTTGGCACCTATCACTGCCCCGTACAACTGAATATGACAACCTTAAGGCACATTTGCCGATTGCATTCTGGTGTTCCAAAGTGGCACTACCTCACAGAAAACGATCATGCGCACAGAAGGTCGACTTTTCGAGATCAATGGGGTATGATGGGACGCAGTAGAGTACAGGAAATGGGAGTTACAGAGCGTGGCTACTGCTTTTATTTTTAGCTGCAGATATGCTTCTGACCCCTAAGCAATAAAATATCAACAAAAAGTCGAATAAGATTGTTCCAAAATGAAAGAAAGACCTTATCTTTCGTTGTTTCTGGCTTCAATTTCACCAACTTTCGCAAAAAATAAAAAAAAAAAGAAAAAGAAATTGCTCGTGAAGTTCGCTTTTTCTTTATTTACTTTGTCGGCTGATTAGTTTCGGTTCTCATTAGAAATTTCTCAAAAGATGATCTTATTTGAGGATATATCAAGACAACTACCTGTCTATTCGCGTATGCAGCAATGAAATCTTAAGAACTTCTACGTGATGATGCAAAAGTAAGCAATTAATGCGAACGGAAAAGTGAGCGTCACACTAAAATATTTTCACAATTATTACGCAGTTCGTTTGATGCTTAGGGTGTATGCATTGCACTTGAATTATAGCCGAATAGATGGCAGCGAAAAGGAAAGGTGGATGTGGAAAGTCACTTAAACTTTGACGGGATTCGATTGAGAAAGGAAGAGAGATTACGATTGTCACTCGAAGAGTGTGTCGCGTTCATATAAGCTGTCAAACAACGCGCCCCTCACTTCTATTTAGAAGTCGATGTGTATTCATGACAACCTCCAATTGCCTCACATTTCTACTCAACATCGTAGCTCATCAAAACGTAGACTTCGTTCCATTTTGCCCGTTCATCGTTTCTTACTCTCTAACTGCTAAAATAGTCGCCCAGTGCTGCATATTCTAGATGTATCACTTGTGATCATAAAATTCAGTTCCACTAAAGCAACGACTATTAGCTTTTTCGTTTCACCATTCAATGATCAGAAATGATGCAACTCTCAATTTCGCTGAAGCTTCATTGAGGAGTAAGGTAACGGAGTCACATAACAGTTGAATTTAGCCGAATCTTATAATGCCCTCATTTGTGACATTACTGCTACAGCAGCGAGGCGTACTTTATTGTGCTGGAAAGGAAGGCGGTGTACACAAGTGTTTCGTATGGTAAAAGTTTTGTTCAACTAATTCTGCTCTGTAAGATGATTCGACGAATATTTACGAACTTGAATCGAAATATTTATAAGCATGGGTTGCCGAGAAGAAGTCTCTGGATATTTGCGTATATATTTGTCGATTTTTCTGTCTTGAACAGTTTTTTTTTTTTGAAATCTGTCGCTTTTGCTTGGAAACCTGGTCACATAGAGCTCATCCAGAATGTCGCCATATAAAAAAACAGTCCATAAGAATGAAACGAATATGAGATTTATACCGGATGTATTCTTCAAAACTGTTGCAATACACCACCTAGGAGAGTGAACAACGAAAAACGAGCACAAATTTTCCAACGCCAAATCGTTCGGCAGCGCAATTAGCTGCCATCAATGCAGGTTCGCCTGTGTTCACCAACCTCGATAAATAACTAATAATAGAATCACTGTCCTCTTATCACCTTCTATAGTGTGCTGTTTAGGTAAACAAAACGTAAGAAGAAAATTGTAACACCTGAGATGGAAGCAATCGACTAAGTTTCAGTCGATTAAAAGTCGTCTTTTCCTCGGACGCCAGTCGCAGGATAAGCTTCACAACTACCTCTTTCTTCAAGTGGAATTCGTTAGCAGCCAGCAGTAAAGTCAGCAGTTGATCTGGCTTTAAACGTCTGAAACATTCATCAACTAGTCCTTGATGCAAAAAAATTCCAATTGACATTTTGTTTGCATGGATGGAATTTTGCTCGCCCCTCAACAATGTTTTTAACTTTTTCCTCGAAAATGCTCTGATTCCCTCGGAATTATTTGTTGAATAACCTTGTTTGCTATTGTTGCCACTTCTACAACTACTACAGCAATTTGTGCTGCGATCAGTACAAGCTCTTCATGCTTATCCCAGCGACAGCGATCGGCGCCCACTCAGAATTCTCGCTGCTTTCAGGTGTATGTTGAATGCATTCGCGCCCCATATCCGCTCTTGGCTAACGACAACCGTAATGGTTACAGCGATGAAACGGTAATTTCCTTCTTTTTGCTTATGCGAACGTAATGGTTCAAAGTGCTTCTTAGAGAAGTCAACTAGATCGGAAGCTTCATGGTTCTCCAACCGGAAGTGTCGTAATTTTCGAAGAAAAGCTGTTTCAGGAGGCGGGGCTCTGAATTAACGTCATAACAAACAGCATTTGGTCATCATCAAATTTCTGAGGTCAATGGCATTTTCAAATCGTCGGGTTATTAAAAGCAGCTGCAGCGCTGCAACTGTTACCCGCTACGGAGAGAAGGAAGCAACAAAAGTCACTGAAGTGACACATCTGAATTCTTTTTACCTCTAGCTACCAAGTGCATGACATTATCGAAATGGCCTAATACTTAATGAACTTAGGCGCTGTACATCGACTCGAATGAGACTTCTGTCGCAATCGAGAAGCAATCGCGACACGATGGGAAGAAACGTAGTACGCCCGATGGAAGAGACAACCTGCCTCATTTCATATAATGCTTCCGTTATTGCTGAATCAGTTCGGAGGGATAATTTCACGCCTGCTGTCTTACATTACCGAGTAATTCTAATAAAACTATGAATGATAAAATTTCATTGGATCGAAAAAGAACTTGTCAAAGTTACTCAAAATATCGATCGAAATTGATAATTCACCAAGCATTGGGAAACGCAACGATTACTCTATATAAAGTAAATGCAGAGATTTCATATTTCTATGCAGTTTTTGATAGAGTTCATCGTTGACTTACTGAAGATCAATCTCGTTGAGGATGAATTGTTCACAAGATTCGACCAATGGTGCCACCTGATATTTATTCGCCAATCGCAGCACAGTTGCAAAATTACCCTCTGCAACGTCAAAAATAATCAATTTGAAGCGTTTTTATACATACCCACAATGTTCTACAATAAATGTGTCATGTGTAATGCTGCGATGTCTCAATGGTCATCTTATTTTTCTGTAGAATTTTCTTTTCGTGCGCTGAACTTGAAATGTTCTCACAAATGCCGCTAATTATAAATCAACAATAGGCGAACATTTTTAGTATTAATAAAGGGCGATGTCGAAAGAGAGACGTCGTTTGATTGCTTTAAGCCATTTTTGTCGTGAGTGCATGCGAAGGTAAAGAAAACAAAGCTTTTTGATCGGGTGATCAGAAATGCATCTCATTAACATGGGAAAATTGCTCATCCAACTGGAGTGCAAAAAAAGTGGCGGGCTATAAGTTGCCACAGGCGTCAACTGCATCAACGAGCAGGGTATGTTACCGCAACCTATAGGTTCAGCGATGGGTGAACCGTGATTCCGACCGTTGGAATGTGACGTCGTTCTTTGGGGTTGTAGCTCGCCGTCTATGGGTTGATAATGCGTCATTAGCCCAGATTTTGTTATTCGGTAATAGTAGCATAGCGTAACGTTGCTTTTAACTGCTGATATTGAAATTGTCTTTGTGCGAGAGTTGTATCACATACAAAGTAGCTCCCTCTTTTTCCTCTTGATTTTTTAAGGCGTCAATGTTTGCTGCCGTATATGTGTGCGTGTACTTTCTCGTTGTTATTGTGTGCTAATGTTGGACTTCTTGTTTGTGACGGCCTTACGGGTACCTTCTTGAAACACTTTTATGACCGCCTCATTATTAGATGAATTTTATCTTAGTCACTTTAACGCACCGTTGATGCAGTGGGCGTCACCAAGACACCTAAGAAAGGTGGATATATCGTTGCTGCTCTCGTCAACAATTTCTCTAGCCAGCTCGCGACCATTCTCGAAATCTTTTCCAAAAAGCATAACTGCGAAAATAGGTGAAACTTTAGAGAGGCTCGCAGAATCGATTAGAAAGGTCTGATCCTTGACCAGTAGTTTAAAAGGCCTGTCACAACTCGAAACTGTCGGCTCTGCATCCGTATACTGATGCATGTCGCTCGTTATTGCAACTGACATCATCTTAAACCCAAAGTGAAAGAATGACAGTTGGCCACAATCATTACTCCGACGAGTGCATAAGAAACGAACAAAAAACCGCAGCTACAAAGCAAACGCGAAAGGTTGGCACAGCCAAATGTACTTGTGCTTTAATTATGAAATCATCCAACGTGAGAGTCAGTCACATATACGCATAGATTGGTTGCACTAATATCGGTGCGCAGCGAACGATGCATTACTGTCGCTTCGAGAATGCTGATTTATTTTATTCGATTAAATTAGGTGACTTCACATGTACAGAGTAATCTTATTTTCGTGATCGTCAGTAATAAGTTTACAGAACTAATCAATGGATGTTATAGATGCTTGCGCTCTTTTCCAGAGAACTTAAAGCCATCGATTCAGCGTACCTTAAATCTAATCACGAATTTCGCCAACTAGAGTGGTTATAGCAAACGTGTATTCTGCAAGTGTCGTATTTGTTATAGAGACTTCATTATGTAATAAGGCAAGTGAGAGCACGTTTATGAGCTCAACTCGAGCGTTGCCCGTTAGCTGCTGATTTAAGCGGATACATTCTTCTTTTTCATGTTGTACTCATCACGTGTAAAGCACACAACTAAATATAAAAAGGACTTAACTAATACGAAACATGGATGAAAGCACACATAAAAAGGAAATTTAAACTAAAAATGTGGATAAATTTCAAAAGGTGAGAGTGAAACAAACGATAGAAGAGCTTATGGATGGAATTCAGAAAGAGTTAGCCGTAGACACCGGAAAAAAAAGCTATTGCAAATGGAAATCGAAACGAATGCCGCAGCAACAGATGAGGCAGTGATGAAAATTACACTGTGAATGTAATTGTAATAGCTTTTACGTAAGAAAAAGTTTGGATACTAGAGGAGTGAAAAAGTTTTAAAAATTTTTACGTAAAAACACATAACAGGTAGATTAGTAAATCACCCATATCAACGTCACAGTCTAATTTTACTGTGTAGCAAAGGTAATTTGAGGGCTGATGATCCCTCTTCTCTCAACTGGTAAATAAATGGAATCAGATTTCTAGCAGAAGCCAGAGCGAGTTCTGATCAATTAATGCCCTGACGTCCTATCGGTTCATTTCTATATTCAAATCAAGTGCCACACTAGGAAAATGCTTACAAGCAGCGTTGTAGAGAGATTAAGAATGATCAACAAATCGAGTCTACAGCAGTGAAGTGCATATTTATTCTCACCTACTTAAACAATAACGCTAATAAACTGTCAGGTTGAAGACGTAAAAACACGCTTACAAATGCAGAACTTCTCTACTCATTTAGCATAGATATTCTTGGAGCAGAATACTTGAGGCAATCAGCAATCAATAAATAACAATGATGCAATAGGTGCTAATTCAACACTGCTTGCGATGAAAATGAAGCGGTGACCTATGTGGAGAAAGGTAAGCAATCGTCTTGCTCATTCGTAGGTGGAGTAACAGCCGCAGTAAGCACTGATGTCAACATCTTGGCGAATGCCGTTCTCGATCCTCGGCTAGCGTTCAATGAGCGTTGCTGCATTCACAAAACACACCTTACCGCACACAACGTTAACTGATCTATTTCTTTAATGCTCATATCGTTCACTCAATTCAAACGTCTCATCTCTTTCCAGTTCTTTCATTCTCGAATTGCACATATAATTCATGGAATCGAAGAGGGAGGGGTTAATAATCATTCAGTGAATATCGTAAAACTGGTACATGCAAGTGCTCGGCACCTCATTTTTCACGTACTCACAACAAACATCGCTGTCAGTGAGTTGTCAGACATTAATTCTAGTCTACATCGAGTGATGCCATGTGTACCCAAAGGTGATCGACTTTAATCAACGTTACCGCATTCCATTCAACGAATCCATCAGTCGCGATAAAATATTCGTTAAGCAACGTTTCGTGAAAATCATATCATACCACATTGTGAATGTTCAGTTATTCGATTGGAAATGATATGTTCAAGATGCTGAATTATAAATCATAATATATAAGCTAAGATCATAAAAATTTGATACGGGCGAACTATTTGATGTTATAAAAGTGGCCATAATTTCTGCTGAGAAACAATTACGAAGATAATTGTCGTTGGTATTGGAAAAAAAAATTTTTTTTATTCGATGGAAAGAACGTTCATCTATTTCAAGCATTCACTTAAATTCATTTCGTAAAGAACAATTTTATTTGTTTCAATTCTATTAAATTTCTTTTTCGGCTTTTAGCGAATTAAGAAAATTTTCCTGTGAGAAAAGACATCAAAAGGGTTCTCAATAAGTTGCTTTATTGCATTTTGACAAGAATTCGGCATTCACTTTGGGGGTGAACTTTATTGATAACCACTTTGTCCTCTCGAGATGAGGAAACGTTTTATGCGACATCCGAAATTTACTTTAACATCTCTGAAACTTCATCACTTAATGATAATGATTTAAAAATGATTAGGAGTTTTTTGTCTTGGAATTTTTGTTTTTTCGCGAAAAAATCCGAAGCGAACGCATAACGTGCATTTCAATATTCTTAGTCGCGCAAATATTAACGCTTGCATAGGTTTTCCTTTAAAAACAATAGCTGTCTAGCGGATGCTTATGGAATACGTCATTTAGACAACATGTTGCAACATCTTTTGTGATATTGGTTCGCAAAAGTTTTACGTAAGCAAACCAGTGAGATCCCTTATCTTTTCAAGTTCCCTGCTTTCTGCTAACAAAATTCTTTTGTGTCTATGTGAGTTCCTCACAACATCTGCATAAATGAGATCTGCGAAACGAAACGTGAGAAATGCGCTACACATGGAACTTTCATACAAGCAATTCCAGCATAAATAGCTTCAATTTAATATGCGCTTGACAGTAGACGTGCTAATATGTATATTAAATGAGAGCTAATGAGGTAACAGCGTGAATCGTTATAAGAAATGGTTGTGCTGAATAGCCAAGCACAGCTATTGCGCGTCGATTAATCTATCAGTTAACTGAGCAACCGATCGGATGATCGGAATAAAATGTATAATGAATCCGCTAACGCTTGTTATCCGTATGGATCATCGATGGCTACTAACTAAGTTCACTATCACAGCGCATTTCATATCGAGTGAGTCACAGTTGAAATCGGAACTGCCGTTCACGCCGATCAAGAGTAGCGGCACATTTGCGTACGGTAAAGGGACTATATTAGATTTACAAGTTTAGTTGCATATGTGATCCTCAACTGTTGATCCTATCCATAGACATTAAGAAGGTCCTGGAATAAATAGAATCGACGTTGCTGGATTAGTCCTAGGACATGCCTGTGAGCTGATTTTTAAGATAGTTGCCCATAGAAGCATTTCTGGCCATGCTTATCAAATGCAAATAAGGAATTGACATCGAGGAATGCGCTCTACGAAAAAAGAACCGATGTAACGGAAGTGGTGAACATCAAATAAAAGCAATAACGCAAATGCACTGGAAGCCGAAGAGCGACGACAACATTCGAGCACTTCTCACAAATTGCATACGTCACTATCAACGAACAAATTTAATTCCTTACGTGCGCGTTATTCCGACAATCAAACAAATCGACCGAAGATGGCGGCTTTTTTAAAATTTCATGTTGTCCCACATGACATCGCTATGACGTCCGTGTTTGAAGAAGACGAGTCGTGAAGATAGCGGAGTTAACGACAGAAAAGGTCTATGCGGATCACCACCGAATTTATCGATACCTCCTTCGAAAATATGGCTCTGCAGAAATGGATGATTTGGAGCAGCAATTACAGTTCGCATCTACCGATGTGTTAGCACTTTGCTTGAAGGCGTTTGCTACTGGTGAATTCACGTGGCCGCTAAATTTAAATATTAAGGCCGTTGCTTATTGTTGTGGCAAAAGATTCGCATCCTACAATTCAAAATATCGGCCACCCTTCTACGGAACCTCTCTCGGAAAGACTAGAAGATGGATGGAATGAGATCGGAATTTACGTTGTGTCAATTCGCATCCCTTCAAAATATCTACGGAATCTACGGAACCTCTCTGCCTTGGCCGCGTTGATTCGTCCATCAAGCCTTGTGGTGAGAATTTTTACTTCCTGTTACTCATACACATGTACGCATGGTTTCGCGTCTCGGGACACTAAAAAAACTGCGTGAAAGCACAGAAGTAAAAGCGGCACAGAAAATTTTATACTTTGCATAGTGATCGAAGAAGGTGAGCATGACTCTACCACTCTATTCAAAGTAGACAGAGGCGGCAGACGTTGCTCAACTGTGGGTTCTTTGTGCGAGGAGTGGGACAGAGGCAAAGCCGACCACTGAAATCCTGATGACCGCATAAGCGTCATTATATCCCTGACTCCAACCCATTTAATCCATCTCCATTTCGCATGAAGTAGGTTCCAGAGATTCGCATATGTTAAATGGTAGTAAGGTTCAAAGACTTGACCGTTTCTGGAAAAAAGAACACTGCAGTTTTGATTACTCATAAACTTGCCTTCATTTCGTTAATGCAGGTGCATTTTTACGAACGTTTCCATTGAACCCCAAACTGAACGGTCCCTAAACTGGATAACGATGAAGCCCATTCCCTTAATATGATTTCCGAAGTTTCAAAATACATGACATTTCAATGAGGAAAATAATAACAGCTGTGAAGTGTTGTTGGAGCAGATGGTTTTTATAAAACATTTTTTTATCCCGGATAGAACGTTACAACTCATAAGCAAGCAAAGATTTTTCGACAATGAAAAGTGTTGGTAAAGAAAATTGAAAAACTAAAAAGAATGTGACATGCGTACGTGAAATGAGTACGAGTCGTGTTTATTCCACAATTCTCATCAAATTGCGCTCGCAATCACCCTGTTTGGCCTGAGGATGAAACTTCTTCATGTCATGACAGTTTCATACAAAACCGCAAATGCGTAAACAAGTCTTCAACTTTAGATTACGATGTCCCAACGAAAGGGTCTCCAATAATCTACTGGTAGCTAGTCCGATCTCGACGAATGTGCCATGGTGCTGTGACCACTTATCATTACTAGCTTTGGGATAAACGGAAAGTGATGCATTTTGAATATGAGAGAAGCTCGAGGTTAGCTATGAATACTGATACAATGAGAGGCGCTCATGTGGATGAAACAAGTTAGCAGTGCCAACAGGGAACATGGGGATGAAACGGTCAGCGGACGTAGGATGTAGATGGCTTTGGTGCACGGCTGTGCCATTTATATGTCAACAACATTCGTGTACTGCTGACAGTATCGTGAGCGTGAAGATACTGTGGTGACTGACTCCTGTGCACAATGATATGAACGGATGAAAAGAAAATGCTGAACAGCGATTTGAGCGATTACCTTTAAAAAGCGTAGCTTTAAAAAACCCAGAGGAAACCTTATGTTAATTCTAGACACTCGGATGACCTTTAAAAACTTAGGACGTCGTTTCTTTTGGCGTTCCCAAAGGAAGAAACCTCTTCGACCGGAATTGTGTGTAAAAGAGTTAAAAGATTCTAGACACTTACAACTCGGATGTGATCCTCAGTGAGTACTGAATGTGGAGATACGATAGGCATAGCTCACTGAAAAGACTTACCAATGTGGTTTTTGGCAACCCTCACGAAAGGGAGCAGATTTGGGGAATTCCAGGGAGTTCAAAAATTCAGATTACCAGGTAGTGTACAACTATCATTCTCTGTTCACAGTCGAATGAAAGCCATCCCCTGTCCAAGATGCACAGTTAAGGAAGGCGCGGTAGAACGAACCCAGATTTCATATTACAAGGTAAGCAGATTACAAAATAGCCGGAAAAATACAAAGGGCGTCGAATACTGACAGTGCCCGCAAGAAATAGAAGTCGGGACTACTCACATATGAACGATCGATACGCCGGCATGGCTGTCGCCACTCGTCGGACAGAGATTTTTAAAAGATGAGATGCGCATCCTAAAATTGTCGACTCATTATAAATAAGCTTTCACAGCTTCAAGCCCTTCAACGTATTGAGCGCTTTGATGTTGCTGCTTTATACATAAAGTGGCTCCATGGAAAAAACTTCAGACTCTCTCGTTTCGATTGCCACAGTTATCAAAGACCACCACATGGTCATCATATATTTTAGAAACTTTATTCAGAGTAGAGGTCTGATTAATTTCAACCGATGCTTGACTTATTACTGAGCAACAGTGCTCACAGCTCTTTCAAAGGATTATGTATTACTGAACTAGTTGAGACAATTGTTATTCCCCTATTGCATGAGGATTCTTCAGTTTATGGTTCTTACACTATTAGTAATACTAGATTTATTGAGCGAATGCAATTGGAGTTCACTAGAAGAATGTCCCCTTTATCAAGTATCTATTACAAATTACGTTCACAGGTTCTCAACGTCGATAGTTTTAAATCGGGGAGGTTTACTATGAAGGTATGATATATATATATATATATTATATATATATAAGGAGTTCATCATATTCGCAATTTTGGAAAGCACGAGGTTCACCAAGCTCATTTACAGATAAATATCATAAGTTTGGCAATGCAATCCGCATTTCCACAAAATATAACACAGAGGGCAACAGTAGGCGAAGAGGATAGAGGGGAGGGGTGGGAAGCGAAATTGCAGGAGGCAATTTTATCACATAACAGTAAATAAACATGCAAACAAACCTTAAGTTTTTCTCGAAGACGCATTTGAGATTTCTTCTCAACGATAGATTTGCGTTACTTGACGTTATGAAAATTGCGCACTTTAAGCGTGACTAGGGAATAATTTTGAGAAAGAGAAACTTACAACGAAAAAAAAAGTGACTCGCTACACTTTGACATATGCGATGTGCAATCCATCTGCTGAACTCGATCTCATATTGATACGAAACATAAACATTTCAATCATCCCTCATTTTGTCATCTACTGCAGAAGAAAAAATTTGAAGATCGACTATTCCTAAATAGATGGATCTCCTTGGAAAAACTGTTGACCAACGACTAAACGAGAGCAGAACCAACAACCTTGGATCATTACTACTGAGAAATGAGATTTCACATTCTGGATTAGAATAGAACTGCAATAATGAGTCATAAAGGTATGGTTGAAACAATGTTAGTCTGGGTGTTAGCAACACCGAAGGGGGGAATGAAAGCAAGAATGTTTCTATTCCTGAATCATCCTCAAGATTAAAACCCATGAATCACACAATCTCGACGAGGCGGGATCACTTTGGATGTCTAATGAGGAGTTTATTCGAATTTATGGTATAGTTGACGCACTTCTTTTATCACTAAGAAAACTTCGGCGATAACTATGTGGCATTTGGATATGTCGATGAAGTGTGGCATAAATCTGAAAATTAGGGGTGCAGCATCATAACCATCACCAACGTGACGCATAAGTAGGTGCTGTGAAAGGCAGTCACAAGAACGGGTGCTGTCGACGCTCCATCTGCACACAGTTTCGTCAAACTGATGCGCAAACTGTTTGCATAGCTTAGATCGCTCATGAAAGGTGTGGAATTCCAGCGTTAGTGCGCTTGAGTGAAACAGACACAATGAAATACTGCTTCGTCAATCACTACGAAGAACGCATTCACAAAGCAATAATCCTTAGTTATAACACATACCGCACCATCCTTAACGCTTACCTCATACGATCACCGAATTTGTGTCTTGCCAGTATGAGCAGATCCACTTTCCACTCATCTACGTACTTGAATGAAAACAGATAACAAGGATAAGAATTTCGAGAGGAATATGCAGCACTCTGAGCATTATGAAGCTCACACTCTTAGTCAATGGGTATGAACACGTAAGCATGTGCAAGACACCACTGACGTGATATGTATGACCATCTCAAAGAAGTGCGCACCTTTCAAGGATAATAGATCTTCACCGTGTTTGAGGGGCAATTCAACAACGAAATATAAAATGAGTTGCACCTAACTCGAGAAGGTGCTCACACTTAAGAACCCAATAATTTCATTCTACGGCTTTACTTCATTAATAAAGTGCAATTCGAAAGTATTTATTGCACGAGTGTTACAGAAGTTTCTCGTCATTTGTGCTAAGCAAACTTTAATGGAACTGCATTTTGGCGTATCTTCGGGAGCAACTTCCAAGCCATATGTCAGCGAAAGAGCATAGCTTTCACTTGTTGGAAAACTTTTGAAAACATTTTCCCATTTTAGTATAACTGTTAGTAATAAACTATTCATGAGTGGAGCATATTTGAGGAAGCAATGTTTATGCGAGAACAGAAATTGTCGTGCAGAATCGCCATTTCGTTTACGCTTCGAGAATAATTACCCAACAATTAACGCTTCTGCGTATCGCTTCATGGTCTGATTACTTGTTACGTACACATCACTGAATATATTAACGACAATTTCATTTCATCTTACATTGGTGCTTAGTTGGGCACGATTTGTTGTGTAAGATTACCGGAATAGGAGATATACCGCTCAACAAGCAATTCCAAGAGAGTTGCCTAATGAAACGATGCGATCGGATATGAGGGTTATTTCTGCGATGCAACTTAGGTCTTTACTTCAACTAGATAAGGGCCACGCTAGTTCAACGCATACACAAGTCACACAGCCGCTATAAGAGCACATTACTTAATCGTCTAAATTAGTGCTCATAAGATAGTAGTGATCTAAAACCGTCGATAATTCATGCAAAAAATTTGCTTCATATGAACCGAACGAAAGAGTAAAAGTGCTGAATATTTTATAATAAATTACTTTAGATGATCGTTGATGAATCCAACAAATATCCCAATAGAAGAAAAAAGTTTAGCTTTCGTAAGGTTTCATTTACATTTTGCATTCAGTCTCTCTCTCTCTCTCCCTTCTGTTCGTGAAGGCTTTTTGATCTATATTACGAATAATGTTTTCGTTTTAGCACTATAACCTTTTCACACTCAGCGAATCAATCAATTTTTTTGAACATATAAACTCGTACTCGATCATTAAAACGAAACCGAATGAACTCATACTCGACCATTAAAACGAAACTGACACAAAGAAAGCATATGTCTTCTTGTGGCATATGAAATTCGTTGGGAGAAATCCCACAAACAAACTTTAGTTGCAAGTTAGTCTCTGCAATAACGGTGATGGGAAAATCTGAAGAAAGTTTGTTGAATTTGCTAACGTCAGATATTAGAATGGTTCGAGCTGATGGTTCCGTATACATTCGATAGATGGGCTTTAATAGACGCCCACGAATTGCCTCCTGGGAAACGTCTCGCAGGCAACAGCGATTTCGCATTCAACCTCTCAAAAACACGCTCGCCTGTTGGTCTCGTCAATGAATGCCAATGACGTGTCTTTCGTTTCAACTGCTGCATGTATATGACACTTGTAGGCGTGCGTACTAACTGTACATACGAAAAGCTGGAGCTGCTTAGGAGTCGAAATTCGGGGTGGGTAAGCTCGCTGTTGATGGTTCTTCCGCCCATAAAGCTGAATACCCACTAAACTTTGTTGCTCCTCTGCTCCTTGTTGACCCTGTCGATCCTTATTTGCTTGCGTAGTCCGCTTGCTTGTTTGCATCCTTACTTGTATTAGTTAGCTATGTTCATAGCCGCAGCCTTGTGCTGCAACAGACAACGGAAACTTTCTCTGGAAGGATTTGTTCTGGAAGTGGAAGAAAGGTTTTAAAAACCACCAAAGTGTTCTTTCACAGCTTAATTTATGAAATTACTCCTCCTAGAGGTTAAAAGAATGGGGGCGAAATGAAGAGCTCCGGCTTCGACTTACATGCTCGCAAACCGAAATGCTGCTCAGAAAATGTCGGGAATGCTTTCCAATCCAATTGCCTGAGAAGAACTGCAAGCACTATGGGAATTATCGTATTTCACCTATACCTTCTTCTGCTCACGATTCTTCTCAGTAGTTTATCAGAAAGCTCCAACGAAACCGATATAACTTTGCAGCAAAGGATGTATCCATGGTCAAATCATTGTAACATCAATAAAACCCCAAAGAAGACCATATGAAAAGGTGTGTTTGCAGCACGGACAAATAAGCGGCATTCTTCTACCATTAAGAGCATCTGCAACATGAGGCAATGCGCATTCACAGTTGAGGACAATCTGTGCAAACCTAAATTCAAAAATTCGCACTTTCACTTGATACGTAACCACTAATGCCTTTCAATAAGTGCAAAAACCAAAAAAAAAAAAAGAAAAAAATCACATCAATAAACTCGGTGAATTTCATGAACTCAAGTATTCAATAAAAGAACCAAAAAAAAACCATTTACCATCTTACGTATCTTAATATATAATCGAATAGTCGATTCCAACTTCTCTGCACGTCGACAAAATTCAACGCGAACAATTTCAGCAATATAAGTGATGCAAATCGTAATCGCCAAAAGTTGAAACGTAGCCAAAGCTTTAATCACATCGCACCACGTTTTCTTAGTAACATTTGCAGCGTAATTATCCAACACTTTGCATAAAAAATAAGTATTCACTTAAAAACCTAAGCAACCATATGCAAAATTTCACAATTTAAAGTCGAAAATGAAAGTAACTTCTTAAACTGTTGTCATAGCTTCAGTGCAAATTTCATCAGCAAAGCAGATGCGCATTCTCAAGCGAAACTATCACAAAGCAACATTCTTGTTTCCTCTAAAAAGCAAGCTTTCCTATCTTCCATATTTTCTCAAATTCCTGAGCAGTAACGCATCGTTTTATAGGAACTCAACGTTTTTTAGCAACCATTATGAGTTAACACCGAAAACACTATAAAAAGAAAGAGAGAAAACACTAAACAAGTAGTATACCCGCACTTGTCTATGTGTAACGAAGGAAAAGCGAGGATGGGTGGATTATATGAAAGTCGATTCGATAAAATTGCTAGACGCTTGTTAATCTATACCATTAAAGCTTCTCTCGGATGTAAAAACATAGGAAGAGAAAAATTTAATGTGTAAAATTTTGCACAACAGGACAATTGTATTGAGAAAGATATTGACACAAACGAACGGAACAAATCAATTCGAAATCAAGAAAGGAACAACAGTCCGATTCCAGCCTCGGCGCAGCTCGACCACATACTGATGACATCTGTGCACTCAGAGCAACGTGCACTTTTTCTTCTTGTCCTGCACCGGTGGCTCGAGGGCTGCTAGTATTGCCTCGTCGAATACGTTCTTCAACCCCTTCTGCAATTTACAAACAATGTCACCATTTTCTCCTATAACTTTGGAAATGCCTCCAAAACTCGAACACTTTGCATGTAGACATTCTGAAGGTTCCTTAACAAGACCTGAACGTATTAAACAATAGGATGGACGTACTCCACCACTAACTACTGGGAACATATATCAGTGCTGAGGAAAGGTGCGCATAAGGCTTAGAAGTGCTGCTATTTCTATGTGTTGCATGGGCGGAGGATGCACATGCTACTCAAATATTAACTGCCGCCTTCAATTCTGGATTACACTTCGTTCTCAAGAATGTACAACACGAAGAAACAGCTATTAAAAACTTCAGTTGCTGATCACTTCAATCCAAGAAGGTGCACTGTGCATTTTAAGAGTCTTCTATCATTACAGATGAGCATTCATGTAACGATCAGCTTCGCTAGGCATGACAAAGAGGCATATGAAAAAGGATTTCCAAGTGAAAAGTGGTCACACTAAACCCTGTATCACATCGTAAGAGAAGACTGGAAGATAAAAAGAGCCACGCTGAGTAAACTCACTTCCAAACCGATCGTTACTTTTCTGACGACGTAGGATTCCACACGTGTAAGTTTTAACAGTCACTACTGGTACAACAAACCTTAAGCATAGAATGCATTAAAATCAGGTGCTTAGCTTATAAACAACATTTGTATGCCTAAGTACCTATCGTAGGAGAAATTTGTCACATCCTCATTGTTTAGCATGAAAAAAAAGACTGCGGAAATCTAAAAACATAAAAGCGAAGATTAGCAAACCTGGGTGAGGGCGGAACATTCGACATATTTGACAGCTTTGAGTTCTTTGGCCAACTTTTCACCCAGTTCGAATGAGATCGGTCTCTGTTTGTTCTTGGCGAGCTTCTCAATATACGACGGATCATCTCTTAGGTCGATTTGAGTGCCCACCAACAAGAACGGTGTTTTCGCACAATGATGTGCAATCTCCGGCACCCACTGCAAACAACCGACCCTCATCACAAATGCCAGCAAACTTCATATCTCTGCGCATTTCTCGACAGAATGCTGGGATGTTCGACTTACATAAAGACAGCAGATATGGTTTTTACTTAAGGGATATACACCAGTTTTTTTAACATATGATGACTTATCTCCTATGGCGCTCTAAGTGTCCATCAATAAGAACGTCCGTCAAACGATTACGACGAATGTTTTTTTTTCCTTTAAACTACTCATTGCAGTCAGTTGTGATTCCCATTTTCTGAAACACACAAACACACGTCTGATTTAACCGTTCCCATGAGAGATGGGGATCTATTACTGCCAACCGCAATCTATCATAACCAGCTCGAAAGAAATCATTAAACAAACTAGATAAATGGATACGAATGTCTAAAAACTCTTGATGCATACACCCGAGCTGACCTTGCAAACTCAAGTAGGCAAAATTTAACAAGGAACAGCTTCTGAACTCTTGAAGGCTCTGCTTAAATACTAAAGTAAAAACGCCAGCGCCTGAAACGAGCACCTAATGCAATACGGTTTAGGCAGAACCCGGGTCCTTTCCCAACTTAAATTTGCTGTTATAAAGACCAAACCCAGCAGTGAAACCTTGTTCTTTTCTCTTAGAAATTCCAGATCTTCCTAATAAAAGGTCGATAAGTGCCAACCCCCCCCCCCCTTTCTGGCAATTCCCAGTACTTCACATATGGCACCCAGTAGAATGAGTACGATGTCGAATAGTAAACGTCGGAAGTTTAGACTCGTAAGATGTCTGAACAAAATGATTAAACACGCTCTAATACTAATTCTACCTAAACCTCAGTCAACCTCTCATAATTGGCAAACACTCCTGCATACAAAATAGCACTATGCATATTTTGCTGGGCACTGTGACAAGTTTGGGTAAAAAAGGGTGAGCGTTAGATGCTCTATCTCGATTAGAAGGCCTCTCAATCGCAAGAGTGAGGATATTGCACATCCCCATCACAAATTCCCCTGCGGCAACTAACTAATCAAGGTGGATCATTTCAACAGGATCCGAGAGAATTGGAGGTGACAGCATGACAGTAAACGTGTAGTAAAATTCAACAATTACGAAAGTCCCTAATCAAAACTGTACAATGAATTCGAGAATCCATTCTACAACGAGACCCAGAACATCCTCTACCTCAAAATGTTTGGAAACATGTATGTTTAATGGGGGTTTATATTATTTCAGTCCGCCCAGATATCTCCTGTCTCATTTTTGTAAGCCGCATGCTCAGAGCTATCAAAACAATTAAAACAAACGCGCAGAATATTTACAAGATTCTTTCTCTTTTCCTTTCACATTCCAAAATCTAAAATTTTTTGACGTTAAATAAAAACAATACAACAATTATGTCCTTTTCCTCGTCTTAAATTGCTAGCCAGTCCACATGGTTTTATATTTGACATGCTGAAAAGAACTGTAGCAACTTTACTGCGCCCCATTCTAATCGACACAGTTCGACCGCCATGTCGTAAAGTTTGAATATGATTACGTGTCGGCAATAATGCTCCACCCATGACCGGGAAGTGTTCTTACCTAGAACATCCCAGCTAAATGTCTTCACATGGATAGATAATGCAGGATACCAACCTGTCTCGATTTAGAGGTCAGTCGGAACCGAACATTAGCAAACTTACCTTTTCCTTCACGTTTTCAAAGGACGCCGGGGCCACCACGGAGAAACAAACGAGAAAAACGTCAGTCTGCGGATAGGATAGCGGACGCAGCCTATCGTAATCTTCTTGGCCAGCTGTGTCGAATAAGCCCAGCGTGTATGGCTCACCACCGATCATCACCGTTACCTGTAGTCATTCGCTTCTCTCAAATTCACTTTCAAAATGAACAACTGGCATCAAGTTGGCCAGCATTCAATACACACAGTGAGAAAAATTTTCATGTTCCAACTATCAAAGATGGTTTCGCAATATTTAATCATCATTCCTTAAACATCGCTTCCGTGGAACGGACAAAGATGAATGATTTTCTGATGTTAACACAGTGCTATCACCGCCTTATTGTCATTCACATAGCAGCCGGATTGATCAACCGTACGATCATTACTTATACTAAATTACCTCGACCAGTTCATTGACCGCAAGTGCGCTTTCGTATTCACTCTTCTATTTTATAAGGTTTTATAAAGTTAAGGTTAAAAGCTTCGTGTTAATTTCAAAGAACTTTCGCATTTACTTCACCACTGATGATTGCATAAATAATTCCTGTCCACCTCTTATATTACAGCTTATTGCATGACCTTCCCTTCGACCAGAAAAAAAAAAAATATTCGAAGATCACGTGCCAAGTCTGCATATCACCGTTCTTCACTATATTATTAATTGCTGTATTCCGTAATCGCAGGACTTCTATTTCAGATATGAAGGGCAAAAAGCGAAAGTGCTTTTTTGTGGTCAACTTTTAAAAAAAAAGAAAAAAAAAACTTGCGCTGTCTGGTGACTCATGGAGCTCGTCCTCCCGAATTCCAAATAAGAGACCAAACTCACGAGTAGAAAAGCAGCCACATTCAACTACGCCTGATGGAAATTTTCAGGTTTAATTGCACCTGAGTCAAGTGCTACTCATTGTACTGAAAGTGACAGCAAATCTGCTGACCCATCTCGAGGATTCCATCAGTCAATTTAGTTTTCAGCCGATATCTTCAACTGAAAACTAGCCGAAAATGAACTAGGATAGTGCGTCACTATGAAATTAGGCGGTGTGATTGTTTTATATGAAATCTGATGTTATGATGAATAGCCACAAATGATCTGCAAATGCCAACACCGCAGCATTATATCTATATGACCTGCCCTTAATTAGAGACCTAACAATAATAGAAAAGGTAGGATACCGCATAGTTGTCGAAGACTGTCGGTACATACTCGCTGGGAAATTTGTTCGTAGTATAGGATATAAGAAGGCAAGTTTTGCCAACTGCTCCATCCCCAACCACCACACATTTGATTGTCTGCATGCCGCCTATCAGTCTTCGCAACCTTCAAATAGCATCAATCACTCTGTACAAGCCAAACTCACGAAACCCAACGCAACATGATGTTCGTTACGTGACAACACTTTATAAGAGAACTTCACAACACTAAAGTTAATGCAATTCATACTCATTCAAATAGAACTTAGCAACAACGCGTAACCATTGTTAACAACTGCAATATGGGGTTGAGGCAGCAGATATGTTCTAAACGATAAAAATTTTGCAATTCAATACCGTCAACTTTTAGCTTCTTGAGCTTTCATAAATCTATCTTCAATTTAGTGCACATGACAAAGTAGATTAAAAAAAGACGCAAAAATACAAGCCGTTTCCCTGTTCCTAGTAGCTAACATGTTCGAAATGCCCGGACCACTGCCATTTACGAATGAAAGACAAGAACTATGGAACATCTCACCTGTTGCCACAATAATCGAACCTCAACCATTGCAATGTTTTTTGAACCCCAATTGAATTTCAGCCTTTCGGTAAATACAGGCACCTCATAAACTGAGCCATGGATCAGCATCACTGTCGACTTTTATACTGGGAAGAAGGTAAATACAAGCTGTTTCTTAATTTTTGCGATCAATCTCTTCGTGCTCACACTTATAAATTTACTAATGCTTTATGTTAGTACAGCATACCTCGTAATTGTTCGCGTCATCTACGTTATAAACTCAAGGAAACATAGATCATCAAATGCTAATAGCTGCTATATATGAGGTTCTCTCTTCGACAACATTGGAATGACGTTGTTTTCATTTCCATTTCGTCGTAGAATACATCAATGTTTATAACGCTCCTAATGAGTGCTATTACTCGCAATTTGAGCGTATAAGTTAGTGCAAAGTTCGGCGTTAACGCTCTTGGTTAGGGTTTACAATGTTTGAAAAACATTAAAAACGCAGGAAAGATGAGTGCATTCTATGACTACTAACGTAAAAATGTTTTATACATTCCCTAGAAGGTAGCGAAGGTTGAGATAGAGGTGAACGCAGTGAACGGGAGAATTGAAACGATTGATGAGCGAATGAGCGTATAAGAATACTTGTGAAAGCAATTTATGCCATCTGAATGATCCAATGTAACATTTGTTTTCGAATTGTGATGATTAACTTCAAATTGTTTCAATCAAAAATCAACCCTCTATAAGCGTTAACGATTGATGTCAATATCTGTCTTTTTTTTTGTTCATATTTAGAAAATGTTTTCATAAAAGTTTCCTCTGCCTTTTTTTCATGCTAGATTATGTTTTTGTTGCTTCCAACACGACTAAATTGATGATTTGTTCTAAGATATTTTATATGAATATGCGGAATTAAAAACTTTGTAGTCCTCCCCATATCACGACGTTATTATCTTTCAGTTTGCTTTCTTTTATCTTATTGCTACAGGAGAGTTCTTGCTCAGCCCGAAGAATGTTCTTCAGAATCTATTCCGAATGGACGCGTCGTTGTCATGAAGGCTTCTTTGACAGAGATGGAGCAGTGGTATGATGATAATAACAACTCGATAAAATTTGCAAATATTGAACGCCATAATTTCATTGCAATTCCTGCTTTAATTCACATAAAAGATGTGTC
Source organism: Baylisascaris schroederi (assembly GCA_006503575.1). Lineage (NCBI taxonomy): Eukaryota > Metazoa > Nematoda > Chromadorea > Rhabditida > Ascarididae > Baylisascaris > Baylisascaris schroederi. Next base: position 381,811 of record QEWY01000099.1, on the reverse strand, counting down.
GTTTGATAATCTTAGGAATAATCTTCGTCTTGTCTATGAAACTACAATTTGTGCAAATGTTCACACTCCATGGCAGATAGTGTGGGATGCGTTTTCCATGTCGATATCGCATAATATTAGTCCCTTCCCTGTTACTCCACGATTTGTCCGTTCTGTTAGCCAGTGGTTCGTTTTACACTCTATCAACAGTCAACGTTTTTAACATATCGAACAATCCTTTGCAGCAATCTCGTAAGAATCAAGCGAAAGCTTCAGTAGAATGGAGCAGAACGAAGTCATCGTGTCAAAATTTCCCATCTCGAAGATCCTCTTGCTGACGAAGAACAAGCCATCCACAATCTCTCAAAGGCCATTGAAAACCTCAACACAACATCTGCCCTAAGACAAGCAGTATATCAACCTAGCTACAAATAAGCGTGCAAACAATCTCTTAAGAAGAATTGACACGAACACTTGAAGATGTCAATGTGAAGAAAAAGAAAGTATTTCACTCCGTACATTCGAATTCCTCAAAGAATCTACACAGGAGAGATGAGGAATGAATAGGAAGAGTGAGGCGAAGCATACCCCATATAACTGTCAACCGTGGCCAAGCAAATGGCATCTCAGAAAAGAGCTTTTTTTTGTCATGGATCCCATCAAAGTGGAAAAGTCCGACCTATCGAGCTATACATTAAATATGTCGCTTTGTCGAGGTGCTTCCGCTAAACGCAGCATTTTACACCATAAAAAGTTTGAGGAGAATACAAATTACGAGGGCACTGCTGTACAATGAACGAGGTAGAAGTAAAAGGATTATATTATGTGAACGACCATCTCGAGAACATCAAAAAGGGACAACCAAAGGAAAGGAAAGGACCGGCCATAGCGAGTGAACAAAGTGTAGGTAATTGCTGTAAAAAATAGCACTTATATTATCACCTAGTTCATCTTCGGTTAATTGTAAACATTCGCTGAAGTGAGCTCATTCGCATGTTCACTAAAAATTGCTCCGAATATTTGTTTCGTTATTTTCTTCTCACTTCTTCATTAATTTCGCTCCTGTTTTTTGGTACATGCGCACTGGGATTCAGAAGTATTCGGCTGGTGGTGTCGAATTTCAGGATGACTGAAAAATATACCCCTAATCTCGTAAGAATCAAGCGAAAGCTTCAGTAGAATGGAGCAGAACGAAGTCATCGTGTCAAAATTTCCCATCTCGAAGATCCTCTTGCTGACGAAGAACAAGCCATCCACAATCTCTCAAAGGCCATTGAAAACCTCAACACAACATCTGCCCTAAGACAAGCAGTATATCAACCTAGCTACAAATAAGCGTGCAAACAATCTCTTAAGAAGAATTGACACGAACACTTGAAGATGTCAATGTGAAGAAAAAGAAAGTATTTCACTCCGTACATTCGAATTCCTCAAAGAATCTACACAGGAGAGATGAGGAATGAATAGGAAGAGTGAGGCGAAGCATACCCCATATAACTGTCAACCGTGGCCAAGCAAATGGCATCTCAGAAAAGAGCTTTTTTTTGTCATGGATCCCATCAAAGTGGAAAAGTCCGACCTATCGAGCTATACATTAAATATGTCGCTTTGTCGAGGTGCTTCCGCTAAACGCAGCATTTTACACCATAAAAAGTTTGAGGAGAATACAAATTACGAGGGCACTGCTGTACAATGAACGAGGTAGAAGTAAAAGGATTATATTATGTGAACGACCATCTCGAGAACATCAAAAAGGGACAACCAAAGGAAAGGAAAGGACCGGCCATAGCGAGTGAACAAAGTGTAGGTAATTGCTGTAAAAAATAGCACTTATATTATCACCTAGTTCATCTTCGGTTAATTGTAAACATTCGCTGAAGTGAGCTCATTCGCATGTTCACTAAAAATTGCTCCGAATATTTGTTTCGTTATTTTCTTCTCACTTCTTCATTAATTTCGCTCCTGTTTTTTGGTACATGCGCACTGGGATTCAGAAGTATTCGGCTGGTGGTGTCGAATTTCAGGATGACTGAAAAATATACCCCTTTGGCGGTACAATGCTTCAATAAGAGGGCATTTAAACCTTTGAACCGTTTGTTAAGCAGTTTACCGGATCCTTCAAACTTTTAAGGCGATCCCTATAAGGCAATAAGCCGATGAAGGGTTAAAGCGAAGGCATTACAAAAAACGGCTTTCCAAATCTACTGACAACTCAATAAATTTCAATCCGGCTTCTTAGACTTCTTGGAGTTACACTAAAAAGTCGTCCTTCAGGCATTAAAGTTTTCTCGAAACATTAACTACATTAGAATGTGCCTTATTTACGTTTCTCAGGAATCCACGTAAACGAAGAGGATATTCTAAAAAATTGTGCGGCAACGTAAATCCCTCATCCTCCGCACCATATGCCTTGCACAACTAACGCTACTCAGTAAGAACCTTATAAAACATTAAACCGCCATCGAACTTTGTGGGTTTATGTTTTAGGATCTGCTGGCGTTAAAAACTTTACTTCTGGATTATTCAAATCGTGACCCCAACCGGTAGGCTGCAGAAGAGAGAGAGAAAAGACCAAGTTTCGGTTTCCATGGCAATATTTCCGGTGCATTTATGTTCGAACACTCGAGAATCCTTGTTGAAGTTTACCGATTACCTGACTGTCTCTAAGATTGAGCGCTGTTGTTAGTCACTAATTAACTAACCTCGACTGTGCAAATTACGTGGTGCTATTTGCCACATCAATGAGCAATTTCTGAAAGCAGTGATAACTACAAGTCAGTTCTTTAAAGCGTTTAAGCAAGATGCTAATCACGCAACTTGCTAGATCACCGAATTCCCTCAATCACTTTCGTGCGAGGCATTTAAATGCATCGACCAGCTTTGCTACCTGCGACCGAAGGTAATATAATTGGAAAGTTACCTGAGAGATATGCGTATAGAATCGGTAAACTTAGAAGTGCATCTAACATTCTTCAGCACTGTCTGTCGAATACTAACATCAACACATATGTGAAGGTGAGAGTTTACAAGACTGAATTCGCCAACGCTTTGAACTGTGTAGATTTATTTTGGAAGGTAACAGTAACAGAAACGGAGAAACTCATCGTGGCATAGAAAATTCCTGCCGGGGAGGGGGAAGGGGGGAGGGGCGGTAAGAGGGATGGGAGGAGGGAGGGTGAGACGAGGGGTTTTTTTCGATGCAGATAAAGATGCTGCAAGATCAATCAAGTGCTGTATCTAACAGTCAATTAAGCAGTGAAGCCCCGGGAAGGGTTAAGAAAAGCGTCCGGAAAGGTAACATACGGAATGTTTCGCGTAAAGCGCATCTTGCGAATCAAGAATGACAGACTCACCTAGCTCGAATTATTCGGTAAGGCAGGTTTAAAATGGAAGTACAGAAAAGAATAAAGCAGGAAATTTTGTAAACGTACTATGAAAAGAGGACCTTCCTAACAGGGGTTAGTGATATCTAAGGAAAAAAACGGAGAAAACGGAGCCAATGTTTGGCAGGGTAATTAACACAACTTGGCATTACATGCAATGAATGCTAACAGTTGAGATGCTTACTGCTGATAAAGTAGAATGGGAGGAGGTAATATAAGGTGAAGATTGAGAGTTCACTCAAAACCTATAGTTAGGGATGAGAATAACCACTCGAACTCTTTATAAAGACAACCAAATACTAAACGGTGTTAAGCATTCAAGCTTCATCTATAACTATACGTTCATATGTAGCAAAAACAATTCAAATAATCAAACGCAAGTACGAAAAAAAAAAAACAAAAATTCCATGTCAACACCTGGACCTAACTGCGGTAGAATAAAAAGCGAGAATGGACGGGTGGGCGAACGCAACCGGATGGTTCATACTGCTTGTAGACTTACGCGCGTACGCAACGCATTGCACAAATGCGTGCGCACGCCTAACGCAATGAGCCAAAAATTCTCGTGCGCGACCTCACCAACGACGTATTGTGATTATATAGCCACCAGTCATTTCGGAGTTCCAAAAATTATTCCATCTTATCAAGGTTGGCACATTTAAGTACAATTTCTTTTCGGCTGTCAGCTTCAGAAATTTGCCATCGTATGATGTCTGTTAATGTCTGTCGGAGTCGTCCGGCTGCTAAGCATCGGTCAACCACTAAAAGATGCTATTGATATGCGTGATTGGCGTTTCCCTAGTACCATTCGAATTTAGCTCGCAATGGCGATTCAATCGAGTCTTTATTTTGTTTCCAATTACAAGCACATAAAGTGAGGTATTCAATACTTACCTTCAAATGCTACAATATGGGGAAATATAATGCGGTCGCAAAGACTGCTGCACAATATTCGACTACCCGTAATAAAAACGCTATCTGATCGATGAATAGGTACTAGTTTAAACTTTTTAACGCTCACTTTCAATCATATTCATTGAAGAAGTAGCAATTACTATTCTTATCAATACTAAGTTCTCTATGAGCATTTGTTGAACCTCTAAACGGTGAAAGAATCTCCAATAGGTCTCTATCATTTACACGATAATTCAATTTCCAGATGCATCCGATTCTTAAATTTCTTTTTTAATTGATGTTCCCGGCTCATAACGCTGAATTATTGCACGTCTGCATCAAAGTTTCGAAATTCGGAAAATTTTCAACTTCCTTTTCCAATGATCATTCTTGAAAAGAAAATTCCATTAAGTTGCTAATATCAGCGTAGTTTGCAACCGATCTGCAATTGTGCTTTGCAGCCAACTTCAATGCTTTATATCTGCAATCAAATAGGGGAACGTGCTGAATAATTCCATTCCTATTTTGTTATTTTGAGTGAATAAGCGTTCATATGAGTTGCATTTAATTCTCTTCAAAAAATTCACGAATTTTTATTTATTAATAATTCTTTGTATCTTCTAAAAAAACAATGCTGAATATTGCCCATAAGTATATCAGATATGCTGCAGTTCTTCAGCAAAACTATTGCCAAATGAGCGCATTCATTGGAGTGGAGCCGCATCGTCTCCCTGCTTTCCAAGCAATATCTCTTCTCGGTTTCACTTATTTACTTTCTAACAAATAAAATGCACATTTTTTTTATAATATTAGAAAAAAACTTAAAATAGCAATTGAATTTTTATTGTGAATTTAAATTTTGTGATGATTAATCATCAATTGAGATTGCTTTCATTTCAAGCCTTTACGTTGGTTTATCTTTATGAGCCTCTGAATCATACAGTTAATTTCATATTACAAGTTTAACTTTGTTTTCGAATATATAGAATACTTGTTACGTCATTTCCTCTTTAGATAATATCGATAATAATTTTTAAAAAAGAAGTGCACTTGCGGTATACGCCCCATTTTTTTTCATATATGCATGAATGGTTTTCATGTTGAAAGTGTGGGCTTCACAATCATATAGGAGCTGCATAGTTTTATACATGGACTGTATAATGATGTTCTAATGTTGAGTTGGACGTTTTATTGTCAATTTAAGTTTAGGCAAATAGAAATATTCGATGCATAGTGTTGCTGAAATAAAACGCTGCATTATGAGATGAGGTATTGATCTTTTTTATCCTCGCAATTGCGGCAATCAAACGCTGCTCTATACATTTTACCACTTTTGACGGCAAATTTTCACCTGATAAACTACTATAAAACTATTCTTCACATTAAAGATTCATAACGCATAATTCATCGCCTCAATCATTCGCTTCCTAATCGTTTCATCATCACAATTTCGAACATTCAGCCTCATCTTATATGCACTACCAATTATCCCTTAAGGTATGCTCTAAAATCGTTGAACACATCTGATCACTGATCAGTGTTGTGATCAAATGTTCTGCCCATCGAAAGACCATCTCATTAAAACACTTTTGTGTATAAGAAGGCAAATGCCGAACGGAGAGGCTCAGTGAGTGGTTATTTTCGTATCGCATAGTGCCGAATAATCGATTATTCTTTAGTTTGTGCTTTTCTCTGTCGAACTAATTCCCACTATTGCAATTGCTTATTTGGTTTTTCCATTTGGTCATTATATGGGTTACAATCTTGAATTGAAGGATTCGTTTAACCTCTTTCATACTACGAGCTATTATTCTCCCTGCCCCCTTCCTACTTCCCAATTTTCATCAATAATTTTGTCTTTTCTTAGCGTCTCGTTTCCAATAAATTTTACCATTATTGCTATCAAGAATAAAGGCTGCCACCATCACTCAAAAACGATTTATTTCACTGCTGTGAGCATATTTTTTTGCAATATCTAACACACTTTTCCTCCGCTTCACTATTTCAACTTCAAGAATTAAAGTGCTGTTTTATTTGAGAGATGTCTCTTTCAATAGAATTTCCCCACTCCCCGTCCCCTCTTCTCTGGAGCATAAACAAACTCTTTCATCAGGAAAGCCACAAATCCAAGGGTTTCTATTCGATGCAAGATGTTGATCATCGTGGGAGTCTATATAAACGCCTACACTTTTTCTTAATCCTAATCTTTCGCAACTGTTTTCTGATTCTTTTTGCTTCTTTATATCTTTATACTTTGCTTCTTGCTACTTTCTTTTATTCTCTTTTTTATCACTTTCAATATCAACACTTTGGACACTTTTCTTCTTTATGTTATATGGGAGCTGCTGAACGTATCATGAACGTTGGCATTCAAAGGGAGAGGGAGTGCATTCAGTGGATCATAAACCCTCTCGTTGCATTCCCTTGCTTGCTGGCAAGAAAAAGAGAAGTGAATGATCTTGTCATTGAGTATAAAAAAGATTCAAATCTATAAATACTTGCACAAAGAACGAAATATTAAGCAGGGGTAAGTTACTAATGATTCGACATCCTACAATATCTAAATGGTTACGCTGCAAATGCCAATTGTGCAATTTTTTCGTTTATGAGGTTTTTAAAAAACTATGTGCAATTATATCCCTTTTATCTTGAAAGAATCCTCTCCACGTCTCATCATTCATTCACGGAAAGCGGTTACTTTTCTGGACTCATTATGAATGCAAGCCCGAATCCCTAGGCCAAAGAAAGGGGATTATGGCTGTGTTATTGAAGTTGGATGAAAGAAGCGAGGATGGGTGAAAAACTTTTTTTCGCATACAATGATGCGTTTGTTGTCAGGCTTCCGAGTTCCACTGATCGAAAAACTACAATCACAATAACGCATCCCTACAATAGCTCAAATGAGACTTATATACACGTGTGGTACTTTTATAAGACCCGTTTGATCTCCCATTTACAGGTTAAACGGATCTTATTTAAGACGACAGGCATAGTATTGGTATTCATGTGTATGCATGAGGTGCAACATTGAAGTGCACATTGGCCTGTCTTTCTTCATCCGTTCACAGTTCGAGATTTCATTCATATACAACCCTGAATATATGACACAAGTTCACTGCCAGCTACGGAAGTTAACTTGAGCATCCTCATTGTAAACGATGGATAATTTCCGGATTTTCCCACCAGTAAACTATTGTTTTTCTTTCTAATAGTATATGCGCAACCGCTGAATTTTGTATAAATAAACGGCGAAAGGAATAGAAACCGGAAATAATTTAGAAATATGACTTTGATGTGAATAATTTGAAATTACCTTTGCAGTAGCAATTATTTGTTTGCTTTTATATGAAAAATAAGCTTTGATGGTAATGAGAATTTTATATGTTTAATGTTGCGTTTTTGCATTGAATTTATTTCATCTTATGTAAAGTTCCATATGCAAAAAGAAATTTTTTTTGTACAAAAAATAGTTGTAAATAAGCGGAAAGTACAAAAAGAAAAAAAACAATCAAAGACAATAAAAAACAAATATAAGTGCTATCAATATGTATATTCGGCTTTAAAATTTTTCGCCATAACACCAAGTTCATTGTTTGCAACACATGCATATACACCTTGATCACCCATCGTTGCCGGATCCACCTCTAATTTACTCCACAAAACGAAATCGTCAATTGGCTTTTCGTAATACTGCAACAAAACAATTCATTGTATTAGGATAGATTCGTTTCTATCTCTCTCAACAGCAATCAAGTCTGGATAACAGAGTAAAAAATTTATAAGTTATAGGAAATTATGGAAAAATTTTTATCTTTTACGCTTTTTTATTCGCCTTTTTTTCCAAACGAATACCTCTAAGAACGCCAGGTTTATGCAGTATTGCTTATGGCTGGCTACCTTTCGCATGTTGGAAAAATTGAGGCGAAAAATTGTTGTTGTATGGAGAAAAAAATGGGAAAAAGAACATCACAAGTAGCATTTCCTACACGTTTTTTTTCTTCTTTCTGAGGTAATTTTAAACCGAACCGGGTGGAAGTCTTTTTTATGCGTACAGAGATATGCAAATTTAAGAATTCTTTTTTTATCTCTACAATTTTTTAGAATTTCTTCACAGTGAACGACATAGTTCATTGGCTATCATAATAAACAGATGTTTTTGGGACTTCAAAGGAAAAATTAAACCGCTAAAGTTGGTAATTTTCCATTTGGTGGGCAACATACATACCCAAATGCAGGGTTCCACCATGAAAGGAGAAAACACCTTGTAAAGTCGGGCATAGCTTGGGAAATGAGACCCACTAGAGAGCCAATAAAAAGAGGATTCGATATCTGAGAATGAGCTGAATTCGATGATTCTAATTCGAGGCAAGTAGAATGCACATGCATTCGAGAAGTTGTCATTGTTATGATTACTCACATAGTGAAAAGGACTGCCGAACCCATCTTCCACTATTGTAGGGGAAGAGACCCTTCTTATGCATACAAGATCTTGGTCATATATGTTGAACGTAAGGTTTATTCTATATCTTTGTTGTCTGTACTTTTTTTAGAATGAAAATGTGGGAGAGGAGGAGAGGAGAGCAGATGGAATTAGGTGATTAAGAGAGAAGGAAGCGACGTTGATTAATTAAGCTCCAATGATTCACGAGATGGATTTTCTCTCAAAATTCGAGTTTTGAAGAATAATGACATGTTCTATTATTAATAGAAGATTTTTTAAATAGAATTTTACTAACCCATTGACCGTTTTTTTGTGTGTTCTCTTAAAAGCAACGAAATTTTTAAGTATTATTTCAGATTTTCTGAGTCTAACAAAAAAAAGGGAAAAAAAAGAATCGAAACTTTCGCTATTTATTCGAATCTATTTATCAATTAATGGAACTTTTTTGCGAATCCTTTGTTGTTTTCAATCTATTAGCAATTGATATTTGCGGTCATTGATGAGGAAGTATATCATTGATTGTAAATGTTTTGCCATTTCATTTTCTTTCAACTTATCATCTTTCACATCTTTCCTCTTCTTTTATGTACGGATTAAGGGGAACTGTTTACGTGTAAATAGGTTGCTTATGGGTAAACAGATTGCTTACGGGTAATTGGGTTGCTTACGGGCAAACAGCTTGCTTACGGGTAAACAGGTTGTTTACGTGTAAACAATCGTTTCATAAATATAAATATCGAATAATAATTGGTGAATGGCTTACAATAAGCATAAATGTGAACGTTATTAGCAAAAATTAGAGATTGATGTGAGGGATATAATAGAGAAATAATTGGTATATTTTGAAAGGGACACATACGTGAATGTTGCTTTTTGGATGCATTTCGGCGCCTTCCTTATACCATTTGATTGTCGGTCTTGGATCGCCTCTTGCTTTACAAATAAGAACAAGTTTATATCCGAGACGAAATGTTTGACTGAAGTGTGAACCAGTCACTATATGAGCGCTCTGAAACTATCCTCCACTGCTCATTTTTTAAGGGAAACGTTCAACTGCAAGCATATTTTCTAATTTATCGGGCTAATAACGATGAATGAGATATGCTAAACCTGAGAAGCTGAAATTTAGAGGGCCAATTGGGTGTGGATAATAATAATCGTTCTTAGAAGGCATGAATTAAGTGATTGAGTAAATAATTTCATCAAAAGGGAATCATTTTGAAGAAAATTGAAAAAATATTAGGTAATAACGTTAGAAATTTGAAAGATTAATAGCAGTGATAGAGTATTGACTGCTATATTATCGAGTATTTGATTGATTTCAAAGCAAAAATAAGGAACGAAATGTTTTTATCGTTTCCGTATTGTGCACTCTCCTCTTTGCTCAAGTTTATATTCCTTCAAAATTTTTTATGAACATAGAGAGTGAAATAGAAATTGACAGCCGTTTTATGTATTCTCATGTGAGGCGGAATAAAAGTTGTTCAGAGTCCAACAGAGGGCCAATAAATACGGCGAAAATCTTATCAATGAGATGCGATCTCATCAATGACAGAAATATTTGACAGAAGGGACTTCGTTATTTTTGCCGCTTTGAATATGATTTCGTGTTGATAGAATATTAGATGAATAGAGAAAGCAAAATCTAGTAAATCATACTTTATTTTTCATTACATTACTAATGTTACATTTTTAGCAGTAACCCATTTTGTATCATTTTATATTTTCTTCTAATTGAAACCAAATATAAATATTGCAAGTTTCATTTATTCTATGAAAGTGACAATGGTTTGTTTTTTTTTTGAATTAGCATTTGCTATATTTTTAATTTTCATTCTTAAACAGTGGTAATCATTTTCGATTTTGTGATCACTTGTCAAGTAGAATGAAACCAAGAAATTATAATTTTTACGAGATATTAAAGAGAAATGAATTTGAATGTGGAATCTTTTTGAATAGGGAATTATTTATGCTCAGAATTTTCACAGTCTAAAGCATTAACATATAAATAATATTTGCACACAACATGGGAATACATAAGCGCATATATATATCACCACTGCAGTATATGTAAATGAAGACAATTCATGGCAATAGATTTCAGTTGATTACTTACTCGATTATCGGCAAGTTGCGTTTGGATGAGCGAGAATTCGGCCACTTGAGCAAATTGTAAATTACTCTTGCCCTTGCCCTTACCTCCTCGTCTTCCGCCCCGGCCATCGACACTCGTTACAATGAAACTCACTAATAAGAAGAGGAAAACGTACGACAAGTTGCTGCCAACAGCTCGATGCATTTTGCCATCAAGAGCACATCGAGCAGCTGTTTCACACTTGCCAACACGTCCAATGCCTCTCGCATTGGTGCATCCTGCGTTCCGCCGTTTTTTCTGCAGGTTGATTACGTGTTACTTTTGTTATCCTCTTACGTATTTCCACTTCACTTTAAAACTGATAACTCACTTCGCGCTATATGTAAATCGCATCGCATAGGCGTGAAAGACGTTTGTGAATAAATCTGCAATTTCATTCTATAAATGCTTTCACTTCGTTAGCTATGAACAAAATACTATAAGAATTTGACATTGAATGCTAATAATGTTCAAACGAAGAGAGGAGAGAAGAAGCAGATTAGAAAATCCATACAATTCAACTTGTGTTTTTTGGAGTACCCAGCATGAACTAAGTGAATATAGTAAGAATGTCGCCGATTGGTTGACCTTCTAAAAAATTCATCACATTATCACAAATCGACTAACAACGTCACATCGCTAACTAGGTCTCAAATGTTTTCTAAATGTGGACTGAAAAAGACGACGCAAGATTCATCACTAGCAATCGAATCAACAAACAAAATAGTTTAGTTCGAGCAGGAGAGCCTTTGAGGGATCACTGAGGGGTTCACTTTTGCTCAAACATGATAGTGCAGTAACACTGACGTTGGTGTAGAATGTCTAAACGGCAAAAAAAAAACAAAACAGTTGAGTTTAGTAGATTGCCAAACCGTCTGATGTGTTTGTCCGGTCTGTTGATCAGTAAGCCATTGAATACCTCGATGATGACACAGGACAACCCGGAAACGGCACGTGAAAACGCTTGCAATATCTCTGATTAAAAGCTGACAATGGCTTCGAACCCGACTTGCGGACACGCATTTTAGTCGTTATCACACATATTTCCCATCACTTCGATTTTATAAAATTAGGAATTATTCGAGACTTCTAAAAAGCTAAGTAGTTGCGATCCTAAACAAGGTACTTTTGGTAAATGACATCCTTGTACCACTCCAGGTGATCGACATCGAGTTGAAAGATAGCTAGTGAGGATTGTAGTAGTCCTTGCTATGTGTCGACTGAACTAAGCCCTCGGCAGTCCAGACCACCCGATCGCTGGCTCGGTGCGGTAGTTATGGACGTATTGCTGATAAACAGCGTTGATGAGTACTGCTGTGATGTGTTTGTCTACCTCTCTAGTTCTTAAACATTCAGTCGGCGAACGAGATAAGCGCTTATAATTAAAATTAACACTGACACACATAATACCTGTCCGGAGATACTAAACTTAACTGATAAGATCACTCAACACCTTAAATGAGGTATGGATTTGCAGGTTACGAAAAATCTGAATGACTTAAGAAATTGTTAGCTCTGTTGATGATCAAAGAAATTTGAGAAAAAATAGGCTAAGAAGTGTAGTAGATGGGCTGGCGCGATATGTGTTTTTTTGCAATTCGTGCATCTATTCAACCAATTCCATAGATTTGAAGAAAATTTGTATATACAGAATACACTACCTTCATATTAATCCAAATGCATCTCCTAAACTCTACAGAAAGTTCGTTTTTATTTATATGACTGATAATGAAATGAAAATCTGTTCAATCTTTGGATTTCTTTTTTTTTTTAAAGCAAATTTAATTGTCTGTTAGTGATTCGCGATCCTCTCCGGAATTGATAGATCAACATGATCAACATGAAATTCGGTTCAGACAGGTCATCCTGCAATGTGCAATTACAATCATCGAATTTCTCAACTCTAGCTTCATTGCTTGTCGAGTTGAAAGCACCGAACAGATCAGGCTAATTTACAGTAGCATATAAAAATGTCCCTTTTCACTGCGTTGGCCACTCAGCTATGCGCAAAAACTAATGACTGATTGAATATTTTCACTTTAATTGCCATTGCTAAATTTTCTTGGAAGTTTTCGACGTTCAAAATGTTGTAAACAACACTACAAAAAAGTGAACGCTATTAATTACTCCGTCAGATAACTAAATTTGTTTAATTGCTTATTTACTGTTTATTTTTAAGGCCAAAGAAATTCATAAGAAAGCATTGGAAACATCTTTCGGTGGCTATTCGCATTCGTAATCGTACTGTTCGCTATTGTCCTCTGCCAAGAGTTGCACCATTCTTCTGTCAAAAGTGTCGCTTCTCTTCATATCATGCTCACGCTATCAAAAATCATATCTGTTCAAGAAGAGCATCTACTGTATATAGCCTTGAGAGAGGTCAGTTCGCTTTATTTCACCATCTTCTCATTTTAATGCGTTTTTTTAAAAACCCTAATCATTGGAATTTTCGATGCTTCTAAACAACCTCTTGAAGTGCCTCTCAAATTTGCCCTTATCTCTAGCTTAAAGCTGCTATGAAATTGACAAATGCAAGTTGTCGTACGAGTGGTTGTGCAGAAAGGAAAACGACTGTTTTGATTGTAGAGAGTACTTATACCTTTCTACTGTTTTGAGCTTTTAGGCAGCCAGGTGTTTTAGCTGCCCGAATACCAAAAATATGTATGCAGTGGTAGCAGTAGTCTTTCTCATATGCCTCCTCATTTATTCTGTTACCGATGCGTTACTGAGGCATTGCTGACCATCATTCGATGCACCTGAGTTATGCAGGAACATGGTATGTCAGGTAATCCTTGTGGGTTAAGGACCAGTATCAACGCGGAACTAAGCACTCTTCGATCCCTGTTCCCGCAAAAGGAAACCCCTACAGGACTTATTCGCATATCCCATTTTATACCTAGTTATAACGTTCGTTAAATAAACAGCGAAAACATTACCTGCGGAACAGCTTCAGTTCGTTTACCCCAACCCCCCCCCCCTCTCCTCAAGGCTGTAATTCGTTGGCGTATAGTGTTTCCGCTAGTTATGAGGCAATAGTTATCTAGTTTTGAGCTGGACTAAAAAATTTTTTCAACCTAATACATTGTTATGTAATAAGTTGGTTTATTTCAGAGGAAAAGATAGTGGCAAGTGGCTTTCGCTGTAAATCAAAGAATGCGCAAGCCGTTTTGGAACGAGCACCCAACCCGAATGTGTTTACCCTTTCTAAGATGCACACATCGGTCATCGAACCTTCTCAACCTTTATTCAACGTACCCTGCCTCAGGTAGTGATCTTGCACTTTTGATTGTATTATCTTAGAACCGACACAATTTGCTCACTTATGCGGTAATATTATGAGAGCGAAACAATGAGTCGATTTGGTAAAAAAAACCGAACCACTGAGGAATGTATTTAGGATGTGTCTAGCTGCAATAAGTTTGAGTGATAAGAACTCCTAATATATAACGATACGTCCCCATATTACTTTAAGCGGACAACGAACGCATTGTAAGCAAAAAGCATTGTTGTTCGGTGTAGCTGTTTATGGAGATAGATTGCTGTATGATGGAAAAATATGCGCCTTTTATCCAGCACATGATGACTGAAACGGCATAAAATTAAACCTGTTCAGAGAAAGCTTAAGAAAAGCACCTTTAATATCGAATTACACCCATGCAGGTATAAGTAGACTAACTGTTTATCGTCCGTAGTCTGATGAACCAGCTTCGTACGGAAAGGTATCATGAAAATTACCAGTGAATTTTTGCTGTGCAGTCGATCGGGTGGACGTAATTAAATAAAAACATGCTTTGGAGGCTGGTAGGATAGCGACTTTTAGTAACTCGGCCAATGAAAGCAGCCAGCTGCACCAACATTCGAAAACAACAAAGTAATACCCTAAATGCTTTCTGTAATGCAGCAAAATGGTTGCACAGACTTACAAATATTATAAATTGCTTCCGAGCAACCCACATCTATTTTGAAGTAGAATTGACTTAATATTTTATGATATTTTTCTGTGTGAATAACTCACAGAAAAGGTAACATGTGTATAAAACTCGTATAGAAGGTTAGCCGTTCGAGGACAATCTTTCATATGATAGGTTTCAAAATTCCAGTATAATTTCAGTGTGCTTGCGCATCGTGCATTAAGCCTGCACAGTACGGTGACCAACTACCCCACTAACCTTATATTCGAGAACACTAAAACAACGAAACGCCTTTATCCTAGTACTGTGACAAAGCGAACCGATGTTATTTATTGCAAACAATGCAGCCAACTTTTCTACGAAAATGCCTTATATTATGAGCACTTCAAAGAACAATTATGTGAAATGCCTATCAACGAAGAGGAAATTATTCATGTACAGGTTAGGTTACTGTTTTTTTTTTCTATATTTTCTTTCGACGCAATTATGAATGATAACCTAATAATGCAGAGTATTCCTTCTCACTATTCCTTTCCTAACATACAACACATCGGGTCCATAAGTGGTGGATGCACACATTTAATATCTAAATCAATATTCCACAAGATCATTGTTGAATCACAATTCTAAAGTTATGCGGAGAGAAATGAAAAAAGTTGCGCTGAAACCTAAATTGAGAAGGTACGGTTTTTGCTGACAAATTTATAAGCGACCTGAAGAGCTATTGTTCTGGCAACTTGAGCTTTTTTTTATGCACTTGCCTCATTTTTTTTTTCATATATCATTTGTCAACTTTTCGTTTCTATCACTTCATCAATGAAAAATTCTATATACGCGTATTTATACAAGGAATGTAAAATATGTTGCTGGAATTTACAGCTTGATGCATGAAGACTTTCAAATTCTAGATGGTACGGATATTTGATAGGCAAACCATCCGCCTTGACAGGTACATGAAATTTTTTTTTTTCATATATCATTTGTCAACTTTTCGTTTCTATCACTTCATCAATGAAAAATTCTATATACGCGTATTTATACAAGGAATGTAAAATATGTTGCTGGAATTTACAGCTTGATGCATGAAGACTTTCAAATTCTAGATGGTACGGATATTTGATAGGCAAACCATCCGCCTTGACAGGTACATGAAAATTCTTTTGTAAGTGGGAAAGCATCTCTGCTGTATAAGAAAGGATTAAAGGGATTCATAAGTACACTATCGCCGGGATCGTAGCCTAATTTGATCGAATACCAGCCGGTAACTCGATAGCGTTATCGATTGAACATACGTGTAGATCAAAATCAGGAATGTTTAGGTTCCGGATGAGCAAGGAGATTGTTATCGTGATTTAGAGGAGCGACCGCTATGGTCACACCTATTATTCCGAAGTGTTGAATGCGATATGATTGGAAACAAAATATTCCAAACAGTTGTTCGCACCTCACCCTACATCCGCCTCGCCAAATGGATTTAAATATGTGTAATTTTTGGTCTGGTCTGGTGGTCCTGAAAAACAAATTCATAGGGATTCTAGCAACTAATCTTCCCACTTTTATTGAATAAACGGTCACCTCAGCCCAAACTCCAGCGTCCAGGACGCTGGCGCCACAACTGAAAGTTAGCGGGACAACTGGAATGTGCGAAAAACGAGAGCTTTGCTAATGAATATGTTTGTTACTGCGTGTGTAGGTTAGCAGCAGAAGGTAACGCTCACAAAAGCTTTATAGAAATTGCTTCACTCACCGTATGTGGCAAGCAGGCGACCGCGTTCAAGAGTTATCTGCTTGCCACGGTTATCAATCACGAGGTTCTATCCTTACCTTCACTCCGTGTTTAGGGAATGGTGAGAGCCGTAGTTCTTGGCTCATGCGATTCTTATTCCAACTATTTCAGTGTCGTGGTGCAGAGTGCGTGCCAATGGAGTATGAATTCGGCCGCCGGAAATGTTTGATAACACTGCAGTCGGGTCCACCAATGAGGTGCACAGCATGTGGAGTTTCATCACGGGAATTCACTTCAGATGGTGAATTTCATAAGCATCTCTTTAAATGCAGCCCAAAATTCAACAACGCTATGTCATCGAACGGGAAAGCAGCAAACTGAACGATCTCATTTACTCACCGCATTATGCCTTATGAGATTGTCGACGAGAATACAACGCACTGTTACTAAGTGGTCTCAAAAGAGTTAGTACAACAATCGCTCTCTGCCTAGTCACATTGCCTTTTAGCCTGTCTCAGTTTAGCATTTTTAAGGGTTCATATCAACAAACCTTCACTGACCAGTAGGGACACTTTCAAACTCAAGAATTTATTGACAGTCGGATACATCGCATTACCTTTCTCGGTAACATACTGTTTGACAAAATTTCACAAAAAAAAAGCCTATAAAATACGATATATATTACAACATCGGTTTGGCGGAGGCAGTGATCCTCTTTTGAAGGGCATTCTTCATCAGAACGTTCAGCAAGCTATTCGAATGATCTTCGGGTTCAGCGACAACCGGTGGGAACGGATTACCTCAAATAGAAAAGAACCGATGAATAGGCGAAATAAAATACTGGCCGGAAATATGGTTTTCTTTTGCATCTTTCGACTGACATAAGTATATACGAGAAGTGCTTGCAGTGTAACTATGATGTGATCAGCATGCCTACGGCAACAAATAAAGAATACTGTAAAACGCCAATAACGATCTCGCCACCCACAACGGAAGTTCCTCTTCGATTACAAGCGGCTTTTATAATGTTGTGAGCTCTAATAAATGCACACTACTGCGTACCTTAGAGAGGATTCAAATGTTCGACGTTCAGGGTTCCAATAACAACGCTTGACTCAACTATCTCTAGCACACTAATTTTCAAACTGATCTAGACGTTCCGACCGCGGACTTGTCTTTTTTGTGGAGCTCGCTTTCACTCATCACCGTATAAATGACCATATGAGCATGATCATCGAGAAATGAAACACTCTAAATAATCGAACTGTGCGATGAAAAGATGAAATTGAAGGCTTCGAGTTGAACACAGCCATTATTTACCTCTCTGTGAGCGTACCTGCGGTCTAATTATTTAAACATTTTATTAGCTTCTACCACCTGGTTGCACATATACTGCAACAATGAATTCAACTCACATATCTCATCAGATTTTAAAAGTCACTGTAGAATGACAAAAAAAAAAAATGAAAGCGTTGAGAACAGTTCACAAACCTTTCAATTCGAGAACGCCAATTTTAAAAAAGTTATAGAAAACTCGCTTCTTCCGGATATACGACTCGAGACGTTCATTTGGCAAACGATGTAATGCAGTATAAGGGCCTAAAATGTAATGTTTCAAATAAATAAATAAATAAATAAAAACAGTCGGCATAAAAGGCGGTTCTACTCAAATATAAGCATTGCTGGAAGGAAAAATAATGCTAAACACAAAGGATAGCTTCTCAATTGAAAAAAACACTTAAAACCTCGTCAAAAATATGAAAATTTTTTTGTATTCGTAACAAGAAAATATCGTAGCAACCTCGGAGGGTTAAGAAAAAATTATTTACAGTGCGCACCTGTGACGACTCTTATTTCATATGTCAAAATTACTGATATCAATGGAGATCGTTTTTAAAATTTGTTATCCTTTCGTTTATGATACGATTTTTTTCGGTGCGTAAGATGGATTTTACAGCTTTTGCAAAGTGATATGGTGGAGATATCTTATTTAACAAGTCAGATGATGGAGAGATTTTATGTCATTGACCTCAATTGAGTTATTGCAGCTTAGAAATTAGCAATATATAGCTTAGAAGTTAGCAATATACTCGACTACTCAAGAAATGAAATAATAACACCAAACATACGGACGCCTTTTTTTAAGCGAATAGAACATTTTAATGGGAATCATTGAGATGCAGCATTTAAACGTGTCTGAATTTCTTGAAAAAAAAAAACTAAAAGACAAACGTCAACACTAAAAACTTTCTAGCAGGAATTCCCTCAATGTGCTTATCGGCAATTCGGCGTCATACCGCCAGAATATTTTCCATTTTGATGCATTAATTTATGTTCAACTTCAACGCTGACCTATAAAAGCCCCTGAAATGAATTGGAGAAAAGGATGATGGGAGAAGCGGTGGAGAGAGAAGAGGAGAAATTGAATATGCTCCTAGTTTACATAAGACGATCACCGACATGAGTGCGAAAACAACAAGCTGTAGAAGAAAAATTTCTATCGATTACTTGTACCAGTGACATTTTATTCTATTTGGTATAAATGATCTCAATGTAAGATATCCACCTTCCTCTCCTTTTTTTCTTCAGGAAATCTCTAAAACATTCTAATTAGGTAGTTTTAAATATTTCCCTTTAAATCAGCAGCAAACACACTACAAAAGAGGCACTAAAAGAAGCCTGTCAGGTCATGCCCGATGTGAACTACAGAAAACTTTCAGGAATGCAAAACCATTCAAACAAACCAATACAATAGAGTGATGGCAATCACTACTGATGATACCCAAATAACGAGGACTCTTCCTAATTCGGAAGCCACAGCACTATACGATTTCATCAGGATACCTCCTTTTACAGAAGTGGGATCCCTACAAATTGTTTTCTCCAGCTCACCGTTCACCCCTCACATCTGCTCTTTCTCCTATCAACTGAGAATCGTTTCTTTGCAGCTATTTTATTGAAAGGACCCTCACCCAGCAATACGCCATACGAGACCAGTTGCCCTGCTGAAAGACGCTCCTGATCGGAAACTACCTCTCTATATTGAACTAACCTTCAAAAGCTGTTTTTAACGCAAAAACAAAGCCTCCATGATACAATCTGTATTTCTGGTTGGAAGCAGAAAGCTACAGTCGCATCTGAATAAACGAAAAAGAAACCAAGTAAAAAACCAGGGAAAGGTCACATTACCTGGGTCTTGGGCGAATCTAGGCACAAGAACATCGAAGAACTTTTCGCGCAGATCACCCTCTATAAGCCACCAATCGACCATTTCATTCATATATGGGTCATCTCGTTCGCGAAATACTCCTAATTGCAACAGCTGTAAATAGTTTTCTTCAAATAAAAGCCAGTAAAAATTTCTATTTCTAAGACTAAGGCGGAATATGTTTCGTAACTTATTTAGTAGAAATGAATAAAGGTCGCGACAATATAATAAACCAGCTCCTTAAAACTATGGAATTTCAAAGCCAGAATATCACCTGAATCAAAATGACATTTGTGGTTTTTGGTTTGGTTTATGGACCACTGCTCATATGCCAAACTGTACAAAATCTATTGTCATCAAGATCGTCTCTAAGCAGCCATCCTCGTCTGCAGGAAAGATACCACCTGCTAAGCTAAATGGGCTAAAAATTCACCCTTTCCATGTATTGCCGAACTTCTACTGCTCGATTCAATGGAAATTCACATCGTTCCTCTCTCACCAAACGAGTCAACAAACGTCTCAGAATCTGAAATAGATAAGCAACTTTGCTGGAACACGAGAATGAGTGACTGCTATGAAGTGCATGCAGCCATAGTGAAGCATGAGTTCGGTGGTGGTGAGAAGGGAGAAAAGGTTAGTCGATGCATGGATTAGCATAGGCAATGAGGTGCCTGTGTTCCGCCACAGTGATTCGCCGTCATACAATAGCGCAAGAATTAGTCCTAAGATACCACAGAACATAAATTCGGTACATCACAAATACAGTAAGTTAATGACGTATGAAGGTAAGGGGTGGAACGTAGGAGGAACATAAGTCAACAAAGAAACACTGACCAGACCAATGTGGCTACAGATTTCGATAGCCGATCCACTATCAAAGCAAAGCAAACAAAATAAAAATAAAAACAAAAATAAGCGAAAAAAACATCAACGGTGAATCAGTTAGGAACGTTTTGTACCCCACTTTAAGACAGCACGTAAAGTGTTCTAAGGAACCGATTCCATCGGAAACATGTCGCGAGTTGTAAAGGTTACAGTTCAGTTTAAAGTAGGAAGTACTGGGTAATCAACGCAACTGCAAAAGACACTTCCAGACAGCCTTAAATTTTTCAACGAATACTACGGTTCACCTGCAAGAGCTGACAAAGTACCATGAATTACTGTCGGTCCTATATAGTAAATAACGAAAGGATACCGTTAGGAAGTAAGCGATACTAATCAAGCGCTTGAATCACTGAGTAAGTTATATCAGAAAGTCGATCGTTCTCCATCTCAGGTATGTGATGATATGCGATGACTTAGTTTCTGATTTCAACAAGTGAATAACAAGTAACAAATCTGTCTAAAAACTATACATATCTACGAAGCATATCCAAGATATCAATCTTAGAAGCAAATCCCACAATTCGATAGTATCAATGGACATTAAACTTCAACAGACACTTTTATATTGTTTTATATTGCAATGCAAAAGCACATTTTAAAAGTGTTATTGAAACTGCCGTCTTTTTCCGAGAAAGAAGCACATTTACTTGTCGATAAAAGCTTCCATTATTTACAGGTTAAATAAATAAATAAATAAATAAATAAAAATAAACACTGGACGGTGATAAACTCTTCAAGTCGAAGAAACTATAAAGACAACGTTTTGGATATATAAATCATTTTTGTACTTCTAAGCGCTTTCTGAATATAGATCCCATAATTTTTTCCCACTTGTTTCAGTTGCGGATACAAGCACACGTTTCATGATCAAAGAAAAAACTCCACGTGCACAACGAAGAGACTTCAGAAACAACTTCCGGCTTTCGGGAAGTAAATTGCGGATTGGTCATTCGTTTCGGGCGGATTCCGTACTGGGCAACCCTCCGCTTCCCCCTCCTCCCCCTTCCGCCTAATTTTGCTTTTCCAAATTGTAAGTTGATCTGCAAGAAAATGATTGTACTAGTTAATGGCAATCTCAGAAATATTTACTACTGCAACGCTTCTAGCATCCCACCATTGTACAATTCGCTCAATGACCATATTCTCAATGTCCTTCCCACCCCCTCCTCCTCTCAACTTTCAAAAAAAGATCTCTCCAACGAGCTTTAGAAAGGGATGAAAAGCAACCAACCTCAAGACGAGATCTGTTAACATCAATACGTTCGGTTTTCAGCCTTTGCGGTATATGTCCAATCGTTGCACGAATCCTCGGTAAAGAGGAGCTAATACGTGACGAGCCAGCCATCTTCAGATAATCTCATTCCACCATACTACTCCAAACTTGTGTTAATATTCAACGAAACAATAAGTAGCACATTCACATCGCAGTACCTACCCGGCAAAGTTAACGTCTAAAAAGTCCACTTGGCACTACCTGTGCTAATGGGCGATCAAAACAGAAAACAGCGATATCCACGTGTTGGACCCAACACCATAACACCATAACTTCCCCTCCTGAATGTGTAATATATAGGATAAACCACAGGCGGGTACATCCAACCTTGCTGTTCCATTGGTTTGAAACGAGCACTTCCGCTAACCCAACCAATAACAATAGCTGCACTTCACAACTCATGCACATTTAGCATATTTTTATATATATATATATATATATATATATATATTCGGTACCCCCATTTAACGGGCCTAGTGCCCACCTTACGCATGGTAAAGAATGACACATGAATTACCGTTGTTGGTCAGGTCTATAAGGCTGATAACCAAGCCATATACGGCTCCATTAGCAATGAAGAGTCATATGCGATTGCTAGCAGAATGACCAATATAAAAATCCAGTATAACTCGTCATTGCTCGTAAATCCTGACAACCAAATCAAATATAACTGGCAACTCCCCGTGAAGTTATGAGTTATACCTATGAAGGTGTTAGCCGGCCACCCAGTTTCCTGTAATTGATTTGCGTTTATAGGCAACATACAACATTCTCGAACTCTATCGCAGTTTCCCTCATTGTTTGTTGTCCCATCCGCTCAAGAACGGAGGAGTGATTCTTATTCACACAACAATAAAGAGAACACAGAAAAAAGCAAAACCTGATTGAGTGGATAAGAGTGCAGAGAATCTGCGCATTGCGAACAGCGAACCGACCCGCGCTTATGACAAGTGGACGCAGTACTACCGTAACGTGCACTACGCATGAGGTTTTACAAGTGATGCAATGGTGCACTACAGAAATCCTTGAACTTGTCGTACAAGTATGCAGTTTTATAGCGGTAGTCTCGAAGCACTAGATTATGCCAGTATGCAAAGTTCCAGACCAACCGTTGCACCGAAAGTGAATTTTTGGGAAAAAAAATTTTCATATACAGAGGATGGTTAATTTCGCTGAACTTGTTGTCCGTGCGGTATTTCCGAAGCGCCGAAGGAATTTTTGACACCGTTTGGTCTAATCCACTTCGTAAAACTTACAAAAATGGAAGATTAGTTGTTTATAATATTATTGATGTGATATGCAAATATACTTTGAAAAATTACAGACGATGTCTAACTTCAGTAAAGGAATCTCTATATATTTCTGCGATAATATGCAAATTCACTGGTATGACGTCATCACGAGAAAATATTTAATAAATAGGTGCTGTTTCATAATACCGTTCAGAGAACATTTGCAATGCGCAAAAAATGAAATCAACATCATAGCACAACAATAATTCCCACATAGGTGTATAATCGCTATCTTAACGTTATGCTTACAACTTTGATATAAACGTTAACCTCCTCTATGCGATCTTTATTCCCAGAAGCTTTCCGCTGAAACTTTCTTTCTGAATTTTTTCCAACTTATTTGTGCAAAAAAAACAAAAAAAACTTTTCACATGCAAAGAAATATTACAATTTTTATGTTTATAATTTTTCTTTTTTTTTTAGTTAGTAGAAATTTCCTCAGCAAAAGCATAGAGCAGACATTATTCGTTCTTAATTCTTTCGTAAATTTCATCAGTTCGCGACTTTTTCATTCGCTCATATTTTTGACAGCTTAGCCAATTTCTAGGCAAAACGTACATATTGAACGCTAAGTATAAACGCGACTCACATAATGAAATACATACAATATGGGGGAAAAGGAATTCTTTTTTTTCGCAATAAATAATATCGAAACAAAGAGAACAATGCGAACGAAATCATCGACCACGGTTCCTAATTTGCTCTGCTTGACTGCTGATCTCGTTGATAAAATTCTTGAACGCATTCGGATCTCGTAAACATTTTTGTTGTTTATCCTGAAATAAACAATAAAATTTTTGTGTGTGCATTGGTACTTTCTTAAAATCAACTCGTTGTTTATTTATTTTCTTTTATTTTGATGGAAAATGTTTCTAAAGCTTCTGCCAATAATTTCATTCTCTCCATTATTCAAATCTAACTTCAACGTTTCCCATAAAATATCAGCTATTATATATACCCTATCTTGCTGGGATAGTTCTATTTCATCTCTGTAATTTTCCATATCAAATAAACACATGTGATACGGCAAGCAGTAACTAGTTTTGTGTATAATGACCTCAACGAGCCGCCTTAGTGCATAACGTTCTAAACGGGTGATAATTCGATCAACATATGAATAAGTCTGAGGTCGATTTATGCGCCAGTGCGCTTGCAACATTTTCCACTGATCATTGGCCACACTGATTTCGGCAATGGTCATCGAATTTCAAGGGATTTGTCTTCACTGTGAAACGTTGGAGATTTAGAAATTTTGTCGACGATGATCGATTACTGTTAATTTTGCAACATCTTTTAGATAGAAAGCACTACTAAACGTGAGATAAGAATAAACTCATAAAAATAAGAATATTGCACTCACCTGTAGATGATATTTGCAAACGTCCACCCAAAGACGAGCACAACCTAACTTCTTATCTTTACCGTCTGTGAATGAAAATGTCAACCAGTATTCATTCTGAAATATGCAACAAATAAATAAGGAAATTCATTTGCTTTTTTTCGGATATTTTTAGAAATAAAAGCACAAAACCTATGTAAGGGTCTATCATAGCATTAACGACGTTTACTTTCGCTTTCTTTAAAAAAAAAAAGACGTTCAATTAACAGCCAAACATTAAGCATTCTTCGCCGGTTGAATTTTACTAAGAAATTAAATCATTTTTTTTACTTCACCACTTATGCAAGACCTGTCGAATTTTTATTTATTTATTTATTTTTTATTTCTTTTGTTTTTTCTGACCCTATGTATAATTTGAAGTTAGTAGTGGTTTTTTTTTTTTTTTTTGGTCTACGAACCGAGTCGACTGCTCATCTTTATCGAAATTTCTTATCGATTATCGTTTTTGACTCATAGCAATGATTTGGAGGGGATTTTCCCACTTAATTCGGTATCGTTTAAATCAATCAATTACACCTTTTTATCAAAATGTCCCATTTCCCTAAGCTTTGGTTTCTTTTATTAAGATGTTAGTTGATATAACTGCTCGCCGAATGAGTACGACTTTATTAAATGTGATTTAAGTAGAACCTAACCGACTGCAAAGGTCCGAAGAAACTTTTCGGCAAATCTTCGGTGGTGAAAACTTTGCTGAACGTCATCGTCCAATGGCCTTTCGGTGGAGGACAAAGCCTATTTTGTCGCAGAAAATCTTGAGCTTTTCTGTCCGTAACGTATTTGTCCGCCGATTTGACCGCTTCTCGACACTTCTCCAACATATCACAATACCGGCTTCAATTGATTCCTTTCAAACCACTGTTATATCACTTTAATTTTTTTTTTTTAAATTTATGAAAAGATTTCTCAATTGCACGTTCAACTCCATTAAGTAAGAAATCAAATTTTGGCGATTTCTGTAAAGAAGGAGATTATGGCGACACCATCCCATCTGCTGGAAGGATATCCACCTCTTCATCCCATTTTCTCTCATAGTAATCGAAAATTGCACAATACTGCATGCAACTACCGCTCATTGTACGGGAAAGTTGATTGAGTGTTGTGTAGGGATTGAAGATATGGGTAAGTTCTTTGCCCAGGATCTCCCCACTGGACTCGAGTTGTGAATTTCTTTAGCTTTTAATGTAATCGGTGATTTTCGTTCGACAATTTTTTTCGCCGATCCGTACGGTCGCTTCAAAACTCGCTCTCCGCACAATTAAAAAATGCTGCTGGTGAAGTTTTAATGCGAAACATCTCTGTGTAGATAAATTTGCGCAGTGTTTAACAGTGAGCAGATTGTTGACGCACTTCGTTTCGTCCATTAAAAGCAACGGCAATGAAGTGACACTTTGAATGGAGGATAGTGAGATGACCAAGGGTCTTTTGTTTGTTCTTAGTGCGCTGTCTCGCCGGAGTTTTTATTCATTTGAGAGAACCCGGAAAATTAAACGGCGAACCACGATCCAACGCCATCGCATCCATCGATAATATTCCATCCCTGGCACGGAATCACTTGCCAGCCTTTCGATCCTTGTTTATTGGTCACTGCATGGCGCACCTAAACACTACCTTTATTTGGTACATTAACATACCAACATCTTTGCAGAACATCTCGAACTTGCGGTTGCTTTTTTCCATTGTAACTCACCGCAATCGCCGGCTTTCAAATGCA
The DNA here is from genome assembly GCA_006503575.1 of Baylisascaris schroederi. Classification (NCBI taxonomy): domain Eukaryota; kingdom Metazoa; phylum Nematoda; class Chromadorea; order Rhabditida; family Ascarididae; genus Baylisascaris; species Baylisascaris schroederi. Next base: position 355,575 of record QEWY01000099.1, on the reverse strand, counting down.
AGGTACGCACATTTCTTGAGGAATGGAAAAACCCTAATTGAGGTTACCCTCAGTTTGGCTGCGCTAAACATGGAAAAACTTGGCTGGGCCATATTTAACAGCCATGCACATAGAAACACAGCCAGGACAACTGGAAAGTGAGAATCAGTTGATTATGGAGGCATACCAGTCAAAGCAGATAGTTCCTTCCTTCAAGCTGGAATGGCCAAGGTTTACAAAGGTTCCAAATTAGACGATATAAGATGCAGCGGATCGCAAATGAATGAGATTAGCCTTTAATAGAAAAAATACGGTTATAAACTGCTGCTGCTGTTATAAACTGCTATATATATATATATATAACAAATGAACAACAACTAAACGACGGGCATGTATTCGGCTTATCACATTTTCTTTGACTGTTTCACTATGTCCATTGCAAATAAGAACGCAAAGCTGCAAACCAACACATCAATCAATATCAAAGACAGATCTAATTAAACATTTGAGATGCTTCTTCGTAGAAGTGATAGGAATACGTACCTCCAGATCCATCTCTACTCGTTCAACGGGGAGATCTTCGCTTACATCCATCGTAACGTTAAAAAAGATAGGTCCAGGAAAGCGTGGATAATCAGGCCAAATAACGATATTGGATACGTTGACGACGTAGTTCGTCCACTAAACATTCGACAACTTAATTAACGTATGTCGTTGCTTGCCTTAATTATTACTACAGTAACTGTGCAAATTAACCTATGCGATCCCCACAAATTGTTGCAATATATACAGGGTGACGAAGATGGTTACTCAAATAATTCTGGATTAAGTTATTGAAAATGTGATGAACAATAGGGCGATATACATGGCTTTTGCTTCGCCAACAAATTGAGATCAAATCAGCGCTCAAATTTTTGATGGGACTAATTCTTTCGGATCTAGTTTATCAGTGTCCCCTCATCACTCAATGACATCCGACGTGATTTAACGATAACGACAATTTTTAACCTTGAGAACCTTCAAGGTGATTTGTTGTTTAGCAATGCAGGTGGATGCCGGCAGATCGCTTAGTACAAATCGATCGATGGTCAACGAGTGTAGTACTACGAGATGACTTAGCAATAACCAAAGTTTAACGAAATTGTGATTAAGCGTGTTTGTTGCATGACCCTGAGGAAAAGGAAATTATTCGTCTAAGAGACCTGTTCGCTAGCGCACCGGCTGAACTGCCATCCACGGATGACAACGCCATGAGGACCAGTGTTGTATTTTTCCCAGAACGGTGTCTGTCCTGGGAATGTCTCCTCCCAAGCACGAGACAACGGCGACTGCGCTAGCGAGAATCCGATCAACGTCGCTATCAGCGCAATCCAGCCGTGCAAACACCGTCCCATCTGAAAGTTCGAATTCTTCGCTTCACTAGCCCAGCATATGACCTAGTTCGAGAGCATACGTATCTTCGTGTCACTACCAATTGTTGTTGATCAGAATTGAGATTCAAAATGATCTCTGAGAATGGATATGGTGAGACCTTTCTTAACGCTTAGAGCCATAGCACATATAATACCTATAAGAAAACTTTTGCTATATCTTAAGGCAATTTTGCTCGAAACTTTTATGAAATAACCAAGTGATAGACGACAATACAATGGAGAAGCATACACTAAGAGCTGGCACGATATGTGCATTTTACATTTAACTCAGTTAACCAGTCTCTTTCATGAAGCATCAACAAACAATAAAATATAGACATATTAAAAGCGATAGGATCACTCGTATCAATCCTTTAGAAGTTTCAATTTATTATGACCACAACAGTATAAAATGCGGCTGTCAAAGTTTTTCACATTTTTCGACACCTCTAACTCTTTTCCAATTCGATGGACCAATGTGAAGATGATATAAGAAATCATCAATCATAATATGCATCATATCTGCCAAATTTTATTGTTTTGTTGTTAGTGGTTCATAGGTTGAAATCGTCAGCCTATCAAACAAACAACTCCACATACGTTTCAACATTGATATTTCGCGAATGCAAATTTCAAAACGACGAAATGCAACACTGCATTGCTAGAAAATTATTCTACATTAGTTCAAATTATCCACTGAAGCATCATAAGCGTACGAATCGGAAACCCAGTGAACCCATCAAGTTCCGCAATTCACTTTTCTACTCTGACTGTTACAGTCGCAAATGTTCAATCATTATATTATAGATTCCTCTAAACAAATCGATTTCTCACTAGAATTTCATTGAAAATCGGTTCGATTTTAATTATTTTTACGCTTGAGCTAATTTGGTTTTTTCCACTTTGACAAGCTGGAAAACCATCAAATTCTATGAAAATTTCGAAGCTATCCTGATTGTATTTCTTGGTATGTCAAGGGGAATAATGTTATGTTGGATTCGTCTTACGCCGAATAAATCCGATTTTTCTGCTCAATTTTTGCCGGATCAATCTGAAACCGGTCAAGAAACTTGAAGCCCACCTGACACAAAAAATGTAAACCTTCATATCTTACTATTGCTGGAACAAACAGTAGCTTCCTTAAAGTATTCCACTCGGAACCTCAAATGCGCTTAACACGGATGAGTGACCTTATAGCGTTATTGCTGAAGATAGCAAATAAATTCTTTAAAATGTTTTACTTGTTGTCTAGAATAGCCTAAATTTCTATGGACAACATTCTAAACGTATCTTTCAATTATGAGTCAATGTTTAAATCTGAGAAGCAATTTATCACATCGTTTGGCCAAATGAAAATATAGAGGCTCTTTTGCATGAATATATGGTGATCTCAAGTAAAGTTTTTGCAATTGAAGGTTTTACTGTTGATTTATTTTTATTTTTACTTTTTTATAAAAGGCGTTTCATTCTTCGATGTGAGCTGCACTAAGTGAATATTTAAATAATAATAATAATAATAAGATAAATAGAAAAGAAAGAAGCGAATAGTAAGAGAGATCCAAGAATTCCGGCTTCCCAGCCGAAGCATTCATCCAGTACATCACTTCTCAGCCCTTTAATTCTCTTATGTTAAGTTTTGTTTTTGTGCTGGCAAAGGAAAACATCATTGTGGAAGACGTGGAATGGTATTTTGAGCAGTTGCATGATGCATAAATACTTTCACTTAGATGACGAAATGTTGAGTTTGGACTGCCAATTGCTTATTCCTTATTCTGCTTTTCATTCAATCAATATTATTTTTATCCAATAGCCACACAATCACATTTAATCCGAAATTGAGTCGAATATACTCTGTGTGCTCAAATGGTCAGTGACGCATCTATAACTCAATGAAATCAGCCGAGTTCTCAACAATATTCTGAGAGAAAATTCGAAAAGTTTGAAAGATGTTAATTCTAAGTAATATATCGGCAATATTGTAAAGGATATCAATAAACATATATTTTAGAACTCTCTCTCTAAAGATGTATGCATAGTAATCAAATTGAAGCTTTTTTTTTACAAAAGCTATTCCAATTGGCTATTCGATTCATTCGCCATCTGTTAGGTTTAGAGAAGCGTTTTTTATGTCAAAAATATCTCAATTATTCAACTCACATTTTTCGAAAACTCGATTTTTTGTTTATAAATCTCATCTAAAATTAAGTAGAAATATGAGTACCTAAAAATGGTGATTTCTAGATAAATGGCGGAAACTGACAAAAGAAAGTAGAAGGAGCAGAGAAAGGGTGAGTGTACGCACGATGAGTAATGAAGAATGAATGGGTAGAAACGACATTGAGGACAGTGAACCTAGCTGAACGTGCAACAACGCACTAACGACAATCTGCAGCGTTGACTTATTATAGACGATGGAATATTATAGTCAGTTCGGCAGTTAAAAGATCCAAAGATCCACATCAATTCGTTTTCGCATTCTGAGAGCTTTGAGAAGCGTCTTCGTCAAGTCGACTGGTATACGCATCTATGAATGAAATCGAAATGAACACTGCACTAATCGTGTGCTGATTTCAATAGGAGTGCCACAAGAACTTGTTAGGCGCTCTCAGCGAGATGTGGTGCATATCGTTCGCTTTTACATTCACATCCTCAGCATAATTCCTTGACTTGCGTACGGACCCACTCCTTTAGATCGCTTTTTTTTTTGCGAATTTTAGTGAGCTAAAAGTTGATTTATTTTTGTCGAGTTTATACTAACGCATTCATAGGTTTGATGCAAAGGGGAGCAATCATCCGAGGGTTGCTTGAATTGACCGGACAAGGTCGAATGAGATTCATCTAATTTATATTCCTTTAACAGTGATTCTATTGTAACCTCTGATAAGCACCTACTATCATACTTTCTGCTTCCAATATTTTCAAGAGCAGGACGTAATGAATTTTAACAGGTAGAAAACGACCCGTCGAAACTTAAAATAATGAGCAGGAAATTTGTTTGTCGTTAACTCAGTCATTTCAAGTACATTATCGAATAATTAATTAGCAGCACAAATAATTCGATATTAATGCAACACAACAAAACGAAGCCGAAACTAATACTGCAAACGTTTAAGAGTGTCACCCATATTCGATCGCCGCTAATCGGCACAAAAAAAGCACACAAAGTGATCGAGAGGATCTAATGCTTACATTCCTCATTCCTGAAAGTATTTTAGCTTAACCGAGCGCTCTTAAAAATAGATGAAGGAATGCCGGATTAACTAGGATTGTTCGGGAAATTTCTTTCACAAGTAATTACAACACAACGATATTAGTTATTTGGGAATGAAGCAGGTGTTACGTTACAAGCGGAATCTGTTTTGGCGATAGGCAAGTTCATTATGAAAAAGGTATTTATAGGTTATCAATCACAACATTTTTAATGCTCAGGCAATGCTGAATTGAATAATGAGAGCAGTTTCGAAAAGTCCCAGTTGCAGGTGTAATTCGCCAATAAAGGTAAGCTGAATGAGTAAGATCGAGACCAAGAAAGCGATAGGAGGAAAGAAATGGCTTCACATCAGTGATCTCAAAACGTATTCAACGATTGCTTATGCTTTTAAATGTTGCCGATTCGTGCCATATTCACAACAAATATGCCAGCCAACTTGTCCGGCCTAATCATGCCTCAAAACATTATCAAATCGACAGACAGACAGACATACACAAGCGCGCACAGACCATGGTCTCATGTTGTCGTGTCAAGCATGCACACACCGCATATTTCACGAAAAATAGAAACGATCAGTGACGTCACTCAAACATCACCAATATCGCATCGATGGCTTCATTCAGAAGATGTTTGTATGTAGGAAATGCGGGAGATGTGTTTATTCTACAAGATTGATTTGTTGGATAAGATTAGCAAAAGAAAAAAAACGCATTTCGCAAACGATTGCTCCGTTATCGTTTTGTTGAGATACTCGTGGAACATGTTTACGATGATTTATAACAACGCAATTATTCCCGACTTTCATCAAGAAATCAAATTACGCCTCGGGCAAATTTTGAGATTGTAACTTTTTTTATTGAAGGAATCGCAAATTCCAAAGAAATGACAATGCAATAAACCTTAGGTGAAGAATATTTATAAAATTTACTATCAGTAGACATCTATTTTTTAAAATATCTCTAAATAATAAAATAAGTATGTAAAATATAAGCTAAATGTAAGTTGAGAGATTATAGAATTCGTTGCTTCTTTTTCCTTTTTTTTGCTATTACTATTCGGTCAGCAATGGCGAATTCGTATCTCGATGATAATTTAACCGGCCGCTTGCATCGCATTCGTTGCGTATTATTTATTCATTTATATCATACAGGTGGTATTAGTATATGCACCTTACAAATTATGAATCTCTATCCTAACTTCATTATAATACAACGAATACATTAGAACACTGAATAAAAAATTTCACTATAACTAAGAAGATGAGTAGAAATCCTAAAGTATATACTCTAAAACGCGATAGAGAATAGAATTCGAGATTGCACCAATCTCCTTTGCCTCGTTTTCTTAGATTTTTGCACAGATAACAAATTTTGTTCATGGGAGTGATTATGGTACTTAAGCAAAACTTACGATCGTGGGAAATCGACCGTTCGTTCTAAGAAAAAAGAAAACCCGACTCTTCAAAACTCGTACGAGTGTGTGAAACCATTCTAAACAAGGCAACTGTATGATTGTTACATGGTGTCGAATAGTCCATAGTTCAACCGTTCTGTTTCTCTTGCTTTTATACGCGTTTGCAAACTTTAGTATGGCGCGGTTATGTCTATGCGCATATATGTATGTGTCTATCTGCCTCTCAAATAGTTTCAAGTCAAGACTTACAAGAGCTGCAATATATACACCATAGATTGATCTCCTATGTACCTTTCACATCGATCCATCAACATCGAAATGAATTATAGATATTTAAGTCGACAAAAAAATAAATAAATAAATAAATAATAAAAATTGCATACGCATAATATTAGCCCGGTTTTTTGATTCTACACTTGTCGAATATGAGAAAAATTAACATTTTATTTTAAAAAGTTTGCTTACATTTGATCGATTTAATTAAAATATAAAGGTATATTTATTAATGATGAAGCATATTGCTTTGAACATTCTTGATGAGGGCAGTGCAAAAGAGTATTTCATATCAGCTCTCTTGGTATGACTATCCATCTATTTTGGATACAGCAACTGCTCGTATATTGAATAATAATGAATTATTTAATGATTTGCATATTGATATTACTGCAGCAAACATTAATAAAATCGTGATAACGTTACGATTGATACAGCACATTCGAGTTGTCACAATAGATGCTATTCTATTCAGAGAGAACCTAAGATATTTGCATATGAATTTTGATCGGCAGTAATGTAATTAGGTTTTTGAATTGCTAAAAGATATGAATTATTCCATGTGATTTGCACGCATTTTAATGAGCCGATTTATGTGCACATTCATATGCAAATTTTTTTGAATTTAAGCAAAGATATCTCAGATGAATGAGAGCAAAAATTTTGCGGCTAATGATCTAATCGATCTTGCGTGCCAAATCAATGAATAATTTATGACTTTCAATTTATTCTTATTTTCTATAGTTACCTCAGCAAAGTTTTTGTTTAGGCTATCAAAGTTTTTTATTTTCTTTGGATGTGGTAAATGCGGAGTGCACCATTCACCTTTATTTAAAAGTGTTTAGAAAAAAACTAATGCAATTGATGTATATTTGTGTCGTTCTATTGTGCAGAGAATAAAAACTGCTAATAGAAAAATCGAAAAACCAATAATAAACTGTAGCCGAAAAAACATCACATAGATTCAAATTTGGTTCTAAAATTATTCTCCTCTAGGAAACAAAAAAAAATTCAACTTTAAGAGACTCAAATTTCACTCAAATCTCTCATCGAAAATTCTTCATGAAACACCTTCTTTGTTAGACTTACAACTTACGGAGTCAAAAAAAGCGAAATAATCAAAATATATGAAAATATTCATGATCATGCATTACTACTAATGTATAATAAGGGTTGAATACTAACCAAAAAATATGAGTGGTTTATTAGTAAAGACGTTTGCTATGTATAGGTAAAGAACACAACAATTACCATATCTCAATGTTCAACGTTATAATATGAAGCACAGCATTCATTCTTAGCCATCCATTAATGCATCACGTAATCTTTAGGTTCCCTACTCAAAGAATCGTATATTCAATATTTCCACTAGGATTTTACCACGAGAAATATCTATCTCGATTGACGCTTTTTTTTTCTCATATTAAATATAATTGAATATATAGGTATAACTATTTTGCAAACGTAACAACATTTTGAATTTCCACTACCGATAACAGAAGTTAGAAGATAGAGGATGGATCTAGGCGTATGAAGTTAGCAATATTACTCGGTGTGTTTGTTCATTGTTGGCAATAATTTTCAGAACATTGAAATGTCGCCGACGCTGATGTTGCTTTAGACGAGATCAATTTACGTAAGAGAATTACTAAATACATTGATGCAATTAATGTGAGAATAAGACAATGAGAAGGAAACGGGGGAACGGAGATATAAATCTCTACTGAAGTTATGAAAACGGATGGTAACTTTACGAGTGGTACCGACAATTCAATTGTTCTTATTGCCAGCATTCTGTGCACAAAAAGATACTCTTAAGAATAAAAACTGAATGATGCGGATTCTTTAAAATGGAACAGCACAATAAATACTGCAATTGCCTTGCTGCTATAAACCTTTTTGTGAACTTCCATTATTGAGTTTTATAAGTTAAAATCTCATCAAGCATATCTCACTATAAGGATAAATAAAAGTCGTTAGCAAAAAACAGTAGTAACATTTCATATACCAATTTATCAATAAGCATATATTTTAAAATACAAATAAAGATTATTTCTTTAATGAAAAATGTTTTATTCACAAATAAAAACATACGAAAATTGCGATAGTATTGTCATGAAACGAATTAAACAGCGCAACACTTCTTACTATACGAAACGAGATGCACGTTAATAAAGAAAAAGAAACGAAATTGTGAATATTGGGAACAATATGGGTCATTTCAAATCTCTTTGCAGGTCACACTCGTCGGCGGCGATGTCTACTCAACATACTGCCAACCCATTGATCAATCTAGTCGTACTATAAACGATCTGTTTGTGTTCCCCACTCGCAAAACAATTCATTTACTTCATCGCAGCTATAATCAATACTCACTCTTTCTATTTTATTTATAGCATAACTAAAAGTAATCCTATTATTCAATAATATACCATCATTAGGTCATTCATTACAGTACTAGGGTTATAGTAACCAATACTAGGATTATAGTGATCAGTACTAGGCCATTACAGTGTAGAGCGATAAATGGCCTAGTGGTGGTCTCCAAATGTCAGTGCTATTACTGCATAACTTATTTCAGAAAAAAAAGTGAACCAGGAAAACGACGCAAAAAGGAATGCAATTAGAAATAAAATTGAATATATTGGATATAGTAGAGAAAATTCTTATAAAGTATAAAAGAGCATAAAAAATACTTGCGGGGAAAGAAAGTAAATAGCCAAAGAGAAAATATAGTGGAAAACTTTACTCTTCACAAAAACAATTCATCAACATCAAGAACAGCAAATCATCAAACCCTTCATTCATCATTTGTCTCTTCATTAACCATGCGGTTAATATGGACTGAGAGGAATAATCAGCAGAAAATAACCTAGAAACCTTGGAAATGAGTAAATTTTTTTAAGCATTAGCGAAAATTAAAATCCACTCTTCTATCAGTATGAAACATTATTTGCCTCATTGTTGTCTAATATATGTTCAATTGAAAGGCGGTGATGTTTTTTTGCAAGTTTCAACGAAGCTATTACAACGCTTATTGCAATTGATTTAATGAATTTATTGCAGTGAATTTCAACTGGTTGCATTTTAGTTGTTTTAAATCAGAAAATGAATCCATTTTCAACTGCAATTTTTCAAAAAAAAGCAACTTAATTTCGTAGTTTTCGGACTATGAAATCTTAACTCTCTCGATGATTTCGCATCAAAGTGCAAAATATCGAAATCATAAAGAGAAGTAAAGCATTGACCTATTTTAATCGCTTAAATATTGAAACATTACTCGTATAATCGAATATAACAACAACAATAAAAAAAAATTAAATGAACTCTAGGTTCAACTATGTGAATATCAACCATTTGATGAAGCGTTTAGGAGATAATTCAAAGTAGATAATGAATAAAATGATTTCTTAAGATATCATATGTGGCGCAACAAAACACCTCACATGAAGCCTACAGGGCACATTTGTACGCCTAGAGGCAGATGAATAAAAAACAATCTATGACCGACAGTATAAAGGCCCTCTCAATGGTTTTTGCTCTCATGCTTTATTATTTGATTCTCATCGATCTACTTTACTGCCATTTTAATAAATTAGAGTTTTACACATGATTAGGTAAAAGTCTAATTATAACAACTACTCTAAATACTCCCATAAGAGCTACTGTAAACGAAGAAAAGAAAAACTACAGTAAATGGTGCTATAAGACTTGCAGTGGAAAGCATTGTAAAACCTTTAGGAAGGTCGTTGCTATAAGGGTAATATTGGTGACTATTAAAATTTCTTTTAAATTTTCTATAAAAATAGAATGTTGATGCATCGTATAGATGCAACTAGAGAAATCTCAATAGCTACTACAAGTTTTTTTTATGAAAGCCATTAATAAATCTATAACAGAGACTACTCTAAGGTGTGCAAGAAATGCTATTACACAAACAATCAAAGTTTATGTGTACGGTGCATGTGCCGAAAGCACAATATCCTTAGAATCGACTGATCGCGATGATTATAGATATTTGCTCGTCCCTTACTTTATGCCTATCAAAAAACCACCCCAACAACTCCGCTTCGGACGCCCATGTTTCCAAACAAAAAAGCCACACCTATGCTCATCACAAATCGAATTCAGCCCTTTCTACTATGATTATGAATTACTATGCCCAAACAAACGGAAATAACACTTCCAAATTGGAGGATGTTTTTGTTTTGATGCTAAAACCAGAAAGCAACAAGATTGAACAAATAAAAAATAAAATCACGGGCAAAAGCAAATAAAAATCATCCAAAAAACATATTTTCCATGCGCTTTTTTCGATGAACAGAACAAATTTCCGCTTGTGGAAGAATTGCTGCAATCGAAACCCATTTATTCCGTTTTCCTCCTCCCTCCCAGATCCCCTCTCCTCGAATTTCCTTAGTGGCTGCAAAAAATTGTCGACGAATTCACCAACATTTCATTAGCCACGATAAAGCTAGCTTCAGAGACAACGATTCATGAACACACTGCAAATGTACTGAAACTGACTCAAAGATTTTATCGCAGTAAATAGGAACAAAGCAAATATCGTCCATCAGTGAGCTACAGTAATCTCTCATTCTATAACTTCAAGTCACAACTACAGGAGGTTAAATGAGGGTATCACTCGTCATTCGCGAAATCCTGTGGATTTTTTCGATTCAGCTCGGCATTCTTCTTTTTAGCCCAATCGTAAATGAGGTAGCATCCGATTCCCTGCGGCAAATAAAAGTACCAATCCTCCCAAACGTAATGTCGAAACACCTGAAAATGAACTAATAAATTTTCTTAGATGTGAGCATCATCATACTCACATAAATGTATTATTCCTCATTCTTCACATGCACACAAGGCAATGCTAGCTAATCTTGATCTGCAACTTCGATAAAAACAATTCATGATACGATCCACAAGTAACGAAAAACTCGTTGCGTGACAATGAAAATGTCCAGATGCAGTCAAAACTTGGCAATGAAGCACGATGGCCAATTTCTAGATTCCAGTGAGCCTCGGACTACAATCAACTAAATGCGATGATAATACACGATCCTTAGTTACTTCAGCAGGATTCAACTCAAAGGCCTCAAAGAGAACCTTCGCCGGTCAAAAGATGCCGATTCGCTCAAAGTTTCAGTAATCAACTTGTCTTACCGCAGGAGATATCAATGTCTAGCGACTAGATCAAGACCACTGATTCACTCTTTCTACAAAGTCCGAGCTCAACCTCTCTCAACTTTATCACACATTGCCTGCTCTTGGCCTTTCGTGCGTTCGCCACACTCAGACATCGACCAGTTTCATCGACATGACAGGACTCAACGATGATAAGCAACGACTAGCACTTCATTTAATTTCATTTCTCATTCAATCGAGATAATTCAGCTTCAGTAACATTGAAACATCGCAATTTTGTGTTGCGATCAACAAATTTTTGAGCACAACGTTCACCACCTCCTTACTTCCCCCTCCATCCATTTCAATACCTACCGGCACGCGCTTCAGAAGTAGCCAAATCAATGCTTTTTTACCCCAAGGCAAAAAAACACCAATAAAGTACACTGAAGTAAGCAGTCTCCTGCGTTTTCTACGTTACAACGGGAGATGGAAAATATGAGGAAAAAGGTTCACCTTTACAAAAGCTTGGTCGAAGAAGCCTTTGAACACCTTCTGTTCATTCGGTGCAAGCGCAAACCTGTACTCACCGTACATCTGCAAAATATTTTTAAGCGTTTCAAGCAAGACGTTTGATTCAGACATAAATAAGTCAGTAAAAGGTTAAAATAATTGCGTCCTAGTCTATTATAAGACAAGTGTAAATTTAAGCAAGTGTGGCCTAAACATGAGCCACATAGTGAGCTTAGTTTAGAAGCTACCATTCCAAATGATGGAAAACCCACTGGAATCTGAATGAGGAAAGAAAGTTGATACTACTGCCAAAGAAAATACCATGTCGATTTGGAAGGGCTCACCAAATAAAACTATAGTCAATTAAGCAATCACTTAGATGCTGCTCTACTAGAAAACATACATGGGTAAACCCTTCCACCCTTTTTACCTGCCATACAAAAAGCCACTCGTAAAGGTATAAAAAATGAAAGCGGAAAAATTTTTCACAGAGGGATGAGAATCGAAAGATCTCGTGTAGCGTGCTCATAGATAAAAACAAGCAACGCTCCTCTGTTGCCTTTTTTATCATGACACTATCCATGAAGTACAAATTGAAAATGTGTTTTAAAATTGATGCGAAAGAACCCGTCTTCGTTTCACAACTGCAGTAAGGACCTGAATCCTGCATTATACTCAATAGGCCTTAAAGATCTGATGCAAAGCGGCTCAAACTTGCTCGGGAACTATTTTAGATCAAGCAATGCACGCAGATAGTCTGAAGTTGACGCTATCATGGAAACGTCTGAGGCTTATGGATTCTAAACCAACGTTGACCAAAGCTTGAAAAAAGATTTCCAACTAAAACTTTCAAGTTTCTATATTGAAGGACGCGAACCAAAAACCTAAATCAACTGCGCAAATAATTGTTTACATTTACGGGCGCTTAGCGAATTAGTAAAGGTTTATTCGTAAAGCAATCAAAATCCGGAATGCAAGCCGGAAAAAGCAGCAACACACTTCTCGCTAGTTTAATGCCTATAGATTGACTGAGATGTTGCGAAATTCGATGAGGAAACGAATAAAAATTAAACCCCGGAAAATTCTTTTTCATTAGTGCAACATAACCTATATAGCGCATACTCATTTGCCAACGTTAGACGCAACGATTATCGTTTCATTTATGAACGATTGCTGCTGACATGATCGTTTTGGGTGGTCCTTTTGATAAAACTAACGAGATGTTTAAGAGCGCTGAAACATTTGAAGTTGCAGTAGAGAGCAACTTTCAAGTTTTTATCTCAATAATTAGTTCTTGGAAAATTTCTGCAACAAGATTAATGCAATACTGTCAACACATTCTAAATATTAACTCTGAAAAATATTAAAGCGTATAAAGCTTTCCCTTTAGCCCAAGCACTACTCCAAACTCTTTCCCCCTTAACGTCGTCTTACCTTGCCTCATCTCTGCCCACTGAGATAAAAACTAATGAAAAATCACTCAAAACGTACGGCGTCGAAAAATTCAAAGAAAGGGATACATAATTAAAATGACATTCCACTAGCAAACATAAAGTTCAAAAAAAACGAACAACAAGCCAACAGAAGAGTAAAATTGTAACCTTGCCCAAATTTCCGAAATGTTTTCCCAAAGCGATTGGAGAAATGCGCATTTTCTCGACGTATGTATTACTTGATATCTCTGAAATAGGATCTAACTAAAGCAGAATCCAGAATTATAACAAGAGCGAGAACACAGCGCAAGCAACGAATAACATCACTGTCACAGCTGAAAACTGCTTCAAAGGCGATCCCTATCTTTGTTGGGTCTGTCTGCACCTGAGCAATAGGCAAGAGATAATTACAACTCTCGAAATAACCCACTTTCCATAAGGATGTTTCCCCAAGGCTCAACAACTCTTGTAGTCACCGCTTTTTGGTAGGCACCTTTCGAGATTTCACGTAACCAAAAAAATTTAACAGCTTTCAGGTATTGGTTTGAAACACTTGACCTGCTAAGACCACTCCGAAATACCTTCAAACTGAGCCTGATATTTCCTCGTTGGAGTGCACCCAATATTTGCATCCCGATTTCAAAGGAATATCAACAGCCAACCTCGAAGCAGACATAAAAAACTTTGTTAGTTTTTGACTAGCTAACAACCAAACGGCGGAAACGGTTCACTTAAGTTCTCAAATCGTTTCGCCTTCACAACGTTATCAAGTGAGTACCTGCTATTAATTCCTCGCACCTGAAAATTTTCAACAGCATCAGACATGACTTACAGAAAACTCCGAGCAATTCACACGTATTGTTATACCGCTCTTATATCGTCAGAGCAAAAGAGTTCAGATCACAAGGAAAATTCCCTTGCATATGTACCTTTTACCGGACGTTCACCTCCTATACCAACCACCAACCAACTGACGTAAGTTTCGTCCACTGTAAAGACGACAAGCAGTTGTAACAAACGAAAATTTACATCACAAAAAAAGCATTATTTACCGTTACAAACACGTCGTAACGAACATAATTTCCCCATCGTTTTCCCCAATATTTGAGAGATGAAGTACTATCCCTCTTCCCCCGGCTATGGTCATGTCCAAAACGGCGAAATTTAGATCCCATCTAGAAATCAAATGAGGAAAAAATTGAAACAGCATCCAAAACTTCATTTTGAATGGAAAAGGTTTGAACTCTTTTATGAGGTTTGAAATCCAGTGGCGGTAATCATCTACAAATGCTGCGTTTCACGTTTCCACTGCTTCGACGTTTTTGCTTAATCCACCGCGAGCAACGCATAAGCCCATCCCACTTAGTGTCTCACTACAGCGAATGGTGGACAGTGGTGAATCACTGCAGCAGTTCTCAGCACTACATCTTGCAACGATATTGCCTTTGCTACAACCTCTTTCTTGAATCTCTCCCCTACACATTTTATGCTATTCGCAGTAGCGTTAAATGATGGCTTATGAAGTATTCTTCCTCAACACAATTATGGTCAAACTTCAGCGATCTTACCCAGAACATCGATGATTTTGTACAGTGATACCCTATCTCAACATATCATAAAAAAAGTCTGAAAATAAAAGAAAAACATTCTTGATATGCAGAAAGAGCAGTAATAGCACTTTAAAAATAGTCTCTGGCTTACTAATGAACCAATACTTATATATATATATATATATATATATATATTACATATATGAACATTCAACACTGAAGGAAGGCTTTATTCCGCATTCCATCTATATAATCTATTGTAAAAAGAGATGTGCACAACACATTTGTTACATTAAAGGCATCATAAAGATATTTCGATAGCATATCTTCATATATTTTCGCAGAAAAAATATTCATAAATTGACGATTGGAATTGTTGAAAAATCGGAATGATTCCCTCTCTCACCCTCGAAACTTTCCTCTTTCCACACTAACAAGAACTAATAATTTCCTTACTCGTGATAAAAATTTGATAAACTTTATCACCTATAAGCTTTTAAATTAAACTATAATAACCAGTACAAAAAAAGTCAAACGTTACAATATACGGATATGCCGCCTAATAAAACGAATTAAAAAAGAGGTGCAAAATCACCGAATTTCATCATCAAAATGTGAGTGCCATTAAGTCTGTTCACCCGTCGAGCAATAACGTTTATTAATAATAAAGCTACATTCATTACGAATATGAGGCATGACGCCTAACGTTAATGCATCGCGCAAAACCCTTACACCTATATAACACTTCGTGTTCACTTGCTCGAACTATAGCGATCATATTTCTCTAAGTAGTTCAAGTCCTTCGAGTATTTTTGCGTTGCTAATTCCTCCGAACGATCACGTTTCCACTCGTGGCCGAATCCAGGTGTTGGTGCCTCTAAACCGAAATTCTCGTTGGGTCCCTTATTCACTTGGATCGCCTTCTCTCGCCTGCAAACAACCCCATCGACATCTACTCATTACGCTAGTACGTAGCACTTCGACTAATACATATGTATAATTTTTGGAAAAAATTCATACTTACCAATACACATATGAACATTATGTAAATGCTCACATGCAGCAATACCCAAATACCTGTATGTGTTTTGAATTTCCTTGGAAGTGGGGAATTTTTATAGCTCGGTCAAGAGGGAGAAGGATAAACGAAGAATGCGAATTAAAGCGGCGCCAGTGGAAAGGAAGAAGGACTGAGCCTCCCATCACCTTCTCTAGCTCGGGTTTGCTGCTCAGAACTAAACATATCGAATAATCTTCGACAATAGCATAAAGCTGCAGAGGCACATCTCCGATGACAATACTGCATAGAATATTGCGTCAGTTAATGTACTACGAAAAGCAATGATGCATAAATCAACGCACAAAAGCAATGATCATCAATAAGTCATGGCTTATATATCCATGACTAGGAGAAACTTGAACACAATCAATGGAAATGAACCCCTTTCAATGCAAAAAAAAAAGACTAACGGTAGTTCATCGCCAAATTGTGTTCCGTATTTGACTTGATGCTCGTCAACAATATAGAGTGGGCTGGGTGGCATAACCGTGCGACGAGCATCTCGTTCTAAATAATAGACATCCGAAAGCCTGTGATGAATTCCCCCAGGAAGAGATGGCGCTGGTTGTGTGCGTGCTGACTGTGTGTTCGGGAATCGTAAGTTATTATGATAGACTGCCTTAAAACGATGACATTTCATATAAAATCACTCAATATGGCATATATAAAAGTTTAGAGATATAAGAGCATAGAAAGTGATGAAAAAATTCTGCAATTTGCCGACTACAACGTTTCCAATAAAACTTTTACCTCGACGATTAAAATCCCATTGAAAATTCAACAAACAATTATCGCTTAAAGTTTACAAATTTTAGTGCACTGATAAAGTGGAAAAATGGATCTAAAAGCATTTGCTAATGATGCGTTATGCATCAATACCTCTATGGATGCGGCGGAAATGGACCTTACAAACACAGCGAACTGAAACCACGTTAATTCACCCGAAAGAAATGTAACAAACGAACGATATTGAATTATTGTGCAACTTCAATGAACCTAAAATGCCCCTAATGAGACTTTACATACTAAGAAGAATTTCGATGAATGTATCGCTTAATTAAATATGCAAAAATCACAGCAATTTTATCCAACTAGAAGCAAGTGATTTCACTATGCGCTTTTTTGTTCTTTCTGCTCATTCTCGTAGCATTGCTTTTATTTCGATTGGGTGAGTCTATTGTGCACACAACTTGAAAAACAAAAAAGTAGAAAAATGAAATATCTGGAAACTTAAACGATACATTGCCATCAGGTGTTCCCAACCCTGAAGGTGGGGTTATCTTCTGACGGTCAACGGCGAGCAACTTATTGCGAAGCCAAACCCAGAATGGCGCCTGAGAACGATTCTTCACAGCCGCCGATGCGATCTTTTGCCCACTAGCCATCGCTATACAGAATCCGCAACAACCTCACTGAAAGTAGATCCACGGATATACTGGGCAACAACCTCGGGAACCAGCTACCACAGAAGACGCAAACACTGGCGCTTTAAGAAAACCTGCAAAGAACAACAACCAAGCTGAATCAGGATAGACATCGACGTAAGGAAGAGAAACGCGGTGGGAGTTTGCGAATACGGTATAAGACAGTTGCAGCTTTCTTGCTGATATTCAAGTTATTTAACATTAATTCGCTTCGTGCTGCCCTACCCAATAGGATGGGAAAGTGCGGGAAATTTTAGCAAAAACATCGAACATTAAAAAACGAACATTAAGCAGCCCTGAAAAGCAAAAACTTGAACGTGCAGTCACATTGTGCATCATCGACCTCCGTTACTGAGCATCATGCACCACTTGCTAAAATAAACCACTGAGTATATGTGAAGCAACCAGTCACTTTCGATGGCGGGTTAAATCAAAGCCACGATTGTGGACAAAGCGCTTCAAAAGCCAGAAGGGTAGGGGGACGTATGTGATCAAATAACGGGGCAGTATGCGGGGGGCAATCTGCAAACCACCTGCTATGGTTTTAAGAGGCGGATGAGAATTGCTGCTGAGACAATGATGACGCTTCGTAACAATAGTGGTACATTCTCGTGCGAGCAGCACAACATGATCAATGGCAGAGCTGGGTTGAAGCGTAGTGAGACAAAATATGAAGAAAAGATCTGGGTTGAATCCACTCTCGGTTCTAGTCACGATCGATCCAAGTCCGACTCGGATGAAAAAAAGCTAGAGCCGCGTCTCAGAGTGATCTCATCACACCTGCGTACACCATAACCATCCGCCCTCTTTACCCATACAAACTTCTGGCGTACGTTGCAATCTCGCTAATCCCCTTCGACATCATCGCCTCTGTTAATACCTCGCTAATAGCCATTGACACCAATAAAACAGTGTAGCGCATTTTACTGGAAATTTAAACGAGAGAGTGGCCTCTTACCTATTTTTGCTGCTACCTTAGCATATTCTAAGGCGATTTAGAGAGCGTTAAAAATGCGCACAGACGACAGGCGTCCTCATATCGTGTGATGAGATGATGCACATAACACTATAAGCAAATCGTGACAAGTGTTATGCACCTGCAGATTATGTTCCCTTTCTTATTTTTGTAATTCGTTTAAACGGTGACATACTCCCCCCCAACAGCCTGAATTCCCCTCTCCCCTCCAAAAAAAACACAAAAGAGAAAAAAAACGATGGCCTCATTTAAAGCAACATATGCAGTGAACTATTTTTAGAACGTTGATGCACTGTAATCGTCGTACCAAGTTTGTAACGACTGCTAAATTTTTCTAGAAGTTAGAGCTGCGGCCAACTCTATTTTCATCCGAAACCCAAGTCGGGTACTTTCTAGAACTTGAAGTTATAGCCGCATTTTTCTTCCAACAAGAATCGGTGAACGCAGCTGTTTTGCTCGATGGCAAGCTGCTCGGCATTCATAACACTTTAGGCCTTATTCTACAAAGTCCTGTAGAGGCTCCGGAGTCGAAACGATTTCTTTCTCCGGTCCATTGGGAGAATGTCATATTTCTGAATATTCCTTGAGGCAGAGATGGTGTTTTTCAGGACCCAAGAGTCTCCGGTCCTGAAATCGAGGCCTTTTCGAGCCTGGGGCTGCAGCCAAGTTTTTCTGGAAGCCAGAGTCGGAGCAAAACGATTTTTGAAAGGTGGTGTCGGGGATGAATTTCTTGCCAGCCGAAGTTCGAGCTGAGTCTCTTCTAAAAGCTAGATCAGCAATTATGACTTCCTGTAATTTCTGTGAAAGGTTTAATATTTTCCCCCAAGGACAATCAGTATTAACCTAAACCTTCTCACAGGACATTCCTGCATCAATCATCTTGAGAATCGAAAGACGTGGGTGCAACGATGACACGTCACCTGCGAATGCAGCGCTATGAGACATGCAAACATGAAAAATTTGGCATCGCACAAGTAAGTCACACATGCAAATTGTTGAAGAAATGCAATCCGTCTGTACAAAGTTCGAGCTCCTCACCGACCTCACCAACCACATCGATATCACAACCTGGGCGTCTCCACCTTATACGATCACGATGTGCGAACAGTGTTGCATCGAGCACTACGAACCAACCACTGTCGATCGAACGGATCGATTTTTCCCCATGTGCACAATGCAACTCTAGCGGACAATACTCTTAAGATCGGGAAAGAATGAGGGAATCCGATGGAATATTTTTAAGACTCATGACTAATTAGGTGCTTAACAACAAGATATTGGTTGTGTCATCCAGGTACCCATATAATGGAACAACAATCTGGTTGTAAAAGCAGATGGCATGTTCGACTTTGGTGATATTCAGCTACCACACTGATTTTTTCGGTCGCATTGCGCGTGTGTGAGATTCGGCTAATCGAATCAGTTTAACCATTCCACTCTCTGTTCATCGCTTTTTTGCAGTTGCCGAATGATGGTCAGATGCCTTAATAGATTGTTGCCCGGAAGTTTCGCGAGCCGCCGTTTGACCATCAGAGGCCGAAAATCGACCGTCCCCAGTTAGCGGAATTCTACGAATTGCCGTTTGTTGCTTTAGATTTAACCGTAGCGAACATTCAGAATCATTGAGAATAGTACTCGAATCGATAGGGATTTCAACAAGCGTTACCTCTATTCAGGTGGGTAGACTGTAAAGAGTAGAGATATGCATGCAGTTGTGTATAAATTAAAAAGCATATTTAAGGCGTGATTCTTTTCGCTTATCGTAGCCGCACATGATTCGTAAATCCTAAGTGAAAAGCGCAAGCAGGCGATCGCAAAAATTCAGGGCGAATGCGGCAGCTTGAAGTTTTTTTTTTGTTCGCATTGTGCATGCGTGATTCGCAAACGTTCACAACGGCACACAGTCTATGCGTAGGGGAGGGAGCACACCGTTGGGAGGGCAACCAACAATCGATCTTCCCCATTTTCACGTTTCCATTTCGAGCTTTTTCTCTTTTATTCTTGTCTTCAATCTAAATTTATGCAAATTTTCATCAATTACATATAATCTTTTAGTAATTTCATTTCGTAAAAATAATGGTAACAAAATATTTCAACGAAAGACGACGAGATCAATGAGGGAATTTCGAGTATTTGAATTCGGCGGTATTGCTATGAATCAGGTGAAAAGGTGTGTTTAATCGAGTGATTATTGCGCAATATTACGAAATTTATAAATCTTTTTTATTCGTGATGTGTCTTTGTCGATCAAATTCGTTTCTGTTATTGGCGGTTTTTTTTTTTCTTTTAAAAGATTAAGTTGACTATTTCATTTAGTGTGCATTCATTAGGCTATGGAGTGCGGTCGGTTGGTGGATTTACTCTTACGTTGAAGTTTTGCGCATATTTTTTTGGAGGGTTTTGTTTTATCGTTGCGTATACTAGGCTTGTCCTTTTAAATTACTGCTGATCTTAAACTTTGATGTGTTACGATTCGTGACCAATTGCTTTATAGCAGACAAGCTTGCTCTTGGCAGCGCTTGCTTGTTGCTGTTTTTTTTTTTTTTTTTTTCATTTGATGAGAATAGTTCATTTCTTATTAAGCGATGCAAAAGAAGTCCTAAATTTTTAGCACCTCAGCTGTGAACTCATTGCGAATAGAAAACCGTTTTGTTATGGTGTCTTTTACTGTATATTATTAGGATAGTACTTCAGGTGATTTTGCGGGTGTCATAAGTATTGACGAAGTGTAAGAGTTATAACTGAGTGTTTCACTTCGTTGAGGCATTTCGTTACGTGAACAGTAGATGTTGGTTGTGAGGCTGGTTAAGTTCACAAATATACTACCTCCCCCCTCCCTCCTCCCCTCGGTCTCCGTCCCCCTCCTGCTCAACCATGCGTAGAGTTTTCGGCGTTTCCGTCTGCTGCGAGGAGGAGGGAGTAAGGAAGAAAGAGAGAGGGTGAGGAAAACTTCGTTAACGGCGCGTCTTTTTTCCCGTGCGGGGGTAGGGAAGGGTCGGCACGAGCACATTTCGAAGATCTTTGAGCGCATACGTCTTGTACTACAGCTTCCTTCGTATTCTCTCGTAGGTGAGCGTGCGTGCTGCATCCCGACTCTCATCCGTTTCCTTCTTCACGTTCCTCCTGTTCGCCGAAGCGCCAGATTTTGATGAAGCAGATCTATTGGTTAGTCATATCGGCACCTGCATCTCGATGAGAGTGACGTGTGCCAAGCTTCAAACCCTTGACAAGTGACAAGGGAAGTTTCGATGAAGGCGAAGTAATGCAGTCTTCCATGTTTTTGATGAAAAAGGGAAGAGGCTACTGCGTCTTATAGTGCTCATTCCTCAGCGATGTCAGATCGCCATCAGACTCCGCGAAGGCTTGATTTGAAACTTTTGGCTAAACACAACACTTTAAACAACCAAAGTTGCCTACCCTAAGAATCTCTTCTTACATGACGGTTCAGGGATGCAGTTTGAAGCTGCGCGGTGCCCGCCATTTATCCGGATCCTATTTGCACTCCTTGGGGTGAAATCTTCAATCTTTCAAAGAAAGCTTGTTTTGAAATCAGGAAATTTCAGAGGGTATCCCTACGAGGCTTGACAAGATTATGACAACTGGGAGTGGTGGACACTGTAATACCCTGTAGCGCCGCAAAAAAACGTCACTATTTCTATCGTTAAGCCAAGGGGGGGGGGGGGGGGGGGGAGGAAATGCCACGTTAGCACTGCTATTGATAGCGCGGAAAGGGTTGCAGTGCACTATCCACAGGCATCTTTACAACAAGAGTTCTAGCTGTTGCATGTACTCAAGGGATATAGCACTTTGTTATTGCGTCGTTTTTCTGTATAACGAAAGGGAAGAGTGGGCGCGAATACATTCCGAAAGCTTGTAAGCGCATACCCTGCAGAACCTCCCTTTACATACTTTCATGGGTGTAAGTACCTTATCTGGCTGTTGACTCTTACTTGACGAGGTTTTTTTTGGAGAGAGAGGATCGCGAAGGGGAGGAGGGTTAGCGGGAAAAAACAGGAGGGTCTGGATAACCTTAAAACGGGGAAAAAACCTTGATGCTCAGTGCATTTGCCCAGATCAGCTCGCCACTCTAATCTTTACCTTCTGGCACTTGTCGCTACCTTTTCGCTCATTCGTCGTCTCTCCTCCACCCCTCCTCCCACTTTCGCATTTACTGCTGAGGCTTTCGGTATTGATCGGTATTGAGTTGAGCGAGAGAGGAAAGTGACTAGTAGGGTAGTTGTCATCTCCCTGGTTGTGCTTGAAAGGCAAAAAGAAACCGTGCACCCCTATCGAATCTAAACGTTAAGACGGCTCTGAATGCTCTGAAAAACTGCTATTAAGGAGGATCAAAAATACGATACCTGCGGTGGAAATACATTCGGTGCTCCGGAGTGTTCGATTGTCAAGTAACTTTTGTCTAAACTTCCGTAAGCTCCTATTAGACGAAAAGAAGGAAGCAAATGTTATAGGTATAATCGGCCTACCTTAAAGGGAAATAGAGGAAGGCAGGCGCAGTGTTCCACTTTTGCGTTCCGTCCATTCCACTAATTAATTTCACATAAACGGTAGGGCACGTAGAATAATATTAAATGCCTTGACCATGGCCGACAGCAGTATTAGGCTTGATCGACTTCCTTATGGTCTTGCATGAGATCCCATGGCTCTTTTCCGGATCACTGCCGAGATTAAATTTAGCGCAGACAGACAGCTAGTGGAAATCATCCGCAGAAGAATCGTCTTTTATGACCTGCTCAATGAGAAGTGAAAATTCGAATGGTTACAGAATGGCGCATTTTTTATGACACATTTAGCTGCCTTGATAAGTCGACGAAATAATTTGGAATGTGATACGGGAGATCATTGCATGGTTTACATTTGTATCGATGAAATTCATAAACTCACTTTCAGTATTTTATATGCAAGCTCAAATTCAGCTGAAACTAACACGCAGGCAAACAGGCACACATGTATAGACAAGACTTCCCGATATTGCTTTTTGTGCACTCAGCACAAAAAAATGTTCTCTAATATTGTGAACTTAGCGATTGGGTTGGTTTTCCTCTTGATTTTGTTATTTCCATTTCCTAAATATTCTTAGGGTGTTATGACAGCATAGTTCTCTCTCTGTGTTGTCTCGCCCTTTAAATGCATAGTGTTGCGTGAGTTAAAGATGCATCTCTCATCAGACTTGCTTTTTGTGCACTCAGCACAAAAAAATGTTCTCTAATATTGTGAACTTAGCGATTGGGTTGGTTTTCCTCTTGATTTTGTTATTTCCATTTCCTAAATATTCTTAGGGTGTTATGACAGCATAGTTCTCTCTCTGTGTTGTCTCGCCCTTTAAATGCATAGTGTTGCGTGAGTTAAAGATGCATCTCTCATCAGACCTATTTGCTGCACATACAGAGCATCGAAAATGATCCGAACTTGCAGCTAAACGATGGTCTGAAGTAATCCAATCGTCACTGTTCTGTGTGATGCCCGCTTCGAGAGTTGTAACTTTTCCATTTGTTCATCTGCTTGCTGAATATAATCTTTTATAGGGATGTTCAGATGATAGCTGTGAAATAAAGTAGAGCGACATATGGTCGGTTAGCATTTGAGAACTTAGCTAGGAGATGTCTCTATTCAACGATCTGGTGAATTAAAGACAATGGCCACTTTATCGTATAACGACCGCACAGAATTCTATTTGCGCTGCACCTCAAATAGAATAATATACGGATGGTGCTGAGATTAGTGGTTTCATCCTTCAGACGACATGTTTGGTCAGTCACCAAGAAACCATAACCGTGTTTTGTTTGTAAAGAATGATGATGCTAAACCGTACAAATAACGTCGTACATTTATTTACCTTGCAAGCATTCAGTGTGCGTGGTTTTTTTGCAGCAGCGTTCTGTATCGATCTGCTCGTATCGCTGGTGATTGCCGATCCTTCGCCTAGATTAATCAGCAGGTCTGCTACTTGGTATGTTCTATCCCATTTTGTACAGTCTGAAAAATTTTTATTTTAAGTGTGCTAAAGATTATAGCGACTTTTGGCCGCCGCAGCTTGAAGGCACACCAAAAGTTTTTTGAAAGAGGGTTAGGGACACCGTCAAAAAATGCCAGGTGCACAGGGGGCTGATTTCAGAGTTCCTCGCATGGCTGCTGTGAATCTTACAATAAATTCGTTGCTTCGAGCATTTTGGAGGGAAAGTTGCCAAGAAGCGATGAAAAGCTGAAGTGCTTCCCAGCAGAGGTCGCTGTCAATAAGTTCTTTGAGTGTTGGCGAATCGGAGAACCCCAAGGTGCAGTAGCATGGAGGGGAGGTTAGAAGAGTGTAGATGCTTGCTGCATTTGCGCCATTGTTAAAGAGAATGACACTCTCCTTGAAGTTTTGGAGTCAAGTCTTTCCTCTATTTCAGCTCAACCTACTCCTTATTTGAGTAAATGCCATCTCTATGTAAGTTGAGTCAGATTTTCGGAGCAGATTAAGCCGACAATTGCAATTCAGATTTTCGGAGCAGATTAAGCCGACAATTGCAATAGTAGACTCCGTAACCACCGGGCTTGACCCCATCGGTTTTTTTTTTTGCATGAACTGTGTTGTTTATTTGATGTCCTCAGTATTGCTATTATGGGAGTCTAAATACGGTGGCACATATAGTCGGTCTTAGCTACACTTCATGTCTTTCGCCACGGTGATAATCTACAAGAATGCTGCTTATCACTGAAGAAGCTGCAACTTTCAATTGCTCTATTTGAAGATGTTGGGTTCTAGTTGCGCCCAAAACAGTTTCTCTCATGGCATCGACTCTCATGAATAGGCGTTGTGACGTGTGATCGGCCGTGGTGCTTTAAGAGTCGTCTTAACCGTTGATTCTATCTGTGCTAGTGCCTTTAGGTCTGGCTGGCGGTTTTGGAGAGGGAATTAGGGGATGGCCGAGAAACTTCCTGAATTGTTCGAGTTGTAAACCTACATCACAGGGCTTAACGCAGAGATGGGCTAAAAAGTAGAAATTTGATGTCGGATGCTATGTTCTTGAAGAAAAATGTCTGCGGATTTAATATAGGCACTCTCCAGGGCGCGGTCAGTTCGCTGTTGAACGTCACAAGGTGAAGGGGAGTGGGAAGATTCAGCGGTCACTTGTCGGAAGGGACTTTTTTAATTTTTAGAACTACTTGTTTTTGCTGATGTGAGCAGCCAAAAAGAAATGCTTGTGCAGTCAGTGGCGATGAGAATGTAAAGTGGAGAGAGAGTGATTGTGTGAGTGAATGAGTGCAGTGTAAGTAGCAAGGACAGGGAAATGTGCCTGGTGGCAATAGTGCTTAGCGCATATGCTCTTGGCAAACAGTGATAGTGACTGAATCAGTTGGTTCGCATGCGAAATGTTACGAAAGTGAACACAACATTTTGGAAAGACGGGAAAGATACACGCAAAACTTTCGAGCTTTACGACATTTTAGTGTTATGATATTTGTAGGTACCAAACTTCTAAACAGATATTTGAAAAAAAAATGTACGAGAAAAGCGTTGCAGCTGTGGAACTAAGTTCCACTAGGAAAACCTTTTTCACTTCAGGCGATAGTGGGATTCTGTATAATCAAAGTTTCGGCGCAAGGGACTTCTGATTCATGCGCAGATGAGAGAGTAATAGATAGCGATGTTATCAGTCGCTTGCGAACTGCGTGCGTTCCTTGAGCAATTCCCACCTGAGCACGCAAACGATCGAACGAATCATCGGTTGCGCAGCTTCCGTCAGCAGATGTCTGCAAGGTGTTTAATCGTTTCTCTTCCAGGTTGTGGTTCGTTTTTAAGTACAGCTGTCGAGAATGGCGCTTAAAAGGATTCAGAAGGAGCTGCAGGACTTGGGTCGTGATCCACCGGCGCAATGCAGCGCGGGTCCTGTGGGCGATGACCTTTTTCATTGGCAGGCTACCATAATGGGACCACCGGAGTCGCCGTACCAGGGTGGTGTGTTCTTTCTGACGATTCACTTTCCAACCGATTATCCGTTCAAACCGCCAAAGGTAGCGTTTACGACACGGATCTATCATCCGAACATCAACAGTAATGGCAGTATTTGTCTGGACATTCTACGCTCGCAGTGGTCTCCAGCGTTGACCATCTCCAAAGTGCTGCTCTCGATTTGCTCACTGCTTTGTGATCCGAATCCGGATGATCCTCTAGTACCAGAGATTGCACGCATCTACAAGACAGATCGGGATCGCTATAACCAGTTGGCGCGTGAGTGGACGCAGAAGTACGCAATGTGATAGTATATGTGAACCCGGCGGCTTGCTTGCCCGTTCATTGTCTCTCCCTGTCGAGGGGTCCCTCGTATCCGGGTTCTCTCAGCCAACAAATGCTCCCCAGCCTCTTTTTATATGACTTTTGATGGTTATGGATTTCATGTTTCACAATTCTATGTTGCATTGTGCTGTTCCGCCTTCCTTTCCAACGTAGTGCGGTTTATCGTTCCATTCCGTCTTAGGTGAGCACTTTCCCATTTATGTAACGTCCGCTTCGTCTCCTTGCACTCCCGGTAGCACCCGATTTTATCGGTTGTTCTCTCCCTTCTTACTATGGTTCGTTACCTTTTGCTGTTTCATAACGAACGAGTTGAGTTTTCTGTGGAGATCTCTTCTCGTTTGATAGTTCTTTTATATTGGTAATTGATAATGGGAGGTATATGCATTGATATAAGTGGATAGTGCGAGTGCAACAATCACTCCAATGTTTACTTGCTTCTTCCCAACTGATTTGTATAGTATTTGAGGCAAATTAATGCACCGTTTTCTTTTGTGCTAAAATAGAATGCAGATTTCGTTTTCTTTCGCACTGCGATTTAATGCAGTATTTTTTTATTGACAACCTATTTAAACACGTTTTAACTGTTCTCTTTCTTTAATGCCTTCATAGTCGGCGATGAATGTATTCGATTGTGGCAGCGGTGGTGAATCTGCTTGTCCGTCTTTTCTTTTTTCAGTTTTTTTTGTTCTGAGGAAATAATGTTCTTTATTTTGTGATGAAAAAAGAAAATTGTTTTATGGAATTGTGTTATCACGTCGTTGAGTTTCGTGAAGCTCCACCTGAGGGCTATCTCACTAGTGTTGATCGTCAACATGTTAAGGTGGGAGTGATCATTCCGGATGGCGAGTTGACCTTTTTAGTCCATATAACCTGGCATTGTTTTTAATAGCATTGGATAAGGTCAATTGGGGCGAGGGGGAACGGAAGGTCGTGAGGACATTTCGTTGCAGCTGCGAGTGCTTTATTTTTTCAGGGGGAGGCGAAGGGAGCGAATGGGGCAGGATGAGAACTAAGAACAAGGGTGTGTCTGGGTAGTTATCTGGCAGCCATGCTGGTGCCCGTATTCTTCAAGGTGTAGGGGAAAGGATCTGCAGCACGGAAAGACTGGCTCGGTCGCACTCTGCAAATGAAATGCGGAGTGGTCCAAGTGACATGCATTTTTTGCAGGTGCTTGTCACCTTTGGTATAGGGCGTGTAATTATCGACCAGTGACCCTTTGTTGATGAGCTCAGGAGTAGTGGGCTTCCCTCCATCTCTTGGAACATAAAAAAGGGGAATTTTTAGTCAGTTGTTTAATAGGTTCATCCATACATCTGCTGAATGTGGAAGACTGTTTTGCCGATGCTGAAATGTTGAATGAAGTGTATCTTGAAAAATGGGGAGTTTTCTGCTCTGGAACATCCGCTCCTGGATGTGATAGGATGCAGGTGAAGTTGTTCGGTTCTTTCAGCATCAGCACTTCTCGGTCGGTAGGCCTCAAGTCATCGATGCAAACGTTGAAGACAGGTGGTGGTCCAGCTGAGTTTGGATGGGGTATCCACAAAAAGCATTGTGAGCGAAGTACGGCCGCTTTAAGTGTAACGAAAGAGGATTAAGGCGCGTTTCCGTAGAAATTGTCCGTTTTTCCGCTAATTCATCTGTGACGTTTCCACAGTCAAGGGTCTCCTAATTCAGTCGTTTTTTCAGTCGAGGTTAGGTCAAGAAGTCGTTTTGCTGTTTTAGAGGTAAGCATTGACGTTTACGAGGGAATCCCTGCGAATTTTTATGATTTTTCAGAAAACTTATTACTTGATTGAGGTGTGCATTATGTTCGTTGGTAGGACAGGTAGAGTTGGCTGGGAATTGTCTATGCGAGTATGAAGGTGGATGTTCCAGCATTAATTTGATCGGCGCCAAGCAGGCACAACCAGCACTAGGAATTCGAACTTTTTTTTGGCACAAGCAGACACGACCGGAAATTGGGAAACGAAATGAGTATGCGAGTGAGTGTGTATAGAAGCCCGAATTCATTGTGTGAACACCGCGGATGGGATGGCGCAGTATCACATTTAACTGATTAACGAACGGTGTGGGTTTTTTCAAAGTTGTGTTTGTTATAGACAGACGAACATGTTGGGTAAAGAGGGTTGGGAGGGAACAAGAAGGAAGTTAGTTATGTGGTTCACAACTCTTTAAAGCTGGTGTGAATGAAGGGAACTGATGAACAGTTGGGCAGTGTGCGTATATAAAAAGCTGTTGCTATGGAGGATGAGTAAGGACCGGTAGATTGAATGCTTATTAAATGTGCAAATGATCGTCCCACAGAGCATGCGCAATAGAAAATATAGTTGTTATTAATGAGTAGGTTGTTCTTTGAATCTCTTAAATTTGCAATATTTTTCTCAGATGTTTGCTTGCGCTGTTTTCGTAAATCCACCTCCCCCCCCCCTCTATTCCATCTACCCCTTCTTCTAGTTTAGCAACGCTTGCTACGACGGTGATACGGTGTGAGATCGGTTTGTAGGTGATTCATTAGAAGTGTTTGCCTCTCTTTGAGATGCGTCCGCGCACTCGAAATGCGGTCATGCGAGAGCGCGCATGCCACATGCTCATTTGCCTTAATCGCGATGCTTTAGAGGGTCGTTTCGATACGGTGCTGCTGGATTCTGCTTCACTATTGGCCCTTTCAACAGAATCATCCAGTATTTTGCGCTATCCATGCATGATGCAACCGCTGTTCACTTCCTCACGAAGCAAATCTGGCATCTGCCACAGTCGCCGATGAATGTTTGTCCTGCAGAGTGCATCACATAATCGTAGTCGATCTACTTTCGTGTTCTTTTGTTCCTTCGAGGGTGTTTAAATGAAGCTCACTTACCGAGTATGCCGGAAACCGGTCGGGTAAAGGTCGGATTGTTTGTAGCTAAACCGGCTTCATGACTGAGAGACATATCCATTTTACTCAGATTATCGCTACAAATTGAGGGATGCAGTTTTTTTCCTAATCTCTCATCACTATTGGATGTCCTATTTTTATGTGTTTGTTGGTAGTTTCCTCTCAGTGCGGTAAGATGCGAAATTTATGAGTTGCCTGAATAACGCCCATATATTTACATAGGTTACTTTCGAATTCGAAGACTGCTTAATGCCTTCTGGCAAATTTTCTATGATATACACATGTTTGTAGTGGGTGAATCGCGTTATTGTTGTTGATGAATAGCATCGCGATGGCTGATTTCATATGCATCTATTTATACGATTGTTGTAAAGCAGTACGCTATTGACTGTGGAGGGATGCTGAACCAAACGACCCTTTCTATGACCCCTGAAATTTCCGTATTTGGAAATTTTTTACTGCCTAATTTGCTTTCTTCCGCCGCTTAATACTACACCGTAACGATGCTGACATTTTAGAGCTCTCATATGTTTCCTCCCGTGTATGAAGTGCAGGAAAGATGGTGAGTTTCCCTTGTAACTGGTGACTTACAGAAGACATGCAGCACGCGTGCTTTTCGTCCCGCTGAAGTTGTTTAAAGTGGGAAAGTTCTTTCCTCCTCTCATCTTTGTTACTTTCGACTCGTTCCAGTTTGTGCTTGTTCTCTGGCACCGACCTACTGTGAAATGGTCGGAGGGCAATCATAGTTGCAGAAATCTTTAGAGGCAGAGGTGTCGGTCAATGGCGTGGTATATAGAGGAGCAGGAGCGTATCTATTTGGATTACAATGCGACGACTCCACTCGAGCGTGAGGTCGAGAATGCAATCGCCGAATCGATGAAATATTGGGCCAATCCTAGCAGCAACAATCCTCTCGGTGAGCGTATTTTCACGTCGTCTATCGCCCCGCAAATTTTTCTAAACGTTCACCTCTAGTTTTATATTGCAGCTTATATCTGATGAGATTGAATTAAAATCGTATTAGTTGTGTGTGAAGAGGATTGCCTAGAACAATTGCTTTGATTACTTTTGTTTCTAATAAATATATGAAAAGGTACAATAATTAGCACTCATATCGCCGTAGAATTTTATCCTCCGTGTTTTTAAATATGAAAATGTGAAAATATTCTAAAAATTTTGCAAATCTTATTGGTTGTGGTCGCATGAACTCAACGATTTATTATCAGTGAGAAGGAGTTTGCTCATGATTGATTTTCAGCATAAAGAATTTTTTATATTGAAAGTGATGTCATTGAAAGATTTAAACTTCATTTCCGCTTCAATCCGACGCATCGATTTTTTAGCCTTCTTAAAGAGGGAATTTCAACGAGAGTGGCTTTGTATCCATTCGTTGAACAGCTTCCTCTAGAGCATTTCTTCACTATTTTGTGTTTTTAAATCGGTATGTTCTATTATATACGAAAGAATTCTCTAATAAAGAATCTATTAGCTGTATATATGAGGTATTCAATTAAAACTGAAAAAATCATTGCTCATTATTCCTGAAGAAATTTTTGCATTCATATAGATTCATCTAATATTTGAGGCTTTTAGGCAATATCAGTGAAATGCTTAGATATAATAAGTTTAAAAAATATATGAATACTGCACATTTAAACACTCAAATACAAAAACTTATAATTAATCATTAATGTTGCTATCTTTAACAAATATTTAGTGATTTATTTGCCGAGTCAAATTTATTTCTGGCTGACCACAACTGTTATTTCATCCATCTCTCATAGAAGGGATGAATACCCGTCGTTTTTTAATTGCTTTCTTCAGAGTCATTGAAGGTATAGAAAGATGCTATGCAACATGGGGAATAGTACAGTATAAAACGGTGCAGTGATAAGAATTTGTCTTTATTTCACATTATTTTGTGGCGTTTATTGCGTTCTGTTAAAAGAGGGGACAGGGGAGAGAGGTCATTTGAGGATTTTGGATGTTTAGATGGCTTCTTCTATCCACTTCAGCCAATTACCTTAATTCTTCTCTATTGCTATTAAGGCACGAAGGCGAAGGAAGTGATAGAGGCGGCTCGAGATGATGTTGCCAAGATGATGCACGTCAATTCTAAGGAGGTTTTCTTCACGTCCGGTGGAACAGAGGTCAGTGTTGATATCAGTCTCAAATGTTGAATATGATATGAGATAATGCCTAAATTGGTGTTTGACTAGACAGTGCACTAAAGTTGACAGGAGCTGCAACTAAAAAGTGGAAGGTTTTGCTTCTGAAACGATGGTCTTGACATGCTTCCAGACTTGTTTTTTTTAGTATTTCAGTTTAATATCTATTGCACAACTTAAAGAAATTTACTAATTAGGTGCCGAAATGTACTGTCAGCATCCACTTCAAGAATCATCCCCACGATCGCCAGTCCGATATTTTTTCACCTTTGCTCAGTCTTATATAGTTTTCACACAAGGAAATGTCTGTCCTAGGTAGTGCTTTAAAAAATTCTCGATCGATATTTCTGTCTGCAGGATGTGTGTATTCATCTGCTGTGGTGCGCATATTGGCGCAGACCATTGAGTCATCGAGCATGTAAAGACACCAACATATCAAAGGCTATGGTGCTTTTTTTGAAGGATTCAGAAATTCGTATCCCCGTATGGGATCTGTTCATTTAAGTTGGGCAAGTATTTGCGAATATGTTTTATTGTATCGTTTCAGCTGTTTTATATAAAGCTTTAATTCCAACCAGGTCATCCATCCCCGGATGGGTGTTTCTATTTACGACCTTCCGTTTCTAGAATGGTTCTACACAAACCAAAGAAATCATTTTTGGGGGGAGGTGTTTCGGTTATTAGAATGTATAACACAACAGGAGCTTAAAATGTGGAAGTTACGTAATACATCGGATAATGCGTCATTTAATAAGTGAATCTGCGACTATTTGCTTTACAGTCATACAGTCTTACTTAGTTTATAGTCATGCTACACAGTGATTCTTACAGTTTGACACTTCTACCCCCTCCCCTCGCCTCGCTCTTTCTACGATCGCCGTTGTCTTATTCAGTGACCTGGCTGTTTGCGCACTATAAAACATGTCATAGACGTTTCATTCACTCGACTTCCTGTCGACACGGCCAATTCTGTTTGTGTTCACATTTCTTCGGAAGCAAATTCGGCTTGCTCAATCCGTCCCTTTCACCTCTGTGTTTGTGCGTACGTTCGTGCAGCAGTTTTTTCATCGTCTGCCTGTTGATACTCTCACCTCGCTTTGTCAATAAATGTGGTGCAGCCGTATGAGCTCATAAGTATAAACCGTGTTTGCAGGCAAACTACTGGGTGATCCACAATGCGATCGAGCATTTCAAGGCCATCTATGGCCGCGAAGGAAAGCCACATATTGTGACTTCATCGATAGAGCATCCATCGATTCTCGAACCACTTCATTCGCTTAGTCAGAAGGGAGAATTAGGTAAGCGTTTTGCTTATTACGAATAAATTCTTTTTTGCGCGCTACTCACGCAAAAAAAAACTCGATAATTCAAAATTGTCTTTTCCTGGCCATGGTATCCTAAGGCTTTGTAAGGCTTTCGTATGTTTCATGAGAGTAAAAGGTAATATCTGCGTTGAAGAACACTGTTGCGTTTTGCAGCGGTGGAATCGAGAGAGAAACAGAAAATAATTCTATCAGCAGGCGTAGGCGAATGATGATCAACTAGCAGAAAGTACGCCTTGTATAACGATATGATGAATCATCACCATATATCTGGCAGTCATCATCATTGTGTGATTTTACGTCGTCATACATCCAATAAATATTTTATTGATAAAGTAGGCAAAACTTGTGTATGACATTCTTTTTCCGGTGGTGAAAGCGCTATTTTAATAGAATTTATTCGATTTACATGGATTGCTTGTCTTCTTTTCAGAACATACGGAAATAGGAGTGGATCCGAGTACGGGACTTGTCAAGTTGGATGATCTCGAGGCTGCGTTATGTGAGAGAACGGTGCTCGTGTCCGTCATGCTTGCCAATAATGAAACAGGCGTTATTCAGCCATTACCCCAAATCGCTGATATTGCTCGGTCTGCTTTTTTTCGCTGAGAGCTCAAGCGTTCGTTGCTACTCGAGAAGTATCTGTAGTCAGTGAGGAATGAACGGGGAAATAGGGTAGTAGAATGACCATGTGTCTGTGGTCTACGATTATCTACTCGTGGGTCCGAACCACCGATATTTCGTTCCTGGGTCTGGAACACGGACAGATGTTCCTCACTATAGAACATATATCTGTTGTCAATGGAAACCTGAACCACGCTAAAGTTTTTTCACAGAGTGCTACCACAAAGCGATAATATGTTTGAACTGCGTTACTGGGGGTTTTTTGTTGTCGGTTTTTATACATTCAGTGGTTAAAGGTTAAGGGTCAAGTTGAGAGCTGGTGCATGTTTGCCATGATGAAGGTAGTCATCGTGACTGCAGAAAGGCAGGTGAACGTTACGACTCGCGAGTGTTGGTACACACAGATGCGGCTCAAGCAGTCGGTAAGATGAGTGTCGATCCAGATGTGCTGAAGACGGATTTCGTCACTGTGGTAGGTCATAAGTTCTACGGCCCTCGTATCGGTGCGTTGGTAATACGTAGTGAGAAGACCGTCCCACTACAGCCGCTGTTCCGTGGTGGTTCACAGGAGCATGAGAAACGCGCTGGGTATGTATTTTCCAAACTGCCACTCTTTGTTTACTTTTGTGGAAAGCTGATCGATTGCAACAGTTTCACTTTAATTCCTGCTTAAATCTAGCTTCCGCATATTCACAGATGAGTTAATAATGTAGTTGTTTATAGCGAGTTACATTTATATCGGACAGCTGAAGCTTAAAGAATCAAACTGATTGAGCTGGGGATCCGCTTAGAAGAATTGGATGATTGTTTAACTGAAGTATGAGCATGTAATCTTCATTTAGGACTGAGAATACTCCAATGATCGTAGGCCTCGGCGCAGCTTGTAGGATCGTGACTGGGCGGCTACCGGACTTCATTGAGCACATGCGAGACGTGCGGGATTATTTCGAGGAACAGCTCAAGGTTTCTTGATCTTTGCTGTTTTGCTTTACCTCCCTAATTCCGCTTAATGCGCCATCGATATCTTACACTGCTTTGATTGTGTGGTTTATGTTATTTTCGTAATCTTGGAGTGATGCCGTCATCTCCCAACCATTTCCCCCCCCCCCCCTCTTTTTCTGTCTTCCTCGCTGTTTTCTGTTTTTCTGCCCACGAAATATTTGGCCTGGCAGGGTGCGTAACTACCCTAAGTTCTGCTTTATGATCACGAAAAGCTGTACAAGTTGATTGAGCAGAAAAATAATGCTAGATTAGTGGCAATATCGCTGAGGAAGGCCATTTAAAGACTAGTTAATCGCTTCAGTTTAAGTAGCATTATTATCATCAACCATTGCTACTCGTTCGTGTGTAAGCGGAAGTTCCATAAGGGAAGCTTGTAATGGAATCAGCAGATATCTTTATAAATTATTGCTGATCATTTTAAGTGACAGAGAGGCGTACCATCCTCAGTGTTTGATATGTAATTGGTTGATCAGATGCCCCGCTTTCTTTCTCACTAATAGGATAGAACTTCTCATAACCTGTTGTGTGACACTTTTTGCTGTCTGAACGAAAGCATTTTGAGTGAACACATTTTAAGAACGCACTTGGCGATGCGGTGGTAATCCATTTTGCGACGTCTCAACGTATTCCTAATACAAGTAGCGTCTCGTTCGTGAAATATCCTGGCAGTGCAAGTGACCTCTTATCGAAGTGCAAATCGTTCTTCGCGAGCACAGGAGCCGCATGTCATGCTGGAACTAACAGGTTGATCCCTATCTTGGGTGGCAGTAGTATGCCTATAGATCCAGATAAAATATTATGCATGGGATGCGCCGTGTATAGCGGATGTGAAATGTTGCTGTG
The DNA here is from genome assembly GCA_006503575.1 of Baylisascaris schroederi. Classification (NCBI taxonomy): domain Eukaryota; kingdom Metazoa; phylum Nematoda; class Chromadorea; order Rhabditida; family Ascarididae; genus Baylisascaris; species Baylisascaris schroederi. The sequence goes on along the minus strand of QEWY01000099.1, from coordinate 320,071 downwards.
CGCGTCGCGAGACTGTGCACCTACGTAGTAATGCTGCGTATTTCACCTCATGTAGAAGGATTCAGGCTGGTCTGTCTGCGCATCCTTCTCGGGGCTTTTTGAATCCTTGACCAAGCGGAAAGTTCAAACAAGAGGTGGACAGGAACAAACAAATATCATTAGAAGAATTTTTATTGGTATGTCGGAGAATTTATTGGATTGTAATTCACATGCAAGTTCAAATTCTTACAAGTTCCTGCAGTACTGAATTTAAATTGTGCGACGGTCGTTTATTATGAAATTGATTCGTTCAATAAAAACAACAGCATGTTCTTCTTTAGCCGTTTTTCACTATTCTGGGAAAATTCTGACCTGCTAAATGTCTTTTTTCTATTGTATTCAAATGTCTTGCGTATGCTTTCAAAAGATTACTTTTAATCTTTGATGTGTAGCTCAAAGAAAGCCTTAAATGTACCTCTGCTGTCGAGATCACGTTTAGGGAATCTCATCACTGTCTGATCTGAGGTGTTCATGCATTGTTTTATGGAGACTTTAAGCTGGGTAGAAAGATTTGCAGGGAATGAACCGACGAAAGAAGGGGTTGGTTAACAGTGGCGAGGTGGAATAGCTTCATGGTAGGGTGCCTAATCTGAATCACTTAAGTTGCGCTGTGCAAGACGATAGTACTTTCAAGTAAGTCTTTGCGCTATGATGCAAAGCTTGAAGTAAGAAATATGGGGTTTGCATTAAATATGCATTGTCTGCATTTACGTCATACCGAATTTACATTCTGCAGCTCGAATCCGTGCTACGGCATCGGGGCTGACCAGTGTTAGCTGTGTTCTTAGTGCAGCGTATTCCAGGATTTCAGCAGTGCTTAGCGCATGCGGAATCCTTGATAAAGTGGCGTTCCGCACGGTGCGCTTCAGTTTCGGGCGAGACTCGAGCAGAGCACAGGTGGACCGTGTTGTGAACGAGCTCAAGTCCATTGCCTTCTTCGGCAAATATGGTAGTTCCCTGCTAAATGCCATCAATAAAGGTCCGCTACCCGGATTCTGAGCGCAATTCGGGAGATTCACTTTTTATGATTGACGTCGAGATGAAGCGCAGCAGTCTTCAGAAAATGGTTTGTCTTGAGCAGAAGCTTTTTTGAAACGTTTTGCATGATCTTTGAGGAAAAAGGGCAACAAAGAACTATTATGTTAACACCTTCCTTGCCGGGGCATGCATATGGCCATGGATCGTCGTTCCATTAACTGGTGAAAGTCATTTCCCTATATTCTACTAGCCGAAAGATATGTTGTAAAGAGATGACTGAATCTGTTCTTCGGTAAAGTACTTGAGTTTTCTCCTTCGCTTGTCGTTGAGGGCTACACTTAGTGAATCGATATGAAGCAGTGACGATTGTTTCAATTTTGCAGCGTGCAAGTATGCTTATACGTTCATATCTATTCAGTGATTAAAAAAAGAAAAAGAAAAAAGAAACTAAATGTGAAAATATAATGAAGAAGATTAGAAAGGGACACAAATCTTAAAGGAGAATGGGAAAAGAACGAAACGAGGTAAGCGAAACATTGAATAAATGCATAACGTCTCTGAGGTAGCCGTAACCACTCAAGACAACGGAGCCATTCATATCAACACAAAAATGAAGAGGGCGTATTTTCTGACAACCTTCTATAACTCTATGTTTACTTCGATCTGACTACATTGTTGTTTTGCTTGTTTGTTTTCTTTTCACAGAAGTCGTGAAAAATAACGAATTATGTGTTGCAAAAAAAGGATAGGAAGCTAATTGAGAACCTTGAATATTAGAAATCATATGAAATTTCATTATTTAGACTTGTTATTGTGCTGTTTATGTTCATATTTTGTATCTTTTAGTGCGATCTTCAACAGGTAGTTAGTGTTGCGATTATTATTAAATGCAGATGCGTTAAGGTAGGGGGCGAGGTTGGAATTCTTCGCAAGGTGGGCATCATTTCTGAGCTGAGGAAGTATGCGCAGCGTCCCAGATAGCTGCGTAGCACTTTGCCAAAGATGCGACCTTTGGTAAGATCAGCAAGTGGAGGCCATTAAAGAAGAAGCAACTTCGAGGACCGATGAGCTTCCAGATAGTGTCAGCATTTCCTTGTTTCAGAATTCTCCCACCATGCCGAACAGTTTATAGTAGGATGAAGGCGATGCTTTATTTTGATCAGGTGTTTGATGTTTTAATATGCATTGGTATGCATGCGGGGCAGATGAGATAGGTGGTCCAGCACATCTTAACATAAGTAAATATTGTTTTATTTCAGTTGGACTAGTCTCGCAGCTGCTTTTAACTACAATTCAAACGACTCATCGCTAACAGTGACTTTAAGGCTTTTCGACGCTGGCTATTCCGGGATGTTTCACTAGGGATACGAACACTCTACGATATATATATATATATTATATATATATATATATCTCCTCGAGCATAATTCATTGTATGACCTAAGAGTTGTTTTGCTGTAGATTCTTGCTTAAAATAAAGCAAGAGCCATGTAGTGGCTCTTGCTTTATTTTAGGGAGCCCCTTAATGATTTAGCCAATTTGCAGTTGTCGCTATCCCACTTGTATTTCAGGTTGCATTCTTTCGCAGAAATATCAAAACTTAAAACCACCGACAAATTCTAAAGGTAGGGGGGACGTCACTGTTGAAATTAAAGTTACTCTGCTAAACAGGTTTTACTTATGCATGAAAGTGGCATTTGCGGTGCCCTCTTAGTATGTGCTTGATGAGTTTGCTACTCGTTTTTTGTTCTTTTGAGTAGATATTGTTTGCTTTGGTAGTGATTTGGAAAGAAGCAACTCATAAAAGCAACATAATGTCATTCGTGGGATTTTGGCTGATCGATACACCTCTCTTTTTTATCGTCAGTTCTGACACTGCACCAAACATAGGGGTGGGGGGGGGGGGGTTTGGATTTATCGGTATTAAAAGAAGAGAGGGTTTGTTTTTCGAGATGTTAGAAGCGCTTAGATTTGAAAGATCGCATCTGAACTGACATGTTTATCGATATGTTACTGACAGATGCTGATTAATTGTTGAGGTTGATTGCAAACCGACCTATTGGTATGAGGTAACTTGTTGGTGGGGTTCTGCTGTTGTCCTTTTTCATATCTTTACGACATTTTTATGATTGACTTACTCTATTCGCTTGTCTGTCTTTCCAGTAAATCGACCCGCGAACACGGATTGCTTATTAGAGCTTGTGTTGTGACCAGACGCACCGATCTCATGAAGTCAACCTTTTTTCACTTGATCTTCTCTTGCGATCTGAACGATGCGTTCTGAAGAATTCCTGGTGATGCTCTATGTTAACTTCTATAAGGCTTTCATTCCCTATAGTGCATTCTCTGTCTTTTTAAAACTAAGCCTGTTCATATAATGCTGAACAAAACGTCATTCGCTTGCAGCTCTTTCTTCAGCATTTTCTTGAAGAGTACATAACAAACACGGTACAGGGAGATGTTCATAACAAACGCCACGTCTATTTTCTTCGACCTCCACTCTGATTACACTCATTACTACTTCTCTTGTGCAAACGTCTCTCAATCGATTTCCAATACTTTGTACTTGCGAAATCTCTTGGAGGCGTAACTATACGTAAGAAGCTTGAAACATTCATAAAGAGGTAAGAAAAGAAAAGGAAACGAAAACGCTGGCATATACATCCTACGATTGTTGCGCAGATCGCATAAAGAAATTCACGCCGAGCAGTTGAGATTTTAAGGTATTTCCAGAAAGAATATTCCATGTGAGCAAAACAAAGCAATGGATTCTATTCAGAACTCTGTTTATTGTGTACATTTTCCTGGCCGAGTGATACTTATGTCCACGCCATTCATGTTTAGGGACCATCTCAAACACTTAGAAAGTGGAACGTCTGAAAAGCCACACACGAATAGAACGTGAAGTCGCTGAGCATTTTATTGCTCATTAAAGTATTCAAAAACTTCACGCAAATTTTGGAGAGCAAAGAACACTTCGAAAAGAAAACACGAAAACAAGAGAGTGCTTCGATGATCATCACAAGATTGTGTTTTATTGTAATTGTTAGGTTTTCATTGATTTTTCTGTCGTAGAAAAGTAGTTATTTTCTTGGGATGGTTTGTGGTGGCTGAAATAGTTAAGAATGAAGTGGCCTATATTCTGAGAGGCTTATCTCTTTTCCAATTTTCTTAGATTTTTCGCAGTAAAAGAAATATAACTTGAAATATGTTACAAGAGAACGCCACTAAAACATCTGTTAATGAAACGGTTTTCTGAAAGGTTTATTCAGATCCATTTTCCACTAGTCGTACAGCCTGGTTTCCAACGGCATAATGCCTTCTGAAATCTTTATACGCTGACCACCAATGGATGCGATTTTTTGCTGTTTGGATAAGAGGTATAATGAACTATGATGGCGTTTAGCGATGATCTCATCCACGCAGTAATGAACAGATTTTGTGGTGAAAGAAATTGATAGGTGCTTAAGCATGTGATATAAGTCGTAAGGAAAAGTTTATTCTCCACTCATATCTATTTGATGGATTATTGAATGGGTTTAGGTATTCACTAACCATGCAAGTTTTATTCTTTAAACGAATTTTGCCTTGTTGCATCATCGAACAAGCGTGAACGCTGAATGGGATTACGAGATTGATCGGTTAGCACAGACGAACGATGGCCTTTGCCATGCATAGTGAGTGTATTCCTCCTACCAAGTCCAAGGCCAGCAAGACTATCAAAACCTTCAATGTTGTCGTCGACATTGCCATAATAAGAGTTGCGCTGAAAGAAGTTGCAAATAAAGTTAAACTTCACTCTGCTTCTGAGATGCTTTAAAGAAATGTTTTCATCAGTAGCCGATGGACTTCACCAAATCCATCTTTTAGATCCTTAAATGTTTTGTAGCTGTAAATCACGAGTTTACATAATCCTTAAATGTTATAAACCTCTTTGCGTTATATTAAGCCAAAAGGCATTATCAATCATGCAACGATAAACGAATGTGATAAAGTAAGAAGCATGACTAATTACTTTATATATGTAGAGCGTATTGTTTTCATGTCGTCACGAAAAAAAATTACTAAGAATAGAAATACGATTAGTATAAAATGCTATATGGAAGATAATTTGGCAAGTTTTTGATATAAATAAAGAACAGTTGCTATTTTCAATGTTCTTTTGCTAGAGAGATTTTTAAATTAATGATCGTTGCGTATTGCTAATAACGAAGTAAGCATTAAATGTTTATGAAAAATGAATATTTAAATTCGATGCAACACATGATTTTGGCACTTCTACAAACACCTCATAGGTGACCGCTCTTGCGAATCGTCTTCGATCTGGCGAAGAGCATAGCTGAAACAACGTTTATTTGTTTGCTTATGCTTTTATTGTTCATATTTCATTCTATAATGCAAATCACTTTGATCAGAAAATGCTCATTGTATCTACCACTCAGTTACTTAATACTCTATTAAAACACCTAATCACTGTATCCACTCAAATACCAATATCTGTATAGAAAAATTAAAAATGCCTACACCGAGGCGGTGTTCATTGTGCCCTCGAAAGTGCTTAGTTACTGGCCAAAAAACCTAGTTGTCTAAGCGCTCTAAATCATTTTGTGCTATCTACAACAATTCACTCAAAATAACGAGATAACTTTCTATGTCATCTCATGACCGAAGCATCGAAATATAGTTATATAGCTTAGTGCAACACCGAAATATTCAATGCCGAAATTTTCTCTCATTTATAGATAGAGGAGGAAAACTCACTACCACTGCATAAGAGAGTAATATAAAAGCGATTGTTATTGATAGTGAATAACGTCCAGTTATTTCTCCACTAAAATATATCTGGAAGCAGTTCCATTTTTTTAAAATTTAGAAACAGTTTCATTGTTTATGAAGTTAGGCATTTAGTTAAACTATAATCTGTAGCTTTCAATAAGGTTACTCGGTCATGCCTTAATTGGCAATGCCTAATGTGCCTTAGCTTAAATGGTCATATTATTAGGCATCTAAATGAGAAGACTCTCGTATTATTAATGCTGATCGAAAAGCTGAAGAGGTTAAGCTTCTTACGGCATTGTCGACGCGTCCTTAGCTAGCAAACAGCAATGAGATGCCATTTAAAAACGATTTCTTGGGAATCTCGGATTTCTCACCAAACCCCCGTCCACCAATCACGTTTTGCTTAGTGGTTTGCTGTCTAACCACTCGAAATTTCTGCCTATTTCCCGGTTTTTCAAAAAAAAAAAAAAGTTTTGTGAGATAAGCAATAGTTGAGACAGCGAGCTGTGGCAGTCTGCTTCACAAGAGTATTGCTAAGAGCAGAATAAACGCAGAAATAGCTCTGTTACCAAGTATCGTTATAACCGGTATTTTCACACACTGCTGTGCAGAGTTAACGCATAAACTGATACCGTCAAGCAGTGAGTAGGATGCAAGAATGATTATGAATTAGAAGTCTTCAATAAAGATTCTTTAACTATTTTTTCAATTTCGAGAATAAGAGATGCTATGCGCAATATGGATAGTGACTATTGACTATGAAAGATGAACGAGGATATGACGTATAAGCTAAATGCTCGCAACGTGAAGGTTACTCAAAAATAGCAGCAACGGAGAGGAAATCTTATACACTTCATAAATGTCAGGCGAAAATAAACTGCTAATGAATCCGATAAACATTTGCGACTCTATGCATTGTTTTCTTACTATTCTCGCAAATTCCACTACTCAAAAAAGTTTCCAGCTATATGATAAATCAGCTGCGATGGCATATCTAAACAGTTTGAAGCATGCGGTAAAAGGATATCGTTGATCCACTTAGGTTCAACGCAGCCGTTTTGCACAAAGGTATGGGAAGAGTGCTATTGCGATGAGCAGTCATGAGCTGATAGCCTGAACGCAAGTCAGAAGAATGGGTGAGATGCCGATCAGTCTGCCATCACTGTGGTTGTTATAACGAAGCATCCATTTCGGTGCACTTATCAAGGCGTATCTTCAGGGCAATTTAATTCATCTCATGCAAATTTTTAGAGATGTTAAACATCATTGGTGACCGTCTCGTATAAGTGCTTTTCGCTCCAGATAGTTAAAAAAGACATCGTTAAAACAGCAATGGTACTATCTGTGCCTATCAGTCGTTGTAAACTTTCATTGCATCGTTAACGCTGCAACTATTCGTTAATTTTATCCAATTAAATACTCAAAAAATTACACTCCGTGCATGTGAACATATAACAATTAGTTACACGAAAAGCTTTTATTATTGTTATAGCTACCGTGTTATTAACAATGCATTGGAATCAATTAAGAGCAACGAGTGAACAGATTCCCTAAATAAAATTAACGAAATGATACGAATGCGATCACAAGACACTAGCAAATATTAGCAGCACTACAAACACTTCCTCGTTGATATCGTTTCCGATACCAAAATAATACCCACTCGGCTAGTTTCTATTGATAAATTACTAGAGTGAAATCAACCGTAGATATGACTTATCGAATAATCGGGTTTACATTAATAATATAAAGCTTTAGCAAAGCTTTACTCGTCTTTTTCTTTAGAACTTTCACAATGTTTCACTAGATTCATTACTTATTATTATTGCATAAAGAATTATGCAACTCATTGAGCGTATTAAAAATTTAATAAAAATCATTGCATTAACGAATTTTTCCTTAATTGAACTTTATCGCAAAATGTTTAGAATACTTTAGCCTTCATTTCGATGAGTCGGATCGTCGCTACAAAACAATAAATGGCCCAATATTAAACACAAAACTATCTATTGAATGTTTTCATCGAAAAATTATCAATATGATTAATGACGTCAACAATTCTCTATGGGACTGTTATGATTTACAAAAAAAAAAAAAAAGAATCCATAGCTTTCAAGTACAATCGATTTCATCGGCATAATTAAATCGGCCGATATAAAACATGTCCATTTTAATGCATCACTGAAATGAAGCATCTATTACATCTATTAATCGAATAGATAGAAATTATCAACAAATGGTTATTGAATTATCTTTTTTTTTGAAGTTTTCATTGACGTTACAATTACAAATTTCAAGAAAAAAATCTGAATGGGATTTAAAATCAAATCACGAAAAAGAATCCTCTGAAATAAACATTTCAATTTCGGATGGCATCATTTTCAATGAGACTATAGTAGATTAGGAACCGAAAAAAGATAACCAGAAAGACGAAGCATTTCTTTTTACTCCACCCCCCATCTTTCCTATTCCTCCAATTAAACATCCATGCAAACCAATGAGTAGAAATTGTAGTTTTTAAAATTTCAAAACACCAATTTAAGTTTTTTTTTCACATCAGTACATTTTGTATGAACAAATATGGATGCATAACATTTTCTTCAGTTTTTTTCGACTGTTATCACGCCCTAAAAATAACTGAAACAACTGATGTTAAACAAGGAATTCAATATAACTGATGCTTATTTTCATTTATTTTTACTCGAATAGCTTCGCAAAATTCATCAATGAGACATATTTCAAAAAATCGAGACATGATTCGATAATTTCAAAGAGAAGGTAGAGCGCATTAAAAAAAGCCCTAGTCAGTGTCTCAATCGAAATGAAGTTGTTTGGCAAGCAGAACTACTCCAACAGCGACCCACGAAACGTTCGACAACATTTCTACGCTATTATAATCCACTTAACAACTTTCTGTGTTTAAGCTTCTCGTCGGACTGATTTGGGAATGGCATAGACCCTTAAAGAATGATAAGAGGATTTGCTCAAATAAAGCAGATCCAACAAGTGATACTCAATTGAAAGCCATACTGTGACTTGGCTTTGTCCAGTGAACCTCGTATAAACTCAGAGATTGCTACAAGTATTCGGGCTTTAAAGTTTAGCCTGCTGTTAAATCGGCCAATTTTTGATAAAGGTCTCTGAAGTAAAAGGCAAACAGTGAAGGGCTGTAAACAGACACAGGAGGCATGAGAGAATCGACTTGGAAAGAAGTAACTTCCAACAAGAGATCTACTGTTCCCTATCTCATAAGCCTTACTCGAAGGAAGGACTTTTCTGAACGAAGAGGAACTTTCAACCTATGAATTTTCAGCAATGCTTAGAACATTTGGATTAAACCATCTAGTTGCTCCTATTATTAGCTAAAGGCCGTTGCTACTTTTTGAGTTCAACATAAATGTCTAAGCAATGTTGCTGGGAGAACTTGGCAACTGCGATTCTTAAGAGAACACGTCTCTACGCATTTCATAAATGATTGGAGCGTCATCTTCACGATCGACGTCAGCATCCAAATCTGCAGTCGCATCATAGATTTCGGTCGCATCTCGTGTTCTTGTCGGATGAGATAATTCCGCCATGTTCCACCTGATGGCCACAACAATGGCCAACATAGTTCCACGTACCAATGTGTTCACAAATATCACCAAAAAGGGCACAAAATTCAACTCCCAGGAATGATCCAATGCAAACATCCACATATAGCCATTAAGAAATGCCATTTCCATTGTAACCACTCCGATATATAGATTCAACCTATAAAAGCAAGTGCTTCAAATGGAAAACACCGTTTTAATAAGGAGGAAGTGGGAGGGGAGGGGGAATTACATATTGTCTGAGGGAACAGTTACGTTAATACCAAGAAATATTTTCATAGACAGCACCGCAAATTGCAAATGGCACATCAAAAAATCGCATTAAAATTGAAGGTCAGCAAAATGTGTGAACCTGTTTTTATGACATAAGAAAGCTTTCATGATAACATTAACAAATAGAGTCTTTCAATCACATAATAAAAAATCTACCCTACAACTCAGTTATTTCACCCCGAAAATTATGCTTATTTGTGAATGATTTTTCATGCATTTACGAAAAAATATTATGGCCAGTTTTCAGAATGGCAGAAATCGACAAAACTAGCAGAAACCTATCAAATGTATGCTGTAAATTTCCCGTTTATTTATAAATGCTGAGCAAGATCATCGAATCAGCGATAGGACATTAGCAGCTTGTTAAAAAGACGATGGAAAGAGCTCAATAGAGTCTATAGTATCATCAACTAGATATATAAGGATAAAATACCTTGACGAATGATCCCATCGTTTCAGCGCCCATCTTACTTCGAAAAGTGATAGTGCATGGAATGTGACAAAGACAAGGAACATAATTGTGCGGTAATTGTTAGCCGATCCATTGTCGCTATGTGATTGCAACAGTGCTAACACCGCATTACTGCAATATATATTTCTTTAATAATTGATAAATGAGACAGAAAAGTGATAAACCATTAAAAGTGCAATATAAAATTTTGAAGCGTCTCAATATAGATAGGTGATTATCGATATAGCAGTTTAAGGTGCGAAAATATCCCATTTCTCACTGTTTATTGCACAAACTAATCAATCAACGCAGCTCTAATATTAGTAGGAAGAATAAGATGGGAACAGATGAAAATGGAGAATAGTTGCTGCTCCTCCCGTCCTCTACAAATCTCTATTTTCCTATCGACTGCATCTCGACTTGAGCAAAAAATATTTCTATAGACAAAGAAATATCAGTAAAATTTTGGCCTGCTCGAAGTTCAAAGATTTATGACTCTTCACTTTTTTAAACAATCTTCCAGTCGAAACTCATAAATCCACGTCTGCTTCACCTAGTTTATATATGCAGATAAAGTATGAACCTCTATTAGAATACTCCTTTCTCCTTATCAGTTTCTCATGAACGTAGCCCTAATTCTTCCACAAACATAGTGCGCTCATTATGACCTCAATGATCAATCAATAGAATCATTTGTAAAAGTGAAGTTTTTAGAGATGAAAAATATATGCATGTAGATTCAACTAGAAATTCTAAAGAAAAATCCTCTAGAGAATCTTTGTTAAACTGTGAGTGCGATTCACAATCACTGAGCTTTGTTAAATAGAATTCGAAGTGCATCAACATGGTCAGTGTTGCGCAAAAATGTCCCACTTAGAGGAATCGTTGAGAGCGAAATTCCTCTTAACAAGATGCGATAAAAATTCGCATAGAATTAGCTGCTTTCTCAATAAGAATAAAGGCCACACTAAAATGACATTTTCTAAATTTTCGTGAGTGAGTCGAAATTCGCTCATTTCTCCTTCTTCTAATTCCAAAGAAAGATGAAAGCAACCGTAGGATCAATGCTTCTGTAGACTGCTGTTGGACAGAGGCAGACATATCTGCTTCATTTATGCTCAACGACTTCAGATTTGTTGGAGTTTTTATGCCGTATACGTTTCATTAGTTACGAATTTGCACCGTTGACATATACTATGATGAAAACACTGAAAATGGTGACAGTAAGAACTTACGTGAAGAAAAGTACGAGAAGTGTGATTGCGATAAAAATTTCAATGACAAAAATACCGAATAAGGCTGTACGATAGGAGATCTTCGTCAGTGAAGTGAAAATCTTATGTGAAATTGGCGGACTCCTTGAAGTTGCTGTCTGAAAACAGCACTTTTGCTGATTTCATAGCACATCTCATTTCCTCAGCACTTTTTTCTTTCTAATTTTAAAGCGAATCTCGAAAACTGTTGGCGACCAATCTTGAAATTCCTATAACGGCTTCGAAATTAAACTAATTCGGTAACAAACAGCATCTAGATGGTTTGGTGCGAAAGCGCTTATTCCATTAAACAACCATGAAAAACCGGGAAAACTCCAGTTCACAAAAATCACAAAATACACAAACTAGAGTTCATCGTGCTTGTGTTTGCACCTTTAACGAATTAAAAAGGCTTGCTTTCCCTCGCCGCATTATTCACTGGAATATTCATTTAAATGAGAAAAAAAAAAACATAAGCACAACAAACCGGTCTAAGAGAGGTGCGCGAATTCCAATCTGCAGTCGCATCTAATACTGCGCCCCATGGCTTAAAAAAATATTCAATAGCAAAAACGCGAATACTTCAACATCAACAAAACCAGAAAATCCTTTTTTTCTCACCTGTATGAAGCCAAAATTTGAAACTGCATACGATTTCATAAGCTAATAGCTATCAAGTCACTACCCCTGCTCAGCGATCGGGACGAGTTATGTGGATTACAGTGGGCAAAAGAAAATCCAAGTGCTTACTCCAGCTGTTCAATGTTGCATTAACAAATTAAGGATGCAGATATAAAAGAATTCAAATATTTATGCGAGAAAGAATTCATTTACTTCTAATGTATTTATCAAATCTATTCGATGCAAAAGAAAATGAAGATGAAAAACACTTATTTAGTGCATTCACCAGATGTGAATATGAGTAGAGAAATTCGCTCAAAAATGACGACACAATCCATATTAATGAATAGCCGAAAAGTGCTTTGAGATTTTGCAAAGCTAAGCTAATTGCTTAATAGTTTATCAAATTTCCGCCTCAAGTAACCTAAAAGAGTGCGTAAAACCATTTTAAAAGAAGCCTCATTAGGGACTCGATTTATAATAAATTGCTTTCTGAATTGCTATGGTCATCCCCTTAAAAGTCGGAATTTAATCAGAATTCATCACTTTGTTTCTATCCATATTTGCGACAATCATGCAACCGATATTCGACCTTTTTTTCGATGAGAACCTTACCCGTTGATTGACATAGTGGGTGGTCCGATATGCGATTAAGCAAGGAGCCACAAATTTTTACTCGCCTAATCTCTGCTGAATAGTGGAAGACACCTGACAATGCGCAGCAAGTCCTACTATCAAAAAGTTAAACAGGGCGAGAATGCGAGGATATTTTAGAAATAAATCAAACAGAACAAACCATTTTGAAGACGACAGCATTTCGATAGAAGGCAAAAAATGCAAAAGCGAGAATAATGAACGGAGGACTGAGCATCAAACAGTAACCCACTATTCGGTTTAACGCTTGTGATCTGCTTATGAATGCCGTACCATAATCGATATGCTTCAGTATATCCATTCCGCCCATCAGAAGATCAAAAACGCTGACAAACTTTGTCTGAAATTTCGGCACTTCACTAAAGGAAAAGAGCAAGAATTACTCTAGCAGCGCCAGCTGCTAATGCTGCAGACTGAAGTATACGAGAGAATTCAGTGCCTAGTACCAAATATAAGCGAGAGAGATTTGAGCGGAGGTGACAGCTAAGTTGGCAGTCCGACATCACTTACAAATTCCAACAAATTTCAGAACGAACTTCTGACGCATGAATAAGAAGTATTGTTCACTTACTCGAATTTCATCAATTTGAACTACAGTTAGGAAGTCTGAAGTTGCTTGACTTCTATTCCCACAGTACAACTTCTGTCAAACGCATCAGAACCTCAGCGAGATTTCGCACAGTGGCTTTAATATAGTACATATAGTATAGAGTTCATAACATGGATTGAAGCCAGGATTTCATGCTTTTGACCAGGGTGGTCACTGTTCGCCTCCCAGTAGTCAGACTTAATAATGGAGGTGGAACAAGACTGGTGGTCGAACTGTCGAGCAATGAATGTTGCTGGGCATAGGTAAATTTGTACGCAACTACTTCTCAATTTGCGCAGCGAAAAAAAAGACACCTCATTTTTAGAATCGTGAGGAAGTATGCCTCGATAGGTTTTCTCATCGTATTTCATCAGTATTTTATCTCGAACTCTCTTCTTAAATATGTACAAGTTTTCGGCAACCTTTTGCTCTACCTTAATTTCTGAGGTTTTTGTTTCACTGTCTCACGTTATTTTCATAATTTATGCGCACATCTTCAGTGTCTTTGCAAGAACTACACTTTATTTAGAGAAGAGCTGTTACCCATACTCAGACTATATCAACACAATATCCCAATCACGACAACAACCGGGAACCTCTCTCATCATTGGTAAATTTCAAACCGCAAATATATTCGTTTCGTAACCTAAATGATATAAATCTCGCCATATCCGCATGAGATTATGGAGCAACACAATCGAAATATATGCTATGGTGGTTAGATACTACAATAGGTCTATGCAGAGGATGCCGCAAAATCATTTCGCGAGAGCAGCATTGATATGATGACTTGTAAGAAATCACATCAACATTTACCGCGAGCAATGCAGGCACCGACGTGAAGAGCAGCACTGTAAATAGTGGGCTTGTTGGACCAAGGAGATAACGCATCAAGGACGGTAGAACATCACTTGAGCCAAGCATAAGACGAACATCAGCATCCAAGTTGTGCCATCCTTTAAACCAAATTCAATGATACCTTTGACAGAAGTGACCTTTTGGATGCAAAAAGGTGATAGTAAGGACTAAAAATCTCCATTCACTAAAGAAGATAAATAGAGAGAAACTGGCGCCCATACGGGGGAAAATTTGTTCAGCATGTTCAGCCATCATCTATGAAGCACACCTCAGTGGGTTTTTTTTTTTTTTGCATCTTAAAACACCAAAAAGAACGTCACACTGAAATTAGCCGATGGCCTGAGTTGTGAAATGCAATGACAGCGAAAAATATGTTCTTCGAATCGATCGAAATAATAGGTTTGGCATATTTAAGAATAATGGCGCTGTGGTTACTAAATGAAGGAATCAATAGTTACATCGCCCAATCACAAACACTTTCAAAGAAACAATTAATTTATAGAAGCAGATGTCCAAAAAAGTTCCAATCGCTCTATGATCCGATCAGAGTGCAGAAAAATGTCTAAAGCTTGAAGACTTCCTTCACTAGCATCCGATTTTGCTTACATATTAAAGCGCAATTTCAAACATAAAGCATTAATAGCGATTTGGCAAGACAGTTCAACGAAGAGTAAATATCATGCGACGAATATAAAAAACCGGTAACCAATCAGCTATATAAATCTTTCATGTGAATCCATGTGAATTAACTGTATCTAAATCCATGAAATGTGAGTGTCCATGCGAAAATACATCCGTGAACTCAGCTTAGTTTATATTACAGTTCATTACTGTCTTTCTTTTATATCGGTGAGCATATGCACACCCATTTGACGAGTTTATATATTACCTCTTCAATCTAACATATCTTTGGTCAAATAATGCATACACTTAAGTGAAATGCATACATACATCAGCGGAATTTTAGGAAAAGAAGCAAACACGCTAAAAAAATTGGCTCTTTCTCGTGAACGTAAACACAAAAATATGCGAGTAGGAAATATGTTGCTGGTTCTACTAAGTGCAAACACCATGCTGCTTAATCATGCGCACTAGCTATTTACAATCATTTTCGAATAAAATAGGTTTTTATCGTTAGTTTTTGAATAGACTTTTGAAATAAGCTATCTAATGAGCTGAAATTAAAAGTTTAACATTCTATTTCGGCAAATCTGAATATAACAGCATTCGATGAGAATCACAAACCATAAACGAAGAAAACAATAACAAAAGCGAATAGCTGCGTGATGGAAGACTGTGAAACATATTGCAATAACGTTCCGAAAGACGTGCCCATCTGAAAGATGTTAAAATATTTCCGATGAAGGAACGTTATGAATGAAACTAATAGAAGTGAAACGACTATTCATTTTATAACACTATTAGAAATTAGATAACAATACCAATGCTCTTACTATGAAGCAATAACGAGCATAAAAAGAAAAAAGCGCTAACCGGCATGCAAAGAAGCAATCCAGTGAGAGCGAATACCATACAAATTAAAGCGAGGATATGTGTCTTGAAATGCTCAAGAAATGGAAATTGCTCATGAAATGAATTGCATATAAATAACAACAGAACCACCTGAAGCAATTGTTTAGTATTATTTACGCAACCTGATATACGATACAACATGATACGAAACATAAATGGCACGTGATATATGATAATTGCCTTATATGTCGGTCTGCTTAGCCAATATTGCACGTCATAAGTAATGGTATTATTTGTGCAACTTAACTGATTGAGTAGAATGAATATTTGGTGTAGGAAAGATCAATAAATGACGCAGATAAGAAGACTCATCTAAGCTAATATATGAAACCGAGATGCGACAAAAACGATCTAGGATTGGTGGATAAGATGGACTCGAAAAGATGCAGGTGGACGTCATGTCAAAGTGCCAACTGTAAAGGATAGACGCCTTGTCATGCAGAAGAATTTTCTTTTCCATCACCAGTCAACCAATTTACGTTCAAAATAAATTTCACTGCATGAATTAGTGGTTTAAAAGAAGTGTCATGGCGAGCTAAGGGGTGGTTGAGAAAGACCTAAGTAAGTGAAGTCTCAACTCACCATTGGTCCAATACATGTGAATAATAAATTGGCTGCATAATAAATAACTGCCCATAGCGGACCACCGCTGGTTGTCGCAAAGCAAACAGCAGCCGTATCGAACGAAAATGTTGCATCTGAAATGCTACTCACTTTAGCTTTATATATTTTGTAAATCATCAAGATCACACGCATCGCTTTGTTAGAACTGCAACTCTTATATCAAAACACTAATTACTGTTGATAAAGAGAGTATTATAGGCACTTGACGATGCATTGCACTGGCATAATGACATTCCATATAGGAAAAAATGTGTCAGTGATTTGAAAATATTTCCCCTTTTTTCGAAAATATTATTGATGTGATGAATTAGCTCAAAGATGAGGTAAAAAAAACTGACAACATCGTTCTTTCATATGTCAAGAATGACTCTTAAGTTGTAAATGGATGCGAACTGAAAAGCAGTAAAATCGTTTGGAATTTCATCGCAGCGTTTTCAACTTACGGGTGGTTTTTTTCTATTTGAAATCTGTGAAAATTTCATCCGACAGAAATAATGGAAAAACATTTTTCTTATAGGAACAGATAAAAGCTCTCTTCAATAACACCTGTGGCTGTGTAGCTTTCGTACGCCGGCTGAATGATTGCCAAATGACCATCGCAGCCGTGACGCAAAACGTATAAAAAGGTTGGTGCCAGCTGAAAACAATTACTCCCGAGAACAAGGTAGCTATTTGCCGATGAGTGATCAAATGCTTCAATGTATTTAACTTGTGGAAAATTCGATTTTTAGGTGAAAACTATAAAGAGAATCGAGTAAGAGTATTCCAATTTGAATCTTATCGAAATGTGCTCTTAGAAAGTACATGAAAAGTGTGCGAGAATTAACGAAATGAATTGATTACATTGTTTAATTCAAAGGACAGCACTGATAAATGACATGAAATGAAAACCATTTTACAGTGGGCGCAATTGGACGGTAACAGCAATCACTGCTTTGAAGACATCCAAACAACATGAATGAAGAAAGATGCTCACTCAACCGGACCAGATTAGTGGTAAATTTTTTCAGTATCAAATATAACAAATGAGCACGTGTTTTCGAATATTATAGAGAAACTTGAATAAGTGAGTAAATGAAAGATGTTTAAAAACTTTTAATGAAAATTCAATGCGCAACACTGATAAATAATTCTTTTTCATTGATATATATGTCAGCAGCAACTGCACAAGAAATATCAACGTCAATAACTTTAAAAAAACGATGATAGCAATGTGCGATCGAATAATGCCACTTCCATTTTCCGCTATCAACGATGAATTGTTGTAGAATTCACTCAGAAACTATTGGAAGAAAAAAAAACACAAGACTTTTATAAACAGGGAATTTTTGTGGCTGTTATTGTGTATTAATCATATGCATAATACATTTTAGATTTAAAAGAAATATATTTTAGATTTAAAAAATATTAGAAGATTTATTACACGTATAAGCGAACTAACCATTTGTGCAGTTAGTAATGCTAATGCACTCATTGGCAAATTACCAGATCGAATTTTACTGGATGCAAAAATAATTATGCCTGTGAATGCTGACGAATAATCCATAAGGACGACCGTCGTTCTATAGAAGCCCTAAAATGAATTGAGACAAATATACTCCATTAAATCTGTATATCGGAAATAATACTACGATATTAAATTTTTTGCATACATATTTATTTCTTAGTAATAAATAATTATTTGTGCAAATAAACTTATATAGACGTTTACTTGCAAGTAAAAAACATCACTTTCTAAGTTAAACAGCTACGCCACCTAAAATCGTCGTTGAGTGAGATTTTCTAGTAAGAGAGTTAAGTAAACGTAACTTCCTTGCACTATGCTCCAATATTTATACCAGTAGTTCCTATTCTATTTCTCTTATTCCATGACTGAGAGAGGACAAATATTAGGAACATAAATTCCTCTCTTTTATGACATTCAAGTAAAAATGTTTACTTTCTGCAACTCACATGAATCTCCGAGAAATATTCAAAGGGATATTTTTCCACTAATACAGGAGATACTTCCTCTTCAATATCCTTATAGAAGGAAAATCCAAATATCGAAAGACCGATGAGAAGAACTGCGAACAATCCGAGTGGAACAACGAGGCAGAATCGAGCCAAGAACCATCCCGGGTTCGTACCAAACCTCAATACCATCAGTTTAAATATATATACTTGATTATTTGCTGCTGAATTAATAATAACAGTTCACTTCCGTAATAAACAACGTATGAAGAAATACCATATTCATTCGATGAAGTGGAGAGTTGCCGATTCTCGGGCAAACTCAAGCAAGATTAAATGAAACAAACAACTAGCAGTCATAGTAGACATCCATTTTTCAATAATTCGACCACTGGCGCAAAATTTCTATAGAGAACATTTTTCGCTTTCTTGCAAAATATTGCACTTTCTTGATTTCTTGTAAAGCACGTAAATTCGATGGTATTTATTTCCGGAACTATATGAGAACTTGTGACCAAAGCTCAACAAGTTTAAGAGAAGAGGCAATGTGCAAAGGATTCCTCAGCATTACTTAACTTACCATTAGAACATAATCTTAGCTTGTGTAATGCTCTTTTATGGTTATGACAAATCACACTAAAAGAAATTCTATCAGATACATTATGCTTGATACTTGAGATTCAACAGTCGTTTTCAACGCAAATATACACCACCGCATATTATTGGGGTTAGTTTACTTTGATTCCCCAAATAAAAGTCTCTCTCAGAAGAAATAGATATGATTGAGTGGCCTTAGAACGTCACAGGAGACTAATCTCTTCATATGAGAATATTCTTCTTGCGGGTAAAAAAAATGAGTGCTGTCGTTTCATTAGTTGAACAAGATATGCAATAAGCTACTGGTTTTGAAGTCGCATAACGAAATTCTAATTATCTAGCAAAAGATTTGCGGCTCAGACTAAACAGTTTGTTTAGCCGATGTTATTGCGAACAACGGATAGGAATATTAACTTTATTTTTGAGGTAATGTTTCGATCAAAAAATCATCATCAAATCGATCCAAACTTGAGATTTTAAATTGAAAAAACAAACAAACAAACAAACAAACGATGCCTGTTTTGTTAAATCCCCAATTCCTCTGTAAAAGTAAATTAACGGTTTGTGCTCTCGAATACATAAATGATAATCAGAACCTCTGAGAACAACTTAAACCAGAACTTACAACAGAAATTGGGTGAATAAAAAATAGCAAAAAGAATAATTCAACAGTCAAATGAAATAGTTTCGACGATGCTCCCATACCGAATAATCGAAGCGTTAAGAAATTCTCACCTGTGCACGATGAAAAACAAAGCCACCCAAACAAGTAAATGGGATGCTGTGAGAGGTGGTGGAGGTACATCAATGGAAAATGTGCTCACAATACTCGGCTCACCGAAATACCACGCATTTGGCATCGATACTGAGACGTTGGTCTCAAGTGGTACACCACGCACACCGAACCTAGAAAAAACACTAAGAACACTTCAACACATGCCTCCTTAACAGCAAACCATCAATAAAGGTTAGTGAAGAAAAAAGTTAAATTTTTCTCATCTCGTAAAGCTAATATGCGATGACAGCACATCACCACTGATCGTGATGCAAACAACATAAACCGCATCACCAGAAATAATTCATTTATACTACAGGCTTTCCGATAATTCGAAGCAAGCAAGGTGCTCGACAAGAAAAGTTACCGAGGAAAAAAACTTTTTCTTTTCACAGAACACATTCTCTTACAGCACCTTTCCACAAAGAGTTTATTCGAGCATTCAGCGTAGGCAATGTTTTCATGAAAAGAATTGAGGTTCATTTTGCTTCTAGAATTTCGAAGACTATTAAATTCAGAATGCTTTCTTGAATGAGAGTGGATATCCGACCGCATGCGATAATTTTCAGCATAGAAGACCTGTTGAACTGTTGCGCAGGCCAATTGTTTTCGGGTTGGCGTTGTGCTTCACCATGCGATACGTTCGGCCTGAGGAAGTCAACACAGAGGTGGTTGTTATAGCTGTGGCCACATTCGAGTGCCCAGCTAAGGCGTGTCCGCAACGAATAGATCAAGTAGAGGAAATTCTGTGCCGCTGTTAATGACTGTATGAATAGTCGTTCGCCGGCAAGCCATGTCAATGCCCAACCAACTCCTAAAATATCTTCTCATTTGGATTGCTTTCAAATCCATATTTCGCTATGACCTTCCACATGGGATGAAATGATTCTCAAGGAAAATGAATCATAATGCAATCATATTCGTAGATGGAATATTTTGTATTTTAGAGGCTCAAGTCAAACAGATATTATTAGAATAACAGCAAATATAACAAAATTTTTTTAATGAAAGCATAGGAATTGATTGCCATTGTAAATCAGACTAGCAACGATGCAATGTCCGTGCAGGGCTTGAAACGTTACATTCCTCGATCGAATTTGGTACCATCTCAAAAATTTTGCACATATTTTCTCCCTTTTGATTATTTTTTCATGACGCCAATTATTTTTTGGATTGTCTATTTCTACTAAGCCAAGGATCTCATAGGCTCAAGAGAAATTCCACTGCGCTGGACCACTGCGAAGTGCCATAAACTTGAACGCTCATTACATAAGTAGCCAACTTAACAATTTGTGAGAACAAAGGTGCATTCAATCTAAATTTGCGTGTCATTCAGTCTCTTTGGTAAAAATTTGAATAATATGCTTTCTGAAGGTTGTGAATTCTGTTATATATTCAATCGAGAAGAACTGTCACACGGTCTACTTCCTCTAATCCTAAATTATAAAATCCAGTGTATTAACTTCAAAATGATGGTGACGAACGAAGAGGATAATTCGATGAATGCGGCAACACATTCCCGATCTCATCTTTAACTCGTTTATAGTTCATCGCGAATAGCGATTAGCTTACTCAATAGTGACAAATACCATACTTACCACTGCTGCTTTCTTTTGCTTCATTTGATATAGAAAACGCTATCTTTTGCCAAGGGATTTGTACGATCGGTTGGAGAATTTTAAAAAATGCTACTCTAGTAATGTCGCAGAAAAAATCCGCAACGCCATATCTGTTAGTCATGCTCTCATTCTACTGCTTCATATTATTTCTAATGTTTGCGGATTTCTGGAAAAGTTACGAGTATATTTGAATATGTGATTAGCGTATAAGACAGCCATAGAGGGCCAATACGCAATGAAGAATAAAAAAGGAAAGAATGCAAACAACGCCAAGGAGTTTCACAAGTTATGAAATCAAGCTTGCTTTAAAGTTGGTTCTTCTTTTTTCGAAACGAAACCGCACTTCCCCTACCAAACAAGTAAGATAGGCAGTAAAATACTTGGCTAGCAGCTAAACGTGATAACAGCAATGCACTTCCCTTCAGCACATTGAAAACTTTATAGTTCATGTGAGTAGGAGTTAAGTGAGCCAATAAGATGAAGTAAATTGAACAAATTATAAGGCTATACGAAATTCTCCGCAATGAATTTTCGCACAAATCATTGTCAACTGATTTCAAGAAAGAAAAAGAAAAGAACACTTTGCCTCGAAAAGTTTCAGGTAAATGAAAGTTTATTTTCTCTATTCGCACAGGCCATCTTAAATAAACGCTAATCAACGGCGGTGGAGGATAATTGTGTGCATTTTACAAGGAAAATTATGCAATATTTATAAGAAAGTCTGAATATTTAGTTATAGCTGTTGCTACATTCATTTCAGGCGCGCATTCTTGCTAATCTTTGCTCAACGCAACTATTTTACCTCAACAAATAAGTGCAGCATCTACGCCTATTGCTCAATAGTGAAGCTGTACAGCATTTTCCTAAATTCCCTAAATGTCCTAACGTTCAAGTGAGATGATGAAAAACATTGCAAAAACAATGTAAAATTCAGCATCGTCTGTCAAATTTTAGCATTTGTGATGACGCAAAAATAAAATTCTAAGGAAATTGTGGAGAAAGCGCTCTATGCTTTTTTATCCCTCAATAACGCATTATATCACTTCCTAGAGAATACGCTCAATGCAATGCATTTCTCGAGTTTTGGTCAATACCCCTCGCTGTTAAAACCTTGAGCGTAACTACATGGATAAAAGCAAGAAGCGTTATAGGTGATCACTCAGGTAGGCCTTACTAACACTTATATTTAAGCTATGCACCATGTAAGTTGGATACTGTTGTAAGGTTTTGCATAGAGAACTCGAACGGAGCGGAAATTTTTGCAATGCAGGTAATGTTTGCATAATCGATTTCTGTTGAAACGTTGTTCGAGGAGTGCAAACGTTTGCGGTTGTTAGTTAATGAGGTTTCGTGAACGAGATACGATAAGCATAATACGGAAATTATGCTAGGCTTGTGGATTTGTCGGTGGAAGAATTTACCAAAAACCGAATACGAATATCGATCGCAACGGTTCGATCACCATAGCAACAGTCATCTCGCTGTGTTTGACACCCAAATACATTTACTCAGTTGCGCATCAATTAATCTCTAGGATAGCTGAGCCAAAATGTTTCATATGTTAAGATTCAAGCAACCACTGAAAACTAAAGAATTGCTCGTGGGTCGTATAGTGAGCTTCCATAGGCATATCCAACAGCACTGCAGCTATAAATATTGCACTATGACACAAGACAAGTTTTATTCCTCGAGTACGTATAGTGTGCTGTTTACCTATTTAATTTGCCTATCATCGAAACGCTATTGATATGTATGTCTTAAGGAATAATTTTGTTTCTATTTTGTTTAGTATGCGCTGAAGACAGCGATAAAACTTACGAAGAAAGATGAGCAATCATAAGAACGGCACTTCCTATTTGATAATAGAAGAAACTTGCAGCACTGATTGCCTCTCATCTCATAAATGCCTTCAAAATGCCCCAATCAATGCGTCTTAAATGGATAGATAACTCGGCACAATCTATTTCTTAGAAAAACCATTGGAGAGGCCGTCCAGACGAATTTTGTATCCAAAGGAATAAGCCGAATCCACTCAAAAAATATACATTAAAAGATTTCATTAAGTGGTTTTAGGTATGGATTGCAATGTATTAACTAATCAAACAAAATTATATAAGTTGGAAATAAGGCACATTCAGCAAAGGCTCATCATTCTGCACTGAGATCGACTATAAGATGATGTCAACAGAAACCTCTCATTGAATGAGAGCAGTTCTCCATCAACCTGATGTGACTATTCGGTTTCGTAAGTGGAAAATGCTTATAGTTTACCTCACTATTCGAAATAAATTCTCAAAATGTCAACATCTTTGACTATGTCCGCCTCGGGATGTGCAATCCTATGAGTATGCTATGAATGCGGCATATGGCCAACTCCCTGTAGAGAAGCATATCTAGCTTTCGATGCTCCATTTCGTGCCTATACGTTAGACAAAACATTAAAGTAAACGTCAAAAAATTTTAACAAAGTCAACGTTCGTAAGAGATATATGAAGTTCGTTTGCTTTAACATTATATAACTATCACATTGTATAAGATCACTTTATTCTTGAAATATTACAGTAATTTTTTAGTCTATGAATCTTTCAATCCTATAAAAAAAGTACAAAATTTTTAAGGAGAACTCTCGAAATCGCAGTGCTAATAGCTCTTGATCTGGAATTAAATTCAGTGATACAAGCATCAACTACTCTAACATTAACCGCATGGCGCTCATCATGCAACTTGCAAACGGCACTATTCACATCACTCAATAAACACCAAATAACGAACACGTTATGAGTCACTACGTTCGTTGAGTGACATCTAAATCAGTTTTCAAACAACAATCGTTCGCACTCAAATTGTTTGCAGAATAGTCGATCACATCCACAATGATCACCTAGATTATTGAGCGTTACATTTATGACAAAATGCAGAAATGACTCAGCAAGACAGGACTCTACTACATACTTTATACTATTCAACACCTTTATACTTCATTTCGCCGTTAGATAAAATACAGTCAAATATTGTCACTGTTTATGAAAACTTAAGTGGCAAATGTCGCAAATTGGCGAAGTTTAGAAGAATTTTTCGACGTTAATTTCAAAGACACAACTAATTTACAAATTAAATTAGCACTGGCATTGCACCGATAAAAAGAGACGCTTAAACTACATCCGAATGCATCGGAATATGAAAAATATTTTGTCGCAAAGGATAGATGAAAAAAAAGAAGCAATATTTTGCATATAGAACTTTGAATGCCGCATTAGTTTTAAAGCCTATCAATTTTAGAGCTTTCTCAATAAACTGCAAACAATTTTTTTTTTTTTTTGGATATCGTTTGATGCGTTCGGGTGCTATTCGATCGTTTCTTTGAGCATTGAAAATGCAACCAACATCACTACGTCTATTCTATTCGAACAACTTTGTTAGGTGTTTTTATTATTTTTCTCTAAATAGGTGTACTTCAAAAAGAACAAATGAGTAGACAAACTCGTCCCCATCTGTAAATATTCGTAAGCCCTTGCTACCTAATATCTATTTTCAGCTTGCCTGTAAGATATATAAAAATATTGTTTGTAGCAACAAAGAGGAAGTTGTGAGTGGAGATAAGTGTATTCTCTATTACCGAATTTTTTTCATCTTCTTCTTTAGCGGTTGTCAGTGGGAATAACAAGAGTTTGGCTACATAGAAGGAAATAGCGCTTGGCGAAGGAAGCCAATATGAATTTGAAGAATACGAATTTTCAGGAATTATGCATTCTATTAGTAATGAGAAGTAACATGCAGTTTCGAATTGATTCTGAAGCAGTGATTACCCGAAGCTATGGGAGCGATCCTTGCGAATGTTAGTACTGGTCCTGCACCGGAAACATGACCCAGATTGAGCAGCAGCGTAAAGGCAGGAAGCGTAAACAGGATAAATACGACCGGCCATGCAAGCAGCGAATGCGACAGTAGATGAGCCAATGGAGCACCGGCCAACGCAGCGATGCTGTACGCATCTAGCGCGTCCGAAGAAACAAGCATCGTTTTGTGTTCGTTCGTGACTTCAATATCACCCGACGGCGTATTCTGCGTGCAACGGCGTTATGTGCCCTGCGGACAACAGAGTTTGTGCACGGTCTACGAACACAGAGAAGGTTGCTTCCACGATAAATCTGTTCAAGCGTAGTAAACTTCCTAGTGGAATACTCAGCTTATGGCGGCGCTCTCTTATCACACGAGGATAAGAATGCTCCCACGAAGTCTTATTCACAAACAAGCACAATTCAGATTCAATACACTAATGACCATCCCCGAATTGCTTGTTCCTTCGGTAGGCTTTTTCATCTCATGGAAATGGGTCACAGTGGTCACCAATACAAGCGTATGCACGACCTGTTGAGAGGAAACGCGTGGATGCGATTACCTGTCCCAGAAGAGCGGACAAAAGCGTGAAACGATGGCGTCGTCAGATTTCGGATAGGAGGGCAACAGGTCGCAGACAGTGGATACGAGAATCGATTGGGAACGGTTAGTCAGTCTACGTGGGTGACGAAGGACGGTCCAGTGCTCTACTCAAGGATCGTCTTCAGCAGCCGGACACGCTCTATCGTGCGCCGTAGTGCAGTATGGAAAGGCGTCTGAGGGGTACGATGCTAACAACGCTATTGCTGTGGTTTGCAATCGCGGCGATAAAGGCAGTACGCGCTGCCGGCACGACACGTTTCCGCACCGCCCTCCTATGCCAACACACGCATATGACAATTGTGATCGCCGACACCGCGCAACAATTCTCGGTAGGTACGTTTCACTCTCTGCTTCTTCCTCTTAGTCCGCACTCTGTGAGCACACACCTTTCTCAGGTATTTTCCACTCGCCACCCTCTCTGCTGTTCTTTCCATGCTCCTTAACAACTTAAAAGTGGCTATGCGTTTGTTGATAATGGTTGTTTATCTATGAACATTCGTCAATACGGCTCGCATATCCAACTTGGCCGCTAACAAACCTTAAAATCGATAAGCTAATCCCTAAGTACTTACAGAAGGTCGTAGAAGATGCGCATTACTGACAAAACCGATCGTAGCACTAACTAAACAGCACCATGAGTCCAATAACGCGATCATAAAGCAGTCGGTCTATATCAGTGTGCAAAGGTAAATGTATGCACATTCTTACTGAGGCAGTGCAGCAGGAAAAGAGCAATAACTAAGTTTTCAAGAGCACAAGATGTGATGGAGAATGCTGCGAAATTGTGGCCACAGCCATTTGCACACATGTGTGCTCGCTCGACGTTCACTTAATCCACATGGTCACTCCGTTTCGTTCAATAGTACACGCTATCTTTCATATGGCGTGTTCCGATTGGTCCCGATCAATTAATCAATCTTTGCTTCGTGTCGTTTTTTTTTACATGATTTCATATTAAAGAAATACATCCACTCATTCAAAGACAGCCGAGTTCCTGAGGAGGACAGAATAAGAGGCTCATATGTCGATGCTTAAGTCGTTTAGTGGAGGACTTGATAGTGAACACAGCAAAGACAAGTGCATGTAGATTGAATCTCAGGGAACCTCAGGAAAAGGCAAGTTGCCTGAAATTACTGTCATTGTAGTTGCGCTTGTTGATAATTCACCAAAATGCAATCAATCAGAATTCCTGAACGCATGCCTCCAGAACAGGCAAGCGATTCAGCAGTTTATACCATGATCGAAGGGAAGAAACAACGATAAAAGCTTTAAAGGAATGAAATAAATACGGTTGAAAACTGCAAACATTCTTCCGATTATGAGTATCAGAAAGTATTGTAGCAATTAATTAGCGCATACTCGATAATAACATAAATCTCTCATTTTTTTATTCAATCGAAAAGAGAACTTCTAAATTATATAAAAAGTTTCTCACCTATAGCGAAAATTCTATCAATTTTGACTCAAACCGCAAACAAGAACAGAAGATGGGCAAAACTAATTGAGCGGCGTATAAATGACGTCGATGTGACTTGTGTCTCATCGTACCAACCGGTTTCATCAGCTGTCAACAAATAACCTAGCCACCCATACATATGTAATAATGCATCTGAATTCGAGCTGACCTAACCGTTCGCATAAATCTACAAAAGATGGATTTTTAGTGATCCAATCGATCACAAAATATTCGTGGATTTTTTGTTCCGCTTAAAAGCGATAGATCAGCTGAAAAGTTGATTAAGGTTATGCACACCGAATTATCTAACATTAACTTTAGTGACTCTCAAGTCTACAACACATTTAGGCAATAAAAATATGCAAAAGTGCATAAAAAAGAAACATTCGCTTTCGAGAAATTCATATATTTTTACGCAAGTACATTCTTTCCGGCGATATGCGATTGAACGTTCACGCTATAAATACTCCATCATTTTTTGATAAGTTTTTTATATCGCGTTCACTGCGCCTCCTAAAACTACATTTTACAGTCCCGTTTATGACGGAATATTGGTGATTAAGCTTTTCATCGAAATTAATTCTTAAATCCATGTATATATATATATATATATATATATATATATTATATATATATATCATGAGACTAGCTTGTTCCATCAGACTAGTTGCTACGCAGCCGTTTCTCTATGTTTTGGCATTTCCCATGTCCTATTAGTAGTATATTTCGTTGCGATGTGCAATAGCAATAAATAACAGATGTATTTGCAAGCAATGCTCATACACTATTACTGATTACGAACATCCTTACGATGTACGATGCCGGTTTATCGGCTGCTTCGGACGCTCTTTTCTATGTATGAATATAAAATCAAACCGACAAGACCACATTTACACTGTCATTCTTTCAGACATTTACGCCGTCACCTTTTAGGTGCCATTAAAAAACCTCTCTAGTTTCTTTTATGTTTCTCAAATTTTCAGTTCGCTTACGAACAATAGCAAAGCGCGTTAGCGTCAGGCAATACGTTGAAGAAAGCATCTTTCATGCGTTCTTAAATGATACGATCACTTCATGATTCATAAATAAATGTATGCTAGCAAGGCGAGCATATTTGGAACAGATCACATCGAAATCAACAGCAATCGATCGAGAATGCTTATTCACATCTTTCTGTGACAGAAATCAGTTTACACCATCAAAAAGTAGGCAATACTCCACGGTGCTCTGGCTGTCTAGCTGTTGTCTTGCTATTGCATGAGGAAGGAAGCATGTAAATTGAAGTTTCTGTTCGCCAATTATGAAATGCATTCCAAATGGTGGAATTGCAAAGATAACGTCCTCATGTGGCTCATTTTATTCCAATACATGAAAGAAATAATGAATTCTGTTGGGATGACACAAGTTGAAAGCTCTCGTCTCTGAACTCTAGGGATCTCGTTACTCAAAGGACCCTATGTTTGCACGGCCTTATCCTTTTCTTGAGGATTCGCCAACAGGTAGGATCAGGCTATACGAAATTCGAAAGGTACTTCGAGTCGTATCTGTTAGATCTGGGCGACAGTAAGCACAGCGATTTTTTCTGCGCCTAGCGCATCACGACAAGGTCATGTATTGCGTATTTGTGTGTCTGTCTGTCTATCCACTGGTCTCAACTTCGCAACCACTGAAGCGAAAAATATGAAACATAGTGTTTATCCTGTCCACAACAAGGGAGCATCCTGTGAGAGCTATAGCGTTAATCCATCAACTTCAACAGACAATCAGAGGTGCTAAAAAATTTGCTACCAGCCGGGCTGCACAGAAATGAAACTACTGCAGGATTCTGCGAGAGGTCAGATCATTCAAAGTATGAACACATTTTCATGCATACTTTATTACTTGTTAGCAATAATGAAACCGGTTTTTCGAACGGACGAAATAGATGTGGTGCTAGGTTCTTTGGCCTACAGCTCGACCCATTTTCCTTCGCCCGATCCCCATATCAGTGATTGTACTCTTAAGCATTTGAACGAATCTTTTGAAAAAATTTTGTCTTTCTGAGTAAGTCGGGCACGTTCGACCATCATTTTTGAATTCGACGCAAGGAAGCAAACGGCCTAAACATCCACCCGAGCGTCACCAATTTGAACGATATATACTGAATATCTTTGAGTGATTTGTCGGTGAAGGACACCAGAAATATCCGTACATTTTACTTCAGGGTACAGTATACACGGAAGGACACTACAGCGATGAGGAATGCCGATTTGCAATGGACACAAAGCTCACGTTACAAATCCCATACGACAAATGCGGCACTGTGGACGTAGTAGACTTGACTTGTTTCCAGTGTTGAGCGTGGCACAGCGTTTCAGGAGAAGGCTGTAGATTTGCTCAAACACATGTCATTTGCGCCACATATATACCACACCGTTTCTCAAATTAAACTACAATAAACCTAAAAAAAACTAACATGCATGTATCCAGCAATCGATTCACTTGAACTGTGCCAAAACTGATGTGTCACGGCGTCGTTATTGTGATGGTAGCTTAGCTTGACAAACTTCTGAAACCATGACTCAGCATAAATTTTACACGGCAACTTGCTGCAGTTTATAAAAAAAATTTTCCACCTAGATTCCTTGCTCCTGCGGCTTGTTTACCCTCTCGTGGCCGAAGTATACTCCACTCCTCTCTTTCGTGGTGGATCGATCAGTGTTTTATTTTATGCCTATAGACCTAGTGTAATAGCAATTTTAATTGTTCAACTAAACCAGCATAGGTTAAATGTCAACATCTGCTTAACGCACTCTCCTCTAGTTGAAATAAGATAGACCAATTTAACATCGTTCTCATATATAGTAAGGAAACACATAAGCAGCATTCCTAGATCGTTGGCATAGCGATGAACGAAGTGAAGCCGACTTCCGGGACAACGACTTTCTCTACCTCTAAGTGGGAGGAAATTTTGTGAAGCTTTTATAATTTTCCTCCCGAAAACTATATTTTCCACATTTATCAGTGCAGAAAATTTGATTTTGCTGATGAAATCTCACATTTATCAGTAAAATTCTTTTCATCAAAGACGTTTATCTACTGCCTTTTTAAGCGCTCATATCTCTTTTTCTTTCGCCATCAAACTCTGACGGCGCGAGTATGTTGCTCTGTGATGTGTTGCTTGCCTCTCCGATCCTAGGATATTTCGGTCAGAAGCACGAGCAAGTGAAAATATAATCCTAAGAATTTACTACAAAACACTGCAGTTTTATTCCGATATGACATTGTCGTTTCTGTACTTGTTCCAGCATTCACTAGCTTACAGAGTTCCAGTTGTGGCTCTGACTAAGTGCCTCTTTGCTCCGACTCCAACCTACCCAAAAAATTTACCCAAAAAGCGGCTTAAAGTGGCGCATCTCATTTGTACGTATAAGCGCGAAATATCAGAAATCAAAACCACCGTAGGGGATGATTGTGGATGTGATTTCCTCTCCTCTTACGGATCAGATTAGGAGTAGGATTGAAATGGTGACACAATTGCTCCTGCTGAGGTGAAACTGAGGCGCAATGACAAGAAAAGAGAAACTGAACAAGGATAATTTCTTTGCGTTGTACCTTTCCACAGTCATACCTCAATAATCGGAATGGAACATCGTTGATTAGATTTATTTATCTCGCTTCCATATTATTTGTCATTTCAGAATGGCGGCAGCTACTCGAACGTACTCATTGTGCAGAAGCATCCCAAAATGATGACTGCTGAAGATGAATCTTTTAAAGTGATATGCGATAAGAGCAATCTTCAGGTAAGCCACAAGCATATCGCTGATCGGGGCATGTGGTGAACTCCGAATCCGTGGAACAGCTCAGATTCGGGAAATGTCAGATAATTTTAAATGCTCCACTGCAGACTGCGTTCGGAAAATATTAGACTCCCGGAAGAAGTGTTCAGCAAAGATTATGTTTTCAGGACAAAACGCATTGAAGTTCAAAAGATTTGATGATTCCGAAAGTTCTTATAGATGAAAAAGATAGTAAAGACGGTAGTAAGAGTTCTTATTAAGGTGCACAAAACGCTGCAGAGTTCAATCACTTTTTTTTTCAAGTTTCACCAATAGCCGAAGAGATAACGGGTTTGTGAAGTGGTTGGACTCCCTTCACTGCGTTGCCCTAAAGCACAACCCCATTAAGATTTGTCAAACACTTTGTCAGGAGGGAATTCAAAACTATCTGGCATTTTTCCAAGTGTAGGCTTCAGCCGGAAACTTCAGGCCAGCTGACCTTTTCCGAGTCCCAACTGTTGCAATTTCATTACGTTCTTTGTCTTAGTTTTCGTAAGTCACTCCCTTAGTCACATCGGAGCCTCGCCACAAATGCAATCTTCGCAGTAGCAAATACCTCATTGCTCCATTAACAAACTGAAGCAATTGCTTTCATATATAAACGTACCTGCGACCACAACTCTGCAATCACATCGCTTCGAAGTTGGAACTTGCACGAGTTGCAGAATTCTCCTTCGCTAAAAATTGTTTGTAAATATAAAGATAGACAACTGCGCAATACAAAAAATTCTTTCGCACTGCATCAACCGCATATCGCTTCGGGGCATTTAATTCGACTATTGAAGCGACGAAATTCTTTTAAACATGTGACCGTCCAAGAACTGTCAAAAATCTCATCAGTTTGGCTCAAAATTCACATTGCTATCAAACACAGGTGCTTTCCGAATATTTTAAAGACTAAATACACGCTACCGGTCGCAACCCTTTCTTGAAATATGACCACTGAAATTCCATGTTCTCACCCTTCCCCCACAATGTTACAGTACCTTTGCTTAAATAGCCCGAAGTGTACCTTTGCTCAACTTACCCATTCAGCAAGTAGATTAATAGCGTTGTCCCAAACATTTTCGTTTAAATACATTTTGCGACCGTTAACTACTCCATAGTTTACTGCTTTAGCACTTCCAGCACTGAAGGATGCAAAACAAAATGATGGAAGCTGATGGAAACAAACAGCCGCAAACCAAACCATGCGTTCTCGAAACTCTTAGTCTCGCCCAG
Source organism: Baylisascaris schroederi (assembly GCA_006503575.1). Classification (NCBI taxonomy): domain Eukaryota; kingdom Metazoa; phylum Nematoda; class Chromadorea; order Rhabditida; family Ascarididae; genus Baylisascaris; species Baylisascaris schroederi. The sequence goes on along the minus strand of QEWY01000099.1, from coordinate 287,944 downwards.
GATATTCTCTTTTTGCCATACATGATGAGGCAGCTAATCACAACTCTTAAAAAGCCACAAGCCTTCAGGTAGAACGTTAACTTTTTTCGAAGCATCTTTAGACGATGAACTTCACTGCTTGTTGCATAATCGACAAAAATTGTTGCAGACATCTCAAGGACCTGAGATTCATGGTGATTCGCTTTACATGGAAAGAACGGCAAGAGAAGGCGAACAAGTATTTACCGATATTCGACTCGTCAATAAATCGAAAGTGATATTCGTAACGCGCTGAACAACTTGCTCATCAGAAACGTCGTTCAAAGCAAACCGCCTATGCGTGATACTTGTTGTGCTACTATGAACGCTTCATTGGATCGCACCTTCGTTATTCCTTTCCACCAAGCGTCTGTTTTCGACTATTCCAGCTTCACCAAGTATGAAGTTCCCAGGTTATCTCGAAGCTGCATCTATAAACACTTCGTTAGATCAGACGCTGGTCGTTGACTGTCCAATGTTCATATCGATTGCATCACTTTATGGTTCGGCTGTCAGTTCAACCGGAGCAAAAATTAGATTTCATGAGTTGGGACAAACAGGTATAACGCCTTTCACTCCTACGACGTCCTGGGCACTAAACAACAAGACTAGATCATACACATTACAAAAACGAAAATATACTGAAAGAAACATCGTAGCGGTAGAGGCAGACCTCGGAGAAATAAACTCCCCCTCTGATGACATTCTGAAGCTGTACGCCTTTAACGGTGTAGGTGTAATATGCCATCACTTATGAAATATTTCGGGCATTGAACACATTCACAACTAACTGCGACTACAAGTCTGCACTAAACTGCAGTGCTGCACTGAGCTGTATACAAAATTAGAGTGATCAAAGATGCGAGTAGACGACGACCATTTCAACGGATCCAACGCGAAACCGGCTCAGTTGAAAGAATATGTTTCAGCGAAGCTCCGAACCCAATCTGCTCCAGATGAGTCGACTCCATCATCCACTCATGCCACATTTTGTACTGACAACATCTGCGTGATGTTGCACGGGGTTTCATACGAAGCTGTGCTAAAACCATTTGCGTTATCGAGCACATTGTCTTGCTTGACCAATCCACCAAAGGAGGATAACAGCAATGTTCCAATGCTTGCATATTCCGTCTCCCTTGAAAGTACACACACACACTCACTTGAAATCAGGCTTCAATGTTTCCCCGCTTCGAAACTATGATGGCTCAAAACTGTCTACGTAGATGACCACCCATTGCTGACCTCTTTTTCGGCTTAAACTTGACCGAGCATGAACAAAATGCGTCCATCATAAGCGCAGAGGAGCTTAACCGGGATGGGGCGAGAGAAGGGCAAACACATCTATGTCCGCCACTAAAACGGGTAAACAACTTAATTGGAGGATTTTAACAATTATATCTATGGCTCAGTACTTTTTCATTATCGAAAAGTTGGAAACAAGGTGAGAACATCGGTCCATTCCACAACGCATCAATGCACTCACTTCCCTGCTTCCTCCGGATTTTCCCACAACTAGACGACCATACAGAAATTCAACACCTTCAATCCCCCAAACAAAGCAAAGGATCGGCCGCTGTCATTCTTTTGATGTTTCATTGATGCAGCTTGAATCTTTTCGTTTCACCCTGAACATGAGATTAGACGTTTGACTATCGCACGATCGAAACAACGACGTCAGAGTGTTTTTGGGTCAAAAAAAGTAACCAAAATCTGGTGTTTTGACAAAACCATAACTGTGCTGACAGAAGAGACAATGAACAGTAATTTTATTCATAAGCACTCAATACTATGGTTGACGAACAAAAAAGAATGTGAATAGGCACGTCCTACGTGAGTCTAGAAATTGTGCTTGTCTTCGAGTTCCATTTCGGCGGCCAGCTTCTTTGTGTTCTTAGAGACGTAGTTTGCTGGAACCAAATAGCCACACACATAACGCCGACCGATCATCTCGCCAACGAAGAACCAGAATATTACCTCCATGAAGACTGCTGAGCGCACCATCGCCTCCTGATCACAACCAAACAACCATTCGAAACTTTCATAACTGAGAAGTAAAAAAAAACGGTGCCAGCGAACTGACCGCCTCGATAACCAGCAAGGATAAGCAATAGATAAACTGCTCAAAAGCCATACACCACGTTTATTTACATCCCTCTCGAAAACTTCATTTTGTATAAACAAATGGAAGGGAGGATTCCGCAAACCACAACTGGAGGAGATCTCACGTGTTGACAAAAAATACGATCAGTAAGGCAAAAGGTTATACAGAACGACGGTGGTGCGAAGTGCCCGCGGAACGAAAATTAAATATTGAACTAACAACTTGTGATGAAAAATACGAAGTAATCAACGCTTGCAAACGAAATGGCGTCAGTGTTTGTTTGGTAGCATCATATTCGGCATCTTTTAGTAGGAAGCAGTTATCGGTGAAATCTGATCGCAATCTGAGCCTCGTGTGATAGGATCAGGAGCCCTTTCTTATAACCAGGCCTTAATAACCCCCTGCTCCACCTGAAGCATCATGCAACGGCGACATATGGGATCGGGAATTTCGGGGGACTCTGAAGAAAATTTCCTTGGTCGACTGCTTGCGAGTCTGTAAACATTCGAGGTCCGGAGGCAGACTAGAGGGGAGGGGGTGGTAGTGGACTCGCGAGGATAAAAAAACCTATCACAGACATTCTATAAAAGAAACGGAAAAGAACTAACTCGGACAGTGTACTGTCGATAAGCTTTGGTGTTGATGACGTTGATCATCTGCTTGAACTCGCTCACGATCGCCGGCCATTCTTTAGGCATAGGCGGTGCCAACTCCTTCTTCGCAACATCTTTTAATATAGCATAGCGGCGTGGGAACTGAAAACAACGCTCCATATTTATATCTTTCATGTCAAACAAACAGCTTTTTTCTCTTATTTCCTTTCCCCCCTGTGCCTGCGGAAGATATATTAGGAGGTGTCGACTCAAATAGGTGGTACAAATTGTCATCCGGTTTCTAGCCAACAGGAAATGAAAATGACATATGATTCTAGCTCATTATACTACTTCCAAAACACAATCTCTGTTAATGAGGAAGCTTGTGGTGGAAGAGAAAGAAAGAATGCAAAAAATTCTCAGGGTTTCCAGCACCAATCAAAAGCGGGAGTCGCTAGAGTTCAGATCCTCATCCAGCCGAGAAAAGCCTAACGGAAACATTGCATTTTCGAACAGCAAAAACTCACCGTCCTCCGAATCAAGACGAAAAGGCCGCTTAATATTATTAAACCTCTAATATAACAGGCACAACAAATAGGCGTTTTCGGCAAATGATTTTCATTAGATCGTTGCTGGTTTTCCCGAACACAACAGGCATTTCATATATTCGGTTTCAGTAGCTATGTCTACCCTCACAAACGGTGCACATATTCCCACAAATATTGTACGCCACAAAAGAAGAACTCATTTCGAATCAGTGGTAAATTATCACACAAAAATGCATCGCCAATATGTTCTTCTACCGAAGGTTTTATATAACATGCCTACACGGAAGTCGGAAATCACAGGAAGAGGCTGTGAGGTGTACTGATTCTGTCCTCAGCGATGTTTTCATGCTTGGCACAACACCCTCTACCCTATTTTAAAAGAAAAAACAGACAGCTGCGGTATTTCCATCATCTCCACTTTCAGATGTAGGCTCTGCCTTGAAGCTTTTATGAAGCATGACGACCGCTGGACTAATTTCTTTGAGGAATGAGCCGTTTCATGTCGGACCCCTCATACAGAAAGTGTAGTCAACTTCTTCTAGTCAAGTTGGACATTAGGCATGCAACCTGAATGACCTCTTCCTTTCCGTTCCAGTATCAATCGACCTGCACTGAAGTGATGGGCGCAATGAAACCATGGCATCAAAACAGGTGCGTGTGCAATTGAATCCACATTACTCTTTTTGTAACTGGTGTGATGAGCATGTTCTTCTATGTTTTGATTTTCAGAGTTTCTTACGTTTTGCAAGCATTCAATTTCTCAAGTGATTGGACTTCCACATACCATAGGGATGTGCCACTTTGGCAATGGGAACAACTCCTTCACGACTTCAAGCAGCCACCTGTGACCTCAAAATCAGCAGTTATACCTATTCCTCTATGGGAGAGACTATTGTATCCCCATTGACGTATAAGCCGCATTCAGATGCGCAGTGGAGAACGCTAAGGAAACATCATGAAATCAGACGCTTATGTCTTTTTTCACCAATCCAGGTGCTTGCTGTCGGTAGTCTTCAATGCTCTCTAGTAGGTTAACTATGCAGGAATCTATGAAGGCGGAGCTACTCGGGCGGGCACCGCAAAATTCTAGCCCTATAAAACCGAGCAAGCAACAATTTCACTTCAGCGTGTATTTATGCATGCGTTTTGGACGTTGACTTTCGCATTAGCTTAAAACGTTTGATGTGTGCGGAAAGGAGATGGGAAAATTTTGGCACCAACACCTACGACTTGACGTATAATTTCAGGCAGTCTATTATTTAATACCGACTGACGCTGATAAATGAGCAACCGGATTTGCATACTTGATACGTTATTTTAACTCTCTTTTTTTATGCAAACAGATAAAACTATATGCTTCTGCTGCATTGCACTTGTAGCTCCTTTTTCTAGGTAAAATTTTGTTGAAAAGTGGTCCCTTCCTGCAGCAACAGCTGGTGCTTGCACTTATACATTATTCCTGAAAGAACTGAATGCCATTCTCTGCAAATGTCCTTGGCAAGTTTCGAAGACTTCTGCTTGGAGCAGTGGTTCCCTTTGATATGCCTTTCAGTGAACATCGGAATAAAATAATATGAAGTACAGAACTCTTGAGATTTTGGTAAAGGAATGGATAGGTAAGGAAAAACGCCTTTCGCGGGAGCATCAAGAAAGCAAATGAATACAGGCACGTCGAGCGCTTAGATGCTAACGCGTCAAGGTTTTCTGACTCCATAGAAAGAAAGCGAAAGATAAGAGGAAGGAAAGCGCTCAACATGTCTGAGTGAGGCAGCATATTTGGAATCGGGCCGGTCGGTGTTGGTACTTTCTTATGCTTGGAAAATTTGCCGCAATTTCATTAAAAGCATCTAAACAACGAGCATGCTAGGACGACATACCTGTCTCGCCTGATGTCGGTAGATATGTCCGGCCATGTTCGCCAGCCTCTCGCACATGCTAATCTTTCGTGGAGTCGTCATCCTAAAAATCTTCATCCTTTAATTATGTACAATGATAGGGGGAATTTATGACCTCAAAAACATCCACAACAACCAAACAACTCCACGCATATCCAGACAGGCAAAAAGCAAATCAAATGCTGTGCACTTTTCAGTGCACGATGTGAAACTTGGGGACAGGTTTGGTCCAGTCCACGACTGGGAGCGGATCTAACGCAGATCAACGAAATATCCTTCGTTAAAGCTGCGGTACCAGATGCGCACAGCTACCGGCTTTGGATAAGTCCTGCCTCGGCCGCAACCGGAAATGGATTCTGAAATGGACTTACCCCATGGTATTAAGGGGATAGCTCAGACCTCATCCCCATACCGGCTAAATTAAAACCAGTCGTTTGGAAGGGAACGGGTCCAATGCATCCGTATATTGTCGTGGATCAGATTGGAAGAACCGCGACGGTACGGTTGCACACACATACATGCTACTTAATTCTAAGCTAGCAGTCTCTAGAAGTGACACATTACTGTGGCATCATCAACGCAAACAACATCAGTACTTCCTCTGCGACATCACACATCCGCACAAACGCAAGCAAAATGCACAACCAACATTAAATCAGTAATTACCACCGCAACACATTCAACGTTCGCAACAGCCGTGCATAATATGTGCTACCGCATGCCAGAAATTTGTAATGTTCAATGAATGCGCTTCTCTTACAGCTGTCTATCGTTGCCGTTAGCCGCCAGACGACGTAACGAAGCAACGGTATCGTGACTTCTGCGGAGTAATATTTGCAACTACCAACTCACTCTGACAGGGTCTAGGCACTGTTTGAAGCTGGCAGCAACGAAACAAATCAGGAAATGTCCTACAGGACAGGGCACAGTTCGTCTCATCAGATTGCAGATTAAAGTCGAGGTGGCGAGAACGAAATGTGGAAAGAATTCCGCAATAGCGGTGCTATACAAATGAACTGAAGCACGGTCCGTTGGTTACAGCACAAACTTTTGCAATCAGGTTTCACAACCAGTGCATGATCATGAGAAAAAAGTGGGGCCATGGAATTCCCTAGTATTACTAGGTCTTCAGGTGGTTAGTAATGCTGCGAAAATAAGTGGTCCCGCCTGGCATCATGAGCAGAAGCGTGCCTTAATTGACTTTGAATTAGCGAATGCGGTTTGCCACATTCGAATCCTAGACAACTGCACAAAAAAAAAACAAAAAAAAAACATAAAAAATCAACATAAAAAGGGAAATCGACTAAGACTCACCAGAGACGAGGAATTTGAAACTTACTTTTGAATAGGAAGTATTATTATTCGAGTATTTGCTTAGATATAATTCCAAATACTTTAACCGAGAAAGCATTATCGAAAAACGGTGAAAAATCGCATGGCTATCACATAGTTCAGATTTTACACGAATCTGGATTGCTCGAAAAAATACCCGGATGTTTTAGTAATTCGACAGCATCGATTACTTCACCACAGTTTCACAACAAGTTTGTGGCAATAACGCTTCCGGTGTCCCATTGTATAATAGTTGTTACTTATAAACTTCCCACCTTGGCTTATTGCCATCAGAGAACGCCTTCAAAAAAAAAGAAATATAGCAGGCCGTATGAACTAGCCAACAGAAACCGAACGAACTGATATTTTTAGATACAGCAAATTTAAGACACTATATAATTGAAGCAAATTTCACATTCATACAGCACAGATTCTACCGAGGAATATAACATGAGCACATCGAAACGTTGTTTGGAAAGGTGTTAAAGCACATTTCAATCAACTCTATAGAAAAGTTTATTCAAAATAATACTGTACAATGTGAAACGATCATTGTAACACATACAGTAATGTTAGAAGCATTTTTTGAAGCTTTAAGCATTAATCGACAGTTATCATATAGGCAATATAAATAATTGGAATCTTCATTCTGTTCCATCGACCTCATAACGGCAAAAAATGTGGCAAATTAATAAAGAATCACTCCATATCCACTTCGATTTCTTTGAGGTTCAATAATTCACATTATCACTTCGTCGAAAATTATTCACACTCCTAAAAAGACGCTGAAATTACATTTCGAATCTGAAATTGCCTCATCTCATAACAATTATATATATATATATATATATATACATCCGAATATATTCACAAACTTTTAGCAAGTTCTAAATATACAAATATTTAAGTATTACGATTAAGAAACTATTGTACTAAGTATTAAATATACTAAGCAATTTAAGTATTATGTATAACATAAATATTCCGATAATACAAAAAGTGCTATCATAAGTATAGTTAAAAAATATTTTTGTACTTTATATGTTCAACAAAAGTGAATTCGAATATAATTCACATTAGAGACGTTGATAATTAATATGTACAAATGAATTCACACATAGGCGTATACACGTTAGTAGAATAGCCATAAGCGATAATGTTGTGATGAAAATTGCCACCGAAAAGAGTCCAATCTCAGCGGCTGAAAAAAAAAAGAAAGCAGAAAGAAAAGCTTATATTAATATCGAATTATCTGCAGTAAAATTACATTCTAGCTGATTACGCTGAAAAAAGCTTTCGAATTTACTCAGAATTAAGTGAGGTGGGCCAAATTTCGCTCTTTTGTTTACCTGATGCGCTCTTTTCTTTTCATCGATAACCTCAGAAAATTTCAGGTCTTCATTAAAAGAAAGATTCAAGAGTGTTCTCAATACAACAATCAAGCACTGCGGAAATTTCCTTGGAATGATCATTATTGAAATGGTTCTTAAAGATGGCGATATTTAAACCTGGAATGTGAAGAAAATGCTCCGCTTACTCGGCTTGCAAAGCTAGCTAAGTCCTCTTTAGATTGAGCATGCTAAAAATTTTTAGAAATGCTTTGTCGCCATTCACGTCATAAAATATGTATATCCCGTTCAGTCTTTAAGGTGTATTCTTCTAGTACTTATTGCTCGAAAGGTCACATATTTTCATGGACATCAAAAGGTAGGGCTTCAAAAACAAAGATCACGTACGATTCCGCGCCCTCGGCGATTCTTTCGTTCCTCGATATGGGCTTGATTCTGAAAATTAAATGAATTCTATCGCACGAATTTCACATCATAAAACACTCAACCCGAATTCCTTGGGGACGAGGGAGGAACAAGTTGCACCCCAATGGTCATTTCCTTCCTCCCCCTTCCTCCCTCTCCCACTTCCACTGCACAACATGAAAAGTTAGTTTGCTTTTAAGCGCCAAAAACGCTAAATGATATCTTTGTGGTTCTTCCAAAATTTTTGGGGCAAAATGATGCCCCCCTCATCTGTCAGTAAACAGTGCTTATTAACATTCTTCGAAGTGGTTAATGAAATCAAAATTTCTACGGTCTTATTCGGGTTATATGCGGGTTCTCGAAAAAAATGGCCCAGAAGCCTGATATTGATGTTTGAATGGTCGGACTAAGGAAGTTTGGCGGAAAAGGGCAGTCTAAGTTGTATAAATGTGTTTCCTGAAGACCTTCGAAGTCATCACACTTTCTACTTGTGTTTCAAAAAATAGAAACTTTCATCGCAAGTCTGCAATAAATTGAAAGCATTCTCGGATTTTATCGCATAGCCTACTCAGTTTATGTAATCAATCACTTTCGAATTGTGTGATGCACATCTCTACCTGAAAAAAATTTTGAACAATGGACTAGTGGGTTTCTAACAAAATATCAAGAAAAGGAAATAAAATGTATGAACCTCTTCTATCAATAGTATTGGATAAAAACATTTGCTCTGTTATTGCATCGCCGTCACCATTGCAGGAAACGCGATCTTCCATCGGAAACCTGAAACTGAAAGATGTTTAGAAGAAGAATATGAAAAGACGTTTAAAGAGGGAATAGTAGGAGGGATGTGTGAAAAGGAAATGGAAAATATGTGAAAGGAAGTGAAAACGATGAGTATGGAGGAAATGAAAAACATACGTAAAGAGCAGTTGACAGCGATGTGGCATGCGTCATTTCAGCAATTCGGCAAAACCTTATGGAATAATTTGCTAAAGGAAATTCTTTGAAGTTAAACCAACGTCAACGTTGAAAAGAATTGAGCCAAAGGAGGCAATACGATTCGCTTCCTTGGAAATCTACTCTTAAAACGACCAGTACCATAAATTGCCATTATATAAAAAGTATGAGCAATAATGCATCCGCTTTCGACTGATTTGGCTGCTCCTACAATTCATGCACAAGATGCAGTTTTTCTTGTGACTCCATTGATACCCATCCGTAGTTGATTTCTCAACTCGAGAGTCAGTATAGAGTCATCCTACACATAGATTATACTCAAAGAATTTGGTAAGTTTACCTTTTAACTTCAGTGAGAACAGAATCGAAGCCGACGGACAAATGAGATACACATGGTTGAATAAGCAATGGTAAGATCTAACTAAGATGTGGTTTTTGAATGCAAATTCAAAAAAAGTTTTTAAGATGCAGAATCCACTGAAAAAAAAGACATTAGCACACTCAGGTTCGCTTTAGCTCTCTAGAGATGCGCGTATACAGTATGCAATCAAAGATGAAATATATTTCAATGACGGAAATACAAATCACGGAATGCAACTTGAACAAAAGGAAAACTGATAAAGAAATATCGAAGACAATCAAAGATATCCTTCTATTAGAAGAAATAGTTCATAAGTGCCAACCGTGAAAATACTATCGAGTTGCGCGAATGAAGAAGAACGATCAACTACAGTTGGGCATTCTCAAATGGATGACATAGATTTATTTGGTACATAAACTCACGTGCGTTTCACGTTGTTCCAATATTCGCATTGCTCCCTACGAAAATTGCTATTCCTGGAATAGAAATCTTCACTGATCTCATAATAATTGAGAGTCGTTGAATGAAATTCATCAACAGGTTGTCCGTGAATCATTGGTACCGCTGTCAAAATGAAACTCGTAATAGCTTCCTGCAGAAGTGACGTCTTGATAGTGCTGTGATTGCGAAAGATGGCATCCTAGAATAGACTTGCCTCAGCCTGAACTTTAAAAGCAATCATCGAAAAACACCTCACTTATGACGCTATAAACGCCCCAACTCGAGATAGGTCGATCTTTTAAGATGAATGATGACCTCGTTTTACATAGCCTTTCAGATCTCACTGAATACCAACAATGAAAATACTTGTCCATAAAGAGAAAAAGTTACAATAAATCTGTTAAGTGCATCGGACAACACTGAACAGGCATTATTTCAAGCAAGTTCAGTGATCTTAAATTGCGAGAGTCATGTTTTTTGCGCATTTATAAAAAAAGTTCACATAGTTACACGTAGACAGGCCACTCATTCTATGAAAGTATTTCAACATGCTTAAATGTTTCGATATATGGTCTCTGAAAAACTCATAAATTGCATGATTACTAAGGCGAAAACACTTACAACGGTAAAATCTGCGATCGATTCGAATAGGAATGACGATCCATTCGCTGCAGTCACAGTTTCTGCGGTTTCCACCGATGCCGAATGAATTCGATAATCGTTATATATATCCACAATTCTGACTGAATACTCCATTTTTGCATTCTCACTGAACCGAATCATGAAAATATTCTCATTTCAATAAAGAAAAACCCTTTAAAAGCGAATTTGCGGTAATTTACGGTTTTTCATAAGCAAGTAATAGAAACGTTCCATCACTGTCTAGCTGGTTATTTCTAATATCCTCTCTGAGATTGTCCTCATATGTTGCATTCTTGTCGTTTGAGTCGAATACAGTGTCGCAGTCGATTAAAACCCCAGTGAAATTTTTCATTCATTTCCTCTCCTCCACTTAATGTCTTTTGCTTTTGTAGATTTACAGATGCATTCTTGTTCGATTCATACACAAAACGGAACAGATGCTGTAAAATTCACATCGTGCTAAAGGTTCTGCAAACAACTCTCGAAAAAAAAAGCTACAAGAAGGTATGCTGGCTAACCGCCTGTCTAGGGCACTAGGTTCGTATAGCGTTTTGAACTGCCACTGCGCTACTAAGAGCAAACCCATCGTTTCCACGCAATATCAGTTCCTCTACAATCCCACCGTTAAACGCATCTCTAGAGGTAAGATTACTGTGCATTTATCTTCAGAAATGGCAGCGTAAATATGTTTTATTTGAGATGGACACATCCCACAGCAATAAAATCAATTCACGCAGCACAAACCCACCTGATGAGTAGATATGAAGGCAGCGTTCTCTGAACTCGTCGCTGAGTCCGGCGAAATGCTCACAAATAAGTTCAAGTCTCTTCATATCTGGTTTGCCTCGAATTAGTAGCGACTCATCTCGTAGTCTTTCGATTTTACTAACGATCAATAGCACCGCAATGGGTCGTCTCATAAGTGTCAGATTCCGGAAGGATGTTGGAAACAACTGCAAGAGGGCATCATATTATAGATACAAAAACGTTGCTGCTTCTACAAGTTACTCTCCATGCTCAATGCGTACTAAACCATTTTATAAAGCACTTCACAAGTGTCCACGATCAGTTTAGAAGTTTGTCAGGAGCAAGTATCAACCAAAAGTTCGGAATAAAAAGCTCAGAATCATGTCCACTAACCAATAATAACAAAAATGCTCAAAACCGGTGGTCCTATTCTCACTTCAAAAACACAACCCTTTTTTCTGTTCAATACAATTCCACGGCTATTTTGAGAGATTTTCAACAATCCTGGGACGATAAACCTACGTGATAAACTAATGCAACGAACTAGGGTGACCTCAGTATGTCCTTGAAGGAGAAATGGGAGTGGAAACGAAAAGAAAACGGAGCTGATTATTTTAAGTGATACTTTCTGTGTTGGTCCAGCAGAAGGATGTCCAAGACGCAGACCGCGTTCGGCGAAGCTCGCTTCAAATGTTTCGATATATCGGGCATCTCGAGAACGAAGACATTCTAGGACAACATTTGAAGCGCCGACATCAGCAAATTTCGTGTAGTTCTCTGCGCATTTTGCTTGTACGCTCAGTTGCCGACTTGCAAAACAGTCCGATGCTTAAAGATTGCCCACTTTACTCTTGAAGGCAATTATGAGAAAAGGTAGAATATAGAAGTATTTTTCTAGTCAATTATTCATTCGCAATGCTTCAATCGAACTATGAACTGCTCTTCACTTAAGTTTAAAAGGAGCACCTCGTTGATAACTGTTGAGAAGGAGGAATTTCTGCTCATCAAAAACGTTAATATGGATGTTTTTCATTATGCTTACATTTGAATATCTAGCTATTAGCCGCATATACTAGCTCATTTCGTGGAACAAAATTAAGGAAGCAAAAGAGTTGCAAGAACGTTTCTCGAATATACTGAATCACAAAAATAAGCTAACATTGATACGCATTACTTTTCAACGCTTACAGTCTAACTATATTTCGAGGACGTTGCAAACGAACAACATTCATGACTTTATCGAATATATGGAATGAGTAGATTAAAAGAAGGCTGGAAAATAAGGTGTGCTGTTTGCGATACTTTATTATGAATCTATGTCAACTGCATAATGCAGAATCTACGTCATGCTTTACTGATCTTGAATGCTACACATTCACATAGACGTGAAATAGGTGAGGGAACTGCACTCAAAATGCATCGCTATGTAAGGAAAAAAAGCGACGATAGCATTGATATAGGAAGAGCTAAATTGTTTGCTTCATTTAAAATTTTCTCGACCTTAAATGACCAATGAGCACTAACCATTCGAAAGAGCCCTGAATGCAGCAGATCCGCTGATGAGAACCAGACGAGAAAATAAACCCTCAGATACCGGTGAAAGAGACAACTGAAAAAAACTCTCAATTAAGCCAAAACGCGTACTGCATTCATTCACTGCTGTAGTAAGCATAACGTTTATGTATTCTTGCACAACTGAACACTAGAAACATTGCAAAAAAAAAAAACACTTCTTTTTCACTGCAAAAAAACATCGAAATCATTCTAGAATTTCAGAGGCTCAATTACTATAAAATTTGTAACCTAAAATATTCCCTCATATGTAAACTCGTTTAAATATAACTTTTATGGGTAATTACAAAGGTGAAATCAAGCACTCAAAATATATGGAATGAACGACGAATAAGGCAAAAAAAAAAAAAAAAAAAATTAGAAACAACAAACAAGATCAGCAAGAACAGCGCCATTTCTTGAAGAAATGACTGTTACGTTGAATGCATTGCCACCGAAGTTCAAAATCTCTCTTTTGATCCATAAAAGCGATTTAATTATATCTGAAAATAAGACAAGAATCGTTCTGAGAATATTCGCTAAGCTATACAATAAACTTTTATTTTCAATGAAGAGGTTTTCCCAAAAATTTAAAACACTAGAAGTTCTCAGCAATCTCCCAAAATTGTGGCAATTTCCCAAATTCCAAATCGCTACCCAAAATTCTAAGTGATAAATTTGGGATTTCACCACAGTACTTCATCACTGGGCCAAAACTTGAGTATCATTCGAACCTTCATCACTATTTACGTTGAGATTTAAAATTTTTTCACAGGGCATTAAGTGATCACTAGCAATTTTCTGCCATCTTAATAAACCGGGAAATTCAAAGCACTAATATTTGCAGCTAATTTAAAAGAGTTTCCCAGACATTCACGATGCAATTCCACCGCTGATAAATTTCCAAAGAGAAAAAATTTTCCTAATGTTAAATTATGTTGAATTAAAGTTTTTAAAATGCAACTCTTATTTGTCACAATGGCGGTTGTAACTATTATTGTGCATTACTCAGAAAAGTAAAAACTTACTAGTTGCAAATGCTTGCCACTGATCTATGCATGTCACATCCCTATGAACGATGAAACATACAGAAACATTCATACTGTTATTGTGTATCATAATCAAGCGACGAACCATATAATCCGACGTTCTTGTCTTGTGCGGTTTCTTTGAGGGGATTCACATTCAGGAAACCGAATGAAGCTACACGATATGACGTCGATACAACTACAATATTTTCGTCTATGTAACCAATCATGTCGGCCGATGACTGTGCTGCAAATTAGATACTTAACACGGCAATAATCGACGAATTACAAAGTAAACACCTTAACCTATAGGAATTTTAAATAGAAAAAAAAAGCAATGCGCTGGAAGGAAATCCAAACAAATTCAAATGTCGCGCAAATAATTTGACGTTAAACTGTTCCAGTGGTAAAATAAAGTTCACATCACTGTACACAAAACATACTATAAAGCACTGGATACAGCATACCACTGCAATCTTAATAAGACGTTAGTTGCAGCATATCCACCTGCAAATTAGGAACTAGTCACTATTTCTTGCGGGCAATGAATTAAAGAAAAACCAAAATTTTTGTGCGCGTCTAAAAAATTCAAATTTTCAAGGCACATTAGAGTAGCAACGTCGAGTCTCCGTATGCGTGTGTCTATGCGGCAATTTCTACTCGGGGGGCGATAAAGGCAGAGTTGCGAAATTCGCTAAGTGTGACACATCACAGTATAACCCTCGCTGATTTACTTACCATCCATCACGCTGATTTACATGGATTTTTAAAGGTAAAAGGGAACCTACATGCGCCTTAAACCAATCTGATGGAGAAAATCGAATGTTTGATTTTAAACAAAAAAAACTTGTATGAGTGATTTAATTAAAGTATGAAAATGTTATTTGGCATATTTATTGATTGGCTTCGACATACGGAACTGTTTGGTGAGCTAATCGGCGGAATATAAAAAGCGCATATCGTGCCACTATCTATGGCACGCTCCTCCACTTGCACTTTTCCAATCGTTTTCACTAGAATAATGCATAACCTTGATCGGCAAAAATATTTTTCGTTAACTGCTTTATTCGAAGGAAAGACTATCTCTTCCTCGAATAAAGAAGAAGAAAATTTAAGTGCATAATCAGGAATATGCATTTTCTTTGAGAGCATAATTTAAAAAATTACACCATTCATATAAAATAATATTTCTAAAGGAATGAAAATATACGGTATGAGCACTTACAGTAATCCGGAATGAGGAATGCAATTGAGCAATTTCCACGTTTCATACAATTCGAAGGTGAAAACAAATTCAAATAGAGGCAATCTTCGATTTGTGCTGTTTCGTTGGATATTCTTCAATGGATAATATCAAGTGGAATATATCAAACTACAAAAAAAAAACGACCAACAAATATATGAAATGTAAACAATGATTCCAAATATTACAAAAATGCAGCAATAAACTTTTCATTTATTTCACAAAGCTCCTCCATTTGCATAGAAAACTGTAAGCATAAATAATATAATATTAAAAATAAGTACTTAATGGGAAAATTGATCGATGGACAAGTTTACTGCATCAACGCATTTCTACTAGAGAAATGATGCAGACAGGAATCGAAAAACTCAGAAAAAGTCTCTTAATAACACCGACTCTCTAAGGCTCTATCATTTAGTAGTATAGGTGAAGTTCATGTTTACGTTGTAGATGTACAAATATTCAAATAAAGCCGTTAGGCGTGAAATTGACGAAATTTATGCAACGGGCCAATTTCATTAGGAAGCATATTGCTTAGCGATGTATCACTGCATTGTTTTCTAACGATTTAAGTTGTTTGTTACTTCTGCAAGGTAATTTAGAAAAAGCGCATAATGCGTCACTTCTTTACTATCTTCACCCACTTTTTAACATATATCACATCAAACAATATTTAAAAAAAGCAAAAACAAAAACAACTTACAACAGAGTTTGCGAGCAAGATTTTCGGAAGTGTTTTGTATCCAATGTATTATTCCATGATTTCGGTGGAAGTGGATTACGATATCGAAGATCCTTCAACGGTACCTGAGCGTATGGAATTCCGTTGTATTGATACCCAATTAGTGTGCCGTTCGAATCGTCCAATCTCTTTCCGAGTATTTTTCCGGTGCTTAAAAATTGAAAACCTTTTCATTTTAGAATGATGGCTGAGTGGAAAGATAAGTTAGCTGACCGAAGTGTGAGTAGGCATCTATAAGTGCCAATGAAAAAGTATTTTTAAGGAAACTTCAAACTTCAAAGTGAGTTTTCAACCCATTCACAATAATAATTGCTTTGACACTCAACAGCACTATCAATTGCCATGGTGTATAGTTGCCGTTAAAGCAAAAATGAGAATGAAATTCATTGATAGTTCGCACAGTCATTATTTTTGAATGGAGGGAAGAGAACTGCTTATAGTCGTCGAAACATCGGCTGATGAAAAAACCAACCGAACGATCATACATATGACTAAATTAAAAGTACTGTGAAAGTGTTCTAGCAATATTTTCCGCGTTTTCTTAACGATGTAATAAAACTTTTTGAAAAAACTGCCTTAAACCTTAAAAAGTTTTTTTTTTTTTATATGATGCCTTAACTTTGCGGAAGATATATAAGAAACAAAATTTTTTTCACTTAACTCTCTACGACATCGATACACAATTGTACTCGTAAAATTGTCAATGAAATGTGTTAAATAGTTCCAAAACATTTCAGGCTATTGCATAACTTTTTGTTGGATGACATCATTGATATCATTTGAGAGGAAACCGATAACAAACATGGAAAGCTTCAACTTATTATCGCTGCATTCGCTGTTCTCTATGAGTGATTAGAGCAGCAAAGCAGACTGCACGAGATTTGAATTTTGATTGACAGTGAACACTGCTCATTGATATCAGCCGAAAGAAAAGTGATAACACTGAAGACACTGTCAACTACTGGCTAAGTGGCTATAAATGTTAGACGGCACAATTTAAGGTCTAAAACTATGAGAAAAAGAGATTCTTTTGCTGAGAGTAAAAAAGAAACCAATGACATAACTGCGGTTATCTCATTGTCAAGAATTATGCCATCTTTAATTAAACGATGTCGGTATAATTCATACGACTTTTTTAATGGAACTTAATAAATTAAGCCATAAATTACTTCCTCTAGTCGAAAATATAAAAACAAAGTTGGAAAAGACAATAATATCGTCGTTAGTGTTGGTGCCGGTAAAAATATTAACTGTTTACATAAAAAACTTGTATTTTAGCATTAGAAGAGATCGTTTAGAGCAACACATACTACCTGAGTGTTCGTATTAAAAAAGTGTCCTCTATAGCGTGAACTCGTGCGACCGTGGGCAAGAGGAATAGAATGGTGGAGAGTTGCATCCAGGTAACGAGCAATAAGCAAGTTTGCATTGCTCGTTGAGAGTGAAAGCGGTTCGATTAGAATACAGTGCAGCGGGCGGCGTTTAACGCTGTAAATACTAGTACATGATGACGATATCGATTTCAGCTATGCTATTGCTGCTTTCGCAAAAAGTACACACCATATGTGCACACAGTTGAGAACCTTATTCAACCTTATTGTACACTTGCAAATATAAACCACTCTTTCCCTCCCCATCTCCCTCCTTCTCCGCCCTCTGTCCTCCCTGTATAAATTTGAGCGCACTACTTTCCACCCGTGCACATGGGAGTTTTACTAGAAGCAAAAATATAGCCAAGCCGACTAAGCACATGCCAAACTATCGGCTAGTTATGAAACACGTAGTTCACTGACCGGAAAGCACATCGAGCGGACATATGAACACACATGGACCCAAACTCTCTCTAACGTTTATAATAAAGATAAATTGAATAGCATCTTTAAAGTCCTCATTGTAATAGTGAATCATTTCTGCAAGAAAACTTCACGCAGCAGTAAGTTTACGCTAAATAAAACTGTAAATGAAGGAGTTAGCACTTGAAACAAACTCAAGTACTTCACCGAACTGCACAACGGAAAGTCAACCAACGCATGCTAATGCTAGTTTGGCAGTAAAGCACCAAAAGAAGTGAGGGTATTTCACTGGTCCACTATGAAACCTAGAGGCAACTCAATTACCCCTCTGAAGGGAATACCCAAACTGCGTATAAATGCACCCATCTAAACATAGCGACAGACTGCATAATCATATCGTACACGACCTTAGAGAATTGAAACCACGTGAACTGCAATCGACATACAGTGATACTGGAACTGAATAAGCAGACTCATAGGAATTGCGTAGAAAATGCGAAACAACGCAAGACGCATCAAACAGTGTTTTGTCCAAACTGCTCAACACTGATGGCAAACAAGAAATAGCGAAAATGCGAGAACCAGGTCATAATATTGTATGCTTGCATCTAACTGATCTCTTCTACTCATGCACTGTATAGCGGGCAATGAAGCAGATCATCAATGTCGATGAAATGACCAAGCTCTCCGCTTTTCTAATATGGTAAGCAACATAGAATTTCGCGTTTTTTTTCGCACACTTTCCAATTTTTTTTCGTTTATACTTTCTCCTCATGACGCTTTTCTTTATATTCGCAACACTCAGAAATGAATTGCACTCATGTTCTATTCTTTTCGAATCTCTGTTCTTGGATTATAGCCTCTGTTCATTTTGTTGGGGATTAGAGAGATACATGAGACAGCTGTGACATTACGCATTACGAACTGTGCGAGAGAACCGTGATGTTCGCTGTATTAAAGTAGATATGGCGCATTGCGCAAAATGCTGGAGCATTCTTTTTCCAAACAATGTCACCCAACTGTTTAGGCGATATGGTGGTTTATATTCTTTGTTTTCAAATGATTCACGCATGCCGTTGCGCTGGCCCACGTGAAAGACGAAGTTCCATTATCCTGACAAGATTCATCGTACACAGAGGTCCCCTGAACAGAAGGTATTTCCTGTGGACATCTCTCAGATTTTCATTTACAATAAAAGCCACAACCCACGCAAAGATGGTGTCTCCTGCTTTATACATTGAATCAAGCACGCCATTGTGCCTAGGGCAAATCCACATTTTGGAGTCGCTGCTACTATATCAGATCAGCCACATCCGAAAGCAATGCTGCCCAAAACCAAAACTATCCAAAAAAGCTAAATTCACCGCCATTCTATGAGAAAACGATATATAGCAAGCAACATGAGGAACAACGTGAAGATAGTGTCCTCATAAAAGCAATCGTTTTTTAAGTCTCTATTTCAGCGGGATCCACCGTGGTGCCCCGTGTATCCCTGCGCCCGCGGAGGATGTTGAGAACGCAAGAACTCCTTCGCTGGTATGAAAAGTTCCCCGCTCCCGCGAGGGAAACACATCCCATCATATGGCGAGGAAACTCCCTGCGCAAGTGCCTCCACCTATAGCAGACCCTTCTGTGCAGCAGATGCACCACAGTAGTGGCATCGACGCACTCCCAGGAAATTTTTTAGGGCTGTTGGGTGAATGTGTGTGTGCTCAGCACAGATGTTTTGTGCCATACAGTGTATCAATGGCTTGTTAGATTGGGACATTAGTACAGTACTTTCCGATCACATCTTCGACTGCCAGTCGGCCACAACTCAACTTTCACCGAAGCATGTAACACCAACAGCAATACCATCCACAGGGCTTTATTAGTAAAAAAAAACAGCAATAAGAACTATGAACAAGTTATAGCCAGCCTTTAACAAATGTGTATCTACAGCGTGTATAGTTAGGGCCCTTAAAACATGCATAATGCGTATCGAAACAAAACCCTGCAATTACAGCTAAAAACTTGGCCGAATCGAGAAATACACAACGACAAAATTTAAATACAACACGGCAATGTTGAAATCAACATATTTGTTCTACATCAAGAGCCCGCTGACGAATAGATTAGAAAAAATCCGATCAGCGGTTCAGCAAACCAGCACCTATAAATATTGGTACGAGAGTAGATTTATCTGCACAATGTCATTCCTATTCAGTCCTCAAGACATTGGCTTTATGGCATTTTAACGAAGAGTATTTAAGCAGCCAAAAGACGGAAGAAGGCTCCAAAACAACGTTGGAACCGAGAAAAAAAGTACGCATACGGTCGTGGGACAATTTAGAGGCGACATGCCACAATTTTAGCTAAACTGCACCGCATAAGACATAAAGCTGTGTCATCCACATCGCCCCTCCACATCCTTCCTATTTTGCGACTGTAAGGACAACTACGGCTTTATCTGTTTCTCTCTCCCTTCTGAAAAAAAAAACGCCTCAAAGCAAATCAGTCCACCCATATCACCTTACCACGTGCAGCCCTTTACACCACCCTTTCACATGCACGTGACGTTGCGGGGAAATCTTCCCAATTCATACAGTGTTGGACGAACTAATGACCAAAATTTTGCAGCAAACACCCATCTGAAAGCTATGGCAAATGTGAAGACTATAGAATAATGACCAGTGTACGCCAAATTTATAGCGTAGAGTGCTGTCCGATAAGTGCAGCTCAACTGAAGTTTCGAATTGTACAAAGTGCAGAAAGCCTTGGAAGATTTGTTGAAGCAGATGACAGCAACTGATATTCACGGTTAGAAAGACACAGACCTTCGTACTTTTGAAAGTGTCTCCCGAACTTACCAGCAGTCACGCTTCGTGACTGATAAAATTGCATCAAACACTACATATGGAATAAGGCATCCACATGGCTCTCAAGCAAGAATACCCGATTAAACATTATAACGGCACTTAAGCAAAAAAAAAAAAGAAAGAAAAAAATAATTGGCTAAAAAATCTAATATCCCATAAGGATATAATTAGGCCATATTATTGAACACAAAACAAAAATACAAAAGAAAATGTGTATCAATGAAACGATGGTGTAAGTGCTACGAAAAAACCATCAACGAAGAACAAGAAAAAAAAAAAACGAAGAAACAGTGGCAATATTACGCATTTAAATGCCTTTAAACAACACCTATACATACGTACTCTCGAGCTCCAAAAATTGCGTTTCCGACGCTCATGTCTCCGATGCTTGTAGCACAACATCCACAGGCCTGAGTTTGTCACTTACACGAAAATTCTTCCATATCGTTGTTTGCAGTCGCTTCTGAAGAATTTCTATATTATAAAGAAAGTCTGTTTTACCTCACTTTGCACAAAGGAAATATTTGCTTGGAATCAAAATTCCTTCATAATATTTTCAGAAAGAAGGGCTTGGATCTCACAGTCGATTCGCAGGAATGAATAAAATGACGTGACTTCTTCACTATGAATGAACTGCAGTCCTAAGAAGCGTTATGCAGTGGGTAACCAAAAACTAAAAGAACTGCTGGCATTTACTCATCCTAAGCAGTCAGCCAGGAATGTGCGTCTGTTTATTCAATAGGTCAGCATGAGTATATAAACGCTACGCTGTGGACAACTTTAACGAAACAGTCGAAAATGCTCAAAAAACGGCTCAAACAAAACAAGGCACGCGTATAAGGAACAGTACATAAAACAAGCGCATGAACAAACGAGTTTTAACAAATAATTCCACAAAGAATGCAATTTTGCAAGTAAAATATGCGCAAAATTCTTTTATCATGAAGTAGTGCACAGAGAAGCTTTCAATATATTTACGTTACGACAATTTGATTGGAATGAACGTGTCGGACATGCGGCAGGCCATCATAGGAGGATATGCGCAACCTTCCAAAACTTGGTTCTCAGTAACAAATGAAACTAAGTAATAAGAATACAACTAAAGCATAATAAGAAAAAGATGAGGTCTAACCTCATCATCACTTCAGGGAGAACTATCTCCATACCATATGGCAAAATAGAAATTGTTGATTGGCTATCCTTCAAAAAAAAACTTAGTGACTAACTCAACACTCGGTCGCATAATATGGACGAGACGAGTGATCACCAAGACGACATCTCGCTTCCATAACGAGATCATAGACACGGCGATTCTCGGCAACAGTTGGAGGCGAGGTTCTGATCCACATACGATAGCTATGCATTCCACGTTCTGGATGAATTACTATCACGCTTATATCTCCGCTTTCGTCAAATCTTATCACTAGCTTCTCGTGCGTCTCCAGAAAATTGATCTGCAAACACGCTGTAGATATGAATTCCGAGTATTAGAAGCGTACGTAACGTCACTCAAAAACGCCTAAGCATGAATGCAGCATAATATAATTTTTTATCTATAAAGAAATAATGGATGTTATAAAAAGAGGTATAAGGGGCGGAGAGGAGAATGAGGGTATTTGGAGGGGATAAAAATTACAGGCACATTAAGCAGTCTACATAACCTTTCCAATACATTTCAACACTTCAACACTCCGCAAACTGCGCTATTAAATAACTCATTATTAACGAAATACTATCACGAAACTGCTTATTTTCTCATAAGCCGTTTGAGAAAATATCTGCAGCAACTCGACTGCTGACTACTTTTCAAATCAATATGCCCTATAAAAGATCACGTTATTAAAACTTATTTAAAAAATTTAGTAATTTGATTCTGGACTTCATGCTTCAGCAAAAGTCACAAAATCAGCAAGCATCCGAGTTATCCGAAAACCAGAAGCGATCATAACATAGATTATTTAAATTGATGAGGAATATTACTTTTGAGATGAAAAAATACCTGTGTTGTTCTATCGCTGAGTACCATTACGAGAGCACCATTACCTCGCTTCTGATACACCAGATAATTCATACAGACATCCGTGCATACGAATGGTGACGCCGATTGCAGCTCTCTATGCATATAGGTACTGTAAAAAAAACAACTTTAAAACGTCAGAACATCGCTAACAGGACCGCAAATGTAGAAGTGAAAAGTGTAGCGAGCGATGGCGACTCGAATCAGATCTTTCGTCTTTCGGGTGAAGAAAAAACTCTTATTTATTCATTACACTCTAGCTCCACGCTCCGGTTCTCTCCTCTAAATCGGCGACTTACGGCCCATGTAAGGATTCAAAGGTTGGAGTGGAAGCGTTAAGCGGTGGAATAATGGAGAAATACCCTCATCTGGGCAGTGAAAAGTCGTGGTGCCCACTGCTCGTTGCACTTTTTGCTTCCACCTTCGACCTTAAGTTAATGGTGTCTTAATACTGATGTGGACAGCACATAAAACATTCATGGCTCGACAAGCGCGAGGCTATAATATAGCAGTAACTTTAAGCACAGGTTTAGCGAATTACTGGAATTCTTTGATTGCAAAGAGCTGACTGTAGTCGTCGAGTCTCCTATGTAGATTTGTTCTTACTGTTCACCTCACTATATTGTTTTTTTTTCTTTTAATATTCTGCAGGATATTTTCAGCATTCGTTCTACAATCTCATCTTTTCCGTCAATAACTACTCCAGCCTTCTTTGCCAAGTCATCGTTGGCAAAATACTTATGCTTTTCGCAAAAAATATATCGGCAATATGCTGGTGTTCAAGAGTATTTTTGAAAGATGGCAAAAAAAGAGTTAAAACCTCTCAAAACGAGTGTAATCAGACTAATATCTGGGACAATTTTCGTATAGCCCGCATTATGATACCAAATGTTGCAGCTTGCAAAAAGCAAACCTGAATAGAGCTGCAAGTCTGATCTTACGAAGGATTAGAGGATCGCTCACATCGCTCAGAGATGCCCACTCGTAGACGGTGAAAGGTATTTCGTTCGGGTTCATCACCAGTTGTGAACGCTCCCTCTCGTACGATGTTGCATTTCTGTAAGAAAATCGTGCAAGTGGCATTGTTTCAATACTCATAATTTACTAACATCGGCAAGTGTTCCTTCCTTACACTAATGCCTACACTGTTCTATAGAGGAGAAATAGAAAACTCAGAGGCGTAACAAGAAGAGATCAATCTCCCTTTTACGCAGCACTTCAGCATAACCAATTTTGATAATTTTAGCAAATCTGCTCAAAGGCAATCATATTTTCAAACGCACAAAAAGAAAAGAGTAACCTGTGAGCATATAATGATCCATCAGTGTATTGAACACATTCGGTCCCATCGCTGAGCACGCATCCAAAACCGTATCTGTTTGTATAGTCCACCCATTTGTTCACCATTAGTATGTTTCCGTTTACAGGACGAGCTGGATCGCTTGTCACTGAAATGCTGCTAGACAGATGAATAGGTGACATTCTTGTTATGAACTTCCAAAACGACTAGAGATGCAGGAAAGCAAATCAGCAGGCACCGCTTTATCGGTTCTTTTTTTTTCAACCACGTAATGACCTGATCTCAATAACAATGGGCCGCGCTAAAACTCACTGGGGTGTCAACTCATCCGTTTTCGTTCAAAAAGCACGACAACAAGCGCGCACCCTTTATAAAACGGCTGCAATGCATCTGCAAAAAGAGCAACTACAACGGAGAAAACCAAAAAGACAGCTGAATTGCGCAAATCTCGTCTTCTCGTCTGCAAACTGCATCTCTTCTCCCTTCTTTGCTGTATCGTTTTTTTTTTTTAAAGAGCATCAAGCAAATAAGCCTGCTTCAAAGTCGATTCCGAGGAAAATGAACAGAATCGAACAAGCGCTTGTTAAAAAAAGGAAATACGCCGGCACACAGTTAAGTTAACAGAACCTATCAATAAATCCTTAAAGCACATCTTGCATATAACAGCAGGGATATCTGGTAAGTGTATGAAGGCTGTATAAAAATATATAGCGCTGCAAGTAGCATATCACCATCTAATCACCAAAATATTTCACATAAACCTATGGAAAAAATTGCACAGTTATGCGTACTCCCGTTATTATTAAATGGACAATCGTTATCCAAATAGACAGGAGTTATTCTATATGCGAGAAGACAGTTGTGAGCTAACTAATTCAAGTAAATTCGTTGTTAAAAGTTGTGAAAGATTTATGACGAATTCATTTCAAATGTCGCAAAAATTTACCACTTTTTCGACTTTCTAGACATGGTAAAAACTCTACACCCTATCACTCTCTAAAGTCTCATAGTTCTTTTACTTTTCCCTTCGTTCCTTATCCACTTCCATTTAACGGATGCAATCGTATGTCCGCAGTAAAAACGCTATAAAAATTCTATATAGAATGTAGGAAAAAAGACGTCAGAAAAACAAGGATGAACATATGAACGCACCATCAATACGTCCCGATATAAACCAGTTCAGCAGAAGAAGTGGGTCATCTGGCCATGGTGTCCTTATACGGTCCATACCCAGTCCTGAGTCTCGAGAAAGCACACATGCCTGATATGAACCAATGACGCTCGCCTCATAGCCCTAAATATTTAAATATGACAATAATATGCATTCAACAGAAGAAAGCACAAATACATCAAATAGAAAAGAAATGACAGTGAAAGTGCAGCCGTAGAAATATTTCACAACTTAAAAAACTCATCCTCCGCAGCCATTCCTTCATTTTTAGACGGAAATCAAAGCAAATCCTCCAATGAAATATATATATATATATATATATATATATATATAATCGATTGGCAGCCTTGTAACGAAAGCCAGAAACAGAGGAAAATTCACTGCATAAGGTTCTAGGTACACAAAAACGATCCCTACAAGCACCTCTCCCACAAACTACTAATCTGAAAATCAGTCAAATTTTCGAAAGCACCTTTGAAACGAGCCATTTTTCACATCCTTCAAGCAGAAAAAGGACACAATAGTCGAAACTACAAAATCTTTTGACGATACAGCATGAATAAATGACTAAGCCTCGCAGGCATGAGGGTAGAAGATCAAGAAGAACAAACCGGAAATACAAAGCTGAGTGGGTCGTTAGCTGGAGTAGTCGGTGCGTTCGTCATGCTGCAAATGGAATCAATCGCTCTCAAATACAACAAGCTCTAAACGCCTTCCATTTTGCATATTACACCTTTCAACGAGTGATAAACTATATGCCCAACTTAAAAAAAAAAAAAAACATTTCGATTTTTTCTTCATCTTCTGGATATTTTTAATTGCATCGAGACTTTTCACATTCAGTGTGCTGATCTTTTTTCCTTTTTAAATACCGTATGATGGATACGCACATCCGTGAACTCTTTTAGATGTTCAACTGAGAATGCAAAAGAAATTCAAAACATAAAATATATAATTTATCGAAAGCTGAAAAACAATTCAGCACAGCAAGTCTCGCTTGCAAAAAATATTCCGCATTTCAGCACATATTCCCCCTCTTTCCTCAGCTCAGCCATCCATTTATTTCAACGAAAGTAGCTTGATCATCCAAATGCATGAAAAACTTACGTCACTGTATTACTATTCGAGAAGTAGTCGCAACGCATTATGTTGACAACCTTAAGCCGTCGTCCAGCATCTGGATCCAGCAATCTAGAACAGCAGCAGATTTAGAAAGAATAGCAACTTATATGAACAACCACTAACAATGATACAAATTGCAGAGAAGATCTGTAAATCTAAATCGTTAGGCATTACCATAAGCAACCACGCAAAGACTTACTTCACTTTTCCATCGTCACCATCAACGAATGCAATAGCATGCAAACGATGATATCAACTGTATCGTAAAAAAAAAAACATCAACAAAACGAGAAATAAATGTGATGGAAGCCCGAATTTCAATTACTTTTTTTTCGCGTTAAACGACAAAGTCCTTTCACTCTGCTGTAGATTCATAGTGGATATCAAAAATACGATAGAAATCCATGAGCTCATTAAAAAATTAAAAGATGAAAGAATTAGCGGCGATGATAGCCGTATCGCTTATGTTATGTTTCCGCTTCCTCTTTTACTTTTCCAACGCCCATTTGTTACAATTGAATTTTCTATTTGCCATTGAAATTCTTTTTTTTTTTTGTTGCTCTTTTACCAACTCATTTTTCATTCGAACTACCACACATTCCTTCATCCTATATTCGATATAGAGAATTTCTAATGTGCAAAGCAATCCTTAATGGCATCGTAACCAGTCTAAAATCACAAACATTTCCATATGCGTATCACTCATAATTTGCATAATAGGAACAATTGATTTACGCTAATATTATTCTGTCATCAGAAGAAAAACGTAAACAAGCGAGCGTATCACCTCATTCTTACCATTTTCCTTATTTTATTAACGTTGATGGCATCGTTATGCAGCGAATATTTTTTGCTCTTCGATATTTTAAAATATAAGCGTTTTATTATTGAAGCCGCTGCAGCGTTTCTCAGTACAGCTACATGCAGAAAAATTTTATGAAAAAAGAACAACTGTGAAATAGAGATGGGAAGTTGCTTACTAGTTGACTCGAACAACTTCATCAAGACGAATATATCCGCAAACACCTACCGGCGGATGAGGCCACGAGCGCGTTCAGAAATCCTTGCCTCTAGAGGTATGAAATAGTCGCACTGCCTTATACGTGAGAATGTTTTTTCCAAACTTTCCGATTCAAATGGCGCTTTCCCGACGAGCATGCAATAGAATATACAACCGAGTGCCCAAGCCTCTGATTCCTTCGAATGACCGCGACTGTCCAATACCTCCAAACAAATATTGAAACTAACAGCCGAAACATCAACACATAGCATTGTCATAAAATTGCTCATTGAAGAATGAGAGGATTATAATTTTTTAATATTCCTTCATCTCGGATCTACTGGTGTTGAGAAACAATAATAAAGAACATGTAATATAAATGTAAGCAGCACATCTTACTTTCAAATGCATCAAACGAGGATAACGTGCACATCCTACATATGATAAAAACACAACGGAAACCACCGACGAACGAACCAATTCAAAGAAAAAAAAACAACAACAAAGAAACTCATAGGGAAAATGCACAAACTGACACAACACAAATTAACAGACGGAGAATGGTAAGTAAAAATAAAATGAAAAAAGAGTGATTTAAGAACATGCCTAAACCCAATGATACAATATTAACGAAGTAAAGAACTGCAACGAAAAAAAAAGTAAAAGATACTTTTTAATAGCAAACGACTCTAAAATCACTTGGATTGAAATGGAGCAATTTGAGGATGAAAAACATCATATGGTGTAATCGAATGAGTAAAAGCTGAACTCTACGCATAAAGAAGAGAGACACAACGAAATAGAAACATACCTCAGGTGACATATAGTTTGGAGTTCCGGATAGTGAACGCGAAACATTCGCCAGATCCGCAATTTTCACCGCTAAACCGAAATCTGCCAACTTTACCTGCAAATATGGAAAGAAGTTTAGTTGATAGCTATTATAAAGCATATGATATGCCTGATATTTATTTTTAAAAAAAAGGACATTTTCAACGAATATCTTACTTCCTCGATTATGTTCTCTAAAGTTTACCTTTTTTTTTAAATGTGATTTTTCTTCATTGCGGCTATTGAATAATTATGGAGTGCTGGTGCTGGATCTCTCGTTGAAACACAGGTCAGCAATCGCTAATAAGCAATTTGCGTTCACTTCACTCACTCCCCATAAAAGAGGAAAGGTGAACGAGGAAGAGGAAGAGAACAACTAAACCCATGACAAATTCACTTTCTATCTCGACAGCCATTCGTTAGGAAG
This sequence comes from Baylisascaris schroederi, assembly GCA_006503575.1. NCBI lineage: Eukaryota > Metazoa > Nematoda > Chromadorea > Rhabditida > Ascarididae > Baylisascaris > Baylisascaris schroederi. Next base: position 259,469 of record QEWY01000099.1, on the reverse strand, counting down.
ATAGACAACTTTATCCCTTCAACATTTACAAAATCACCAGTTAAGCATCCTTGAGAAGGTGTTTAAATGGACTTTTTTTTTCACTCGAAAAGTGAACAGAACTCCTCAGATGTTTAAATTCTGCACGGCATGCATTGCGCTTGCTTCTTTCATAACGGAATCCGAGAGAATGCGAACGCATTTGATGTGCTGGTTTGGAGAGAGTTTCTTTCAGATTCTCTGTTGGAACAATTTGGTGCAATTGCTGCTCCAATTCTAAAGTCCTTATTTTACATATGCATAGCACATATGTAATTAAGCAGATATTGCAATCGCGAAACGAGGAGATATTCGCCAGTGGACGTGGTTGTCCCAGAAGAAAGAGGAACGCTGCTGGATTTCTACGAAACGTGAAATGGCGTTTGAGAACCTAGAAAAGGTACAACACTAGAAAATTCTTTGTTGCTATGCGAAGCCGGTTTTTTCCACGCGGTGCACCTTACGCTCAACGGTTGGTTACTTCGGACTCTCAATAGAAAACATCTTAGAGGTACACTGCTCCTTGCAACAAGAAGGAATAAAAAGAGGATGATGAGGAATGGCACAAAATGTGGTTGAAGTGGTGAAGGTGGTGGCATAAGTTTACTTGCTATAGCGATAAGGAATATAATGGGAATGACTTCTGTATTTGTGACAGCACATTTCGCTTTTAGGCGATAAATGTGGAATCTTAACGAGTCAAGTCGTAACTCGTACAGCTTTTCGTATCCCAGCTAGGTGATTGTGAAATACAGACGGTCAAAAAAAGCAAACTTTTCCGAGTGAAGGGAGGGAATGAAGCATCGTACTCCAAGACTATTGCATAGCTAGGCCTACGGTGAAGGAAACTGACGCCCATCAAACGCTCAACTCTTATATCAATTTTCGAATTGAAGTAACAATTTGAGAACAGGCATCGAAATTTAAAAGCGCGAAAACAACGTGAACGAAGGGGAAAGGGGGAGGGGGAGTGAGATCGAAGCCTTTCGAGTTGCAAAAAAGTAATCCTTGTAAAAGACTTGCATAATTCATTTAAAATACAAATGCCTATTGTGAATGTTTCGTTATCTCTTGGTTATGCATGAAAATGATTGATCTGATGAATGAAATGCAAAAGCGCAAATCGTTGCCCGCCTCTTCGGCACGTTTCCTCATTTCCTTTAATTTTACTCTTCTACCTCTCGAGATTTTTGTCTCATTTTAGCTTTAGCAATTTAGCCACTAGTATAACGTCAATAACAACTCGCATTTCACTATGAAGCATGAGCGACAACTACGCAAAAAAAGGAAAGAATCGCGCATCGCATTGATCCCTTTTCCTCCTTTTCCATACTACGATGACATACAGTAAGACTTCGGCGTATCCTCCTCGTTTTTGGGGAAGTGTTCAGTGATTAAAACAGCAGCTAATTTTGTCCAACATTTTAGCATGGATAACCTTCGACGAAAACACAGCAACATCACAGAAAACATATAAGCAGTATTCCTGTGGATCGTCCCTCATAATGTTTACATACATGAGTCAATTTTCGTATCTATTCCCAATATTTAAAAGAGGTTATTTGATCCTTATTAAAGTGGAGTAACCAAAGAGGAATTAAAGCAGGCTTTCAATACCTAGAAAACCTCCTAACACTATAAGATGCCCTTAAAAACAATGAAATTCTGCAGCTGCAAGGGACCAGAAAAAAAGACTTAATGTATCACTCCATTGTCTAAATGCATCAAATGCAAGAAATACGCACCTGATTTTTGAGACCAAGAAGGATGTTGCCAGGTTTGAGATCTCTATGAAGGATACCGGCCACCTCATGAAGATATACGACTGCACCAACAATCTCTCTCATATACGAGCGAGCAACCAATTCACTCAAGTGACCCGCTTAAATCATTAAGCTAGAAAAACTATATCAGCTAAACAATATCAAGAAATTTAAAACGTTGCAACCACTTGTGCGATAACTTAAGATTCAATCTCAAGCTCATATATAATGAATAGTCGAGAGAATCTCTTCAATATATGCAAAAAAACGCAATCAAGGGCATCCCTTGTTTATAAGGTATCCGATTCGTCATTATAACCGTTGAAAATTTAAAAAAATTAACCACCGATTTGAAATGACTTCCCATCTCAAATAATTCTATTCATTTCAATGAAGCATTCCAAAATATTCCTTGATAAGATGCTCTTAATAAATTTCTATTTTTTTGCAAAACATTTCAACTAGATTTAAAATATTTTATAGTGCTTCAGGCGTATTGCAATTGCTAAAAGTATGTTTTGCAATATACTCATATTGCGAATAATAAATTGCAACACTCAAAAGATGCATTGCAAATTCCATCTAGACATTCGAATCGAGTGAACTATCGAAATAAAGGAAAAAACATCTTCAATGAGATGTGGAAAAAAAAACAAATTAAAAAACATCTTATATGAAATTATTTCTGAGACGATTTTCCAACTTAAGTACTAAATTTTTTATTTGCTTTTTTTCCGTTTCAATGATTCTTTTGCTTCTATCCCTTTCTCAATTGTTCTCTTCTGTACATTAAATTCTAATTATTTCTCACTAGTTCATTGACGTATTCATATCTTATCCAAAGAATCAACGAGCCTAGCTGAATTACAACAATAAAAACAAATTAAATAAAATCATAGTGCACTCACTTTTTGAAGCCTGAATATTACTGAGCAGATTGCCATAGACGCCAAGCTCGAGCACCATATACAAATTGACTTTATCCTCGAAGAAGCTCAGCAACTTAATGATATTGTTATGATCGAGTGATTGATGAATGGTGACCTCTCGACGTATCTTATCGATGTGTAAACGATCTTTGAGAGATGACTTCGAGACCACCTTCAATGCCACCTTTATGCTATCACCACTGGAAGATTGTGGATTTTCTTCCATTTCATAGCATCTTCCATATGCGCCCTGTAATAAAATAATGGAAACAAGAACGTAGAATGGCACCTATTCTAAGATATTCTTGACCTTGTGTTATACAACATAGTTGCCGACGTCATTAAAAGCTTTCTTTCACAAAGACATCTCACGAACACTTTGATCGAATATTCCTGCAAAATTTTCAAAGCTTATCCGTCGTAATCGAAGTGTTATGTCGACCAGCTAAGAAAATGACCCTCGACCTCCATCCTGAAAGCTCCATGGTTTCCAATTTTCACTAAATTTCATCAAGACCAAACGGTTGTGACAGGTATCCTACCAGTCGGATAGAGTTGCGTTGTTATCATGTAACAATGTGATCTACTGCGAGTTATGAATATACCTACATTTGTCAATGCCCTTCACCCCTATTAAGACAAAACATTCATTCGATATAACTGCAGCCTATGTGAGCAATAAAATATGTAAGAATTGTCTTGTCATTCATGTAGGAAGTCACGCTTAATATCTTCATAGCAGTTGGTCACTGCCAAGTGTTCCCGTTTGAACTGAGGTGCTCATAGTCACTAATTCGGTGCGTTTGTTATCTAATCTTGAAAAGATATCAGGCAATGTGCCGCCAATGGATGCATTTATAACTGTTTGTGAATATGAGATCTTTCGAATAAATCAGATATCAGCTAAGATGCATGAAGCTGTTCAGTAAGATGAATCAATTGCGAACGAAGTCAGTGTCTGATGGGCGTTACTGCCCGGTTATTGGGTCCGATTCGCGGTCACCACTCAACGCGACGGCGACCTTCATCAGCAAGGGGACACCCTATCACACAGCGCACAGGCCACCCTCGTTGGATGTTTTTTTTCGGAAAAATACACTGAGGGAGATTTAACGAATAGCGTGTAGCAGATTTCTCCACCATCATCCCACAGCATAAATAATAGTTTTCAACTGGAAAGGCTGCGCAACAGAAACTTAACGGAGAGAAGCCTATATCACGCAGGTCAAACCATCGAAGTTAGAACTCAAACATTTCCATCTGTCAATTAGAACTCCCCTCTACTGTTATCGCATGAACAATGAATTAACTGTTAAGCTGCAATGCAAAGGTGTGATCGTAACCCATACAGAAATATTTTGAATTTAAATATTTATTTGTTTTTTAATTCGAGTTCAACTCAGGTAACAAAAATTTAAATATTTTAAAAGTTGACCAAACAATCCCACTGCTAAAGATATTTACTAAAAAGTACGTGGAGGAGCACAGCATGTGCATTACAAATGAACAAGGTTCATTGGTATTTTAGCACTAAACATATATGTCCTCACTTATACGCTGCAAATTCTCAATAGCTCATTGAGGAGCGCTAATCGACAATTATGTACATTAAAATCACACTAAAACGGCTACCTTTTGAAGGGGAATTCAACGTAGAGTTTATACTACATCACGTATGCTTCTTTCAGCAGTACAAGTTAAATATTTTCTTATGCTATGCATTTTCTTTTATGCTTTTCTCTTGAATTTTGTTTTAATACGAGGAACCTCGTATCCCACTGAATAATTTTGAATTAATATTAACTTTATTGGGAATAGTGACACATAGTGCGCAGATGTGGTGCGTTTCTCTCTATCCGAGAGTTGCAACTGGAGAAACTAGACGAATGAAAATGATGAAATATATGACCTATCTGACACAAAAAATATATTTTCATCCCATTCTTTAACTACTGAGCGAATTCTCGTTCAAAAATGTTATGGAATTAGCAGGTAAGCTTTAATGCACAATCGATCACGTTCGACTGGGAAAGCAATTTCCGGTGAACGAATGATAATAAATTGGTCGATTACGCAGAAAAACGACCCATCTCAGTACTATTGGTTGAATATCTGGGCAGTCTGCTGATTAACCTGACTGCAAAAAATTGTACATCTTGCCAACCCACTGGCACGCATTTTTATTCCCTTGTTTCAGAGTTATTTTGCTTATGTTTGGATAATACTCTCATTTAATTTTCTATAACCTAATCTTTTGAAAAGAAGTTTGGAAGCAAGCCAACTATTATATCTCTTACTTCGAAACAAACTTTTGCAAAACAAAAAAAGAAAAAAAAAGAAGCAAGAATATTTCACTCAATAATTCAAATGAAAAAAGAAGAAAAAAAGAAAAGAGAATAGCTCAGTTCGTTGTATGGCGAAGAAGATGATACAACGATAAGCTTGGTCCATTTGCAAATCGTTTTTAAGAGCATAGTTTTTCAACAAAAAAAAAAAAGAAAAAAGAAAAGAAAAAAGAGATCAATGCAACAGTTTGTTATACGCGAAATGATCTTATCGATGATAATCTACGGTTGATGTGCTCAATGAATGCTACATTTCGACATAAAAATTATTTGAGAGGAATAGAAAATCGCTAACATAAATGAACAAAAATTACGTTCATTAGCAAAGCAAATAGAGACAATATCGAAAAATAGTCAAAGAGAAGCAAAGATTTTAAATTTATAAAGTGGGATGTTGGCAGCGATTTTAGTTCATTTCATTTATTACAGTATTTAAAAAAAACTGCAGCTAGTGATTTATTTTAGATGAATATTCTAGAAAGTCGTAAAAATAAATAGAAATAAAAATATGAAAATATCGTAATTTAGTGTTAGATTTTTAGTTCGATCATTCGACTAAATTACAAGTTTGCTGAAATTCAAACAGTGAATCGATTCATTTTTGCAATTCCGCAGTCAACAATTAATCCACTAAAAATACCACTAAAAGCAAAACGTTAGCTCAAAACCTTTGTAGTGACAGACTGCTCGAGCGTTCCGAATATTTCAGTTGCATAGTAACTCCAAGATTTAGGTATAATATTTGAAAGGACAATATGTCGAAATATGTGGGCAATTCCCTTCCCGTCCTCTTTCCTTTGGGGAAGTTTCTGCATCGTCTCAACTGACCTTCTAATGACAAGAAATTCTACATCAAAACGGCGAAGAGATAAAATCGCATCTTTCTACTTTTAATAAACAACTAAATTACATCCTTTCTGGTGAATAAAGCTTTCGGCCTGCTACGCTTGCCGAAAGCTTTTGGATGCGAGGAAAACGACGTGCGGCATAAAACATTTTATAGGAGATGAAGCAAATCAAATTCTCCCAAAGCGCACATTCTGAAAAATAAGCCGCCAACAACAAGTGGAAAACTGATAAAATTATGAGCCATCAATTAATCAGAACTCTGATTCTTCTCGTTCTCAGTACCTCTCGAATATCAAACGACAGCAATTTATGTTCCAATAGAGTGAATTTTATATTTCCGTACAAAATAAGGTGAGTAATTTATAAATGGAAGAGTGGAGTGATTCAAGAACACTAACTTGAAATACATTACAGGAGATTAGATGGTCCAACAAATATTCCAAACAACGCAAAGTGAAAAAAAAAAGAATGAACAAACACAAACAAGTGGAAATGTTAGCAACCTTGCCGAGGAACGTCAGCAGTGAGTATTGGCGCGATTGAATAGGATCGAACAGTGTAGCAGGAACGTCCCCATCACCGTCCAATTTTCTGATATTGCATTTCGATGTGGACGGTCCCAGCTGATCGATTTTAGGGGCCATTCTCCTAAAAACACCTAAATACCATTAGTAAACAAAGAGCAACGCTAATATTTACGTTGATATCGCGATTCTAGAATGATGGCTTACATACGCATATTTCAAACTATTTTATTATCGAAGCCAACTATGGAGTTTCAAAAGCTAAAAATTTACCCAATCCTTAAATAGCTTTCTTGGAGAACGTTGTATAAACTACCAAAAGATCTAGAACGCAGTACATCGTCCCCGACTTACTGAACCTCGACCACAGAAGAAATCACTTTAGTGTTACTTCCACAAGGTTTATCCACAGCCGCATATAAAAACCTGTAGGGGCCGGAAAGAAAGCACTGGTAAAATACCCTAAGGTATCAAAAGATTAAAATCTAACTTCCTTATACTTCGCACAAGCATTTTATAGGAAGCAGTGGAAAATTTTCCCCTCAAATATGAGATTACGAGAGAAACCACAAGGATTATTTTTGTAAGCAGGAAATCCAGTAGCCCCTTTTCTGCGCTTGACGGTTATGTGTAAACAACAATACTTATCCTTCGGTGAACAAGAAGCCGTGTTTCAGGTACAGCGGATTCTCATTCTAAAGTATCTTTAAGACATATTGACGCAATATAATCAGATCTGCAAATGAACATCGATTATAAGAAATAGGAAGTTGAATGAAAGGAAGACAACTTTCAATAACTTTCAATAAACGTAATCGGCTGCAACGAACGAATAAACGAAATGCTAATAAAGAGATGCGAAAAGTGAGCGAAGGGCGTCGGTAGGAACGTATCGCCTCCCATAGTGAAATGAACACAAAAACGAGCATCGCGCATCGCAACGACAATATACGAGCGAGCCGTAAAGCCATAGGAGCACGCATGTGCTTGCAAGGAAGTAACACTTCTCATCTTGTTACACCTATCAAACAAACATCAGGGGCACCCGACTGTCAAACCATTTTAATCGAATAGTGAATATTACCCGCTATATTTATAATGCAAATTTGCAATTTGCAATACAGATGCTAGGATGATGCCTAAAAAAAAAGAAATTTTTTGTGCCAAAACATCTTCATACCTATAGCCATTTCTTAAATCTTACATTTCCAGCTCTGAATATTCCACTGTGGATTTTTTAGTGACCAGATGAATTGAAAACCTTGCGATTGCATAATTGGTTCCGATAGTGATAGCCAATCGTATTCATAAATTGATGAATTTCAGCACTATGGCCAAGTCGTCTAATAAGCACAGCATATTGACCCTCCAACATGATCACATGGAAAATAAAGCTGGTACTTGAATTCAAAATATACGGAAAACTCTTCTAGACGAAAAGAGCAAAGTGAGAAGGGGCGGATGGCGAGGAAATGATGTTTCGACACGTCGTCTTTCACCTCTCTCTCTTTGGCATGAGCATGGTCCTTCTTACAACAGCAAAGCTTCTCGAAAAACACTGAATACCGCTTCATAAAATCGTAATTTTTGCCAGAAAATGCCCTCAAAACGATAGTTTCTTGGAATAACGATTGTTTCCGCGGAATAATTAGCCTGTCAAGTTGGCTTCGAGCCTTTATATATATCAGCTCCTCGAATTCACCCGAAACTAATAACGACAACCATCTGTGATTGCAAAGCATTATTGCCAGCTTATCGTTATGTAAATACAGCCTTATTTCTTTGCTTGAAATTCCTCGCAATGGACAAGCGATAATGGAGGAAATGCCACACACGAAGCTTAGTACCTCTAATATACATCAACACCAATCTAAACACCTCAAATGAAAAATCTCAGTCATCGGAATCCTCGTCTCATAAAACGAAGTGTCCGAGTGTTTCTTTTCCGTTTCGTTATTTTCCACCATTTTGCACAGTCGAAGAAAAGCAATCACAAAGTACAGCTGCCCTTAACTGAACTTTTTTTAATGAAGAAGAAAGCGCATCATCAACGCAGCACGATATGCGTACTTTTCCGCAGCTGAGTTACCTCCAATTTGAAATGTACTTGAAGAAATCTTTAAAGAAATCCGACCGATCGTGGAAATAACACACATAATGACGTCTATGACAGCAACGCATGTAGGCAACTAGTGGAATTTTAAACTCCTATCCGTATTTGTAAGCTAAATTCTCAACTTTTTCCAGCATCTAATCATCATTCCACTCAATGTAATTTCTTAAACTTGTAAGTGGTCGTTTTTTGCTCAGAAAACTACGAAAAATGAAGAGAAGAGGATAGTCATGAGCGATGTGATCGTTACAGTTGAACGGCACTGATCCATCCACATGCGTTTCGCATTTCGTACAAACTCCCGCACCGGCACACAGTTTCTCTCAGATTCCGATGTGATCTTTCCCTATGATAACGAGTCAAAACGCGACGGTTGCTGCAATACTACGGAATGGCTGCAAAACATTTGACAGAAAGCTTCGAGAAAAAGCAACACTAAATTGAGATGAGGTCAACACAGACGGGACACTGCAAGAGCAAACGTTCACTTATGTACAATGCACGTTGCTTCCTTGCTTACTCATAAGTGCTCAAATAATGAAGAACAACTAGTAGATACTACGTTTCAGTGCTTCAGTCACTCATATTTCAAATCTTCTGACAACTCTCACACGACCACTTAACGGGAATAGCACCCTACAGCATGACCTATCCAAACAGATTGTAAGTAACAGTAAACAGGAACAAGCAAAACCGCTTAATCGAAATCACAGCTGTCCGAAAGAGCAGTAAAAAGAGAAACCAAAATGGTTCAAGAAATGAGAAAATTAATCATTTATATTCAACAGCGGACAAAACTTTGAGAAGTTCCTCGTTATTACAGATTCATGCCAGTTTATTCCCTATTATCGAACATTACTTTTAAAAGATCTTAGAAATTCTTAGAAATATCCCAAACAGTTCTTAGAAATAAAACACTTGATGAAACGAAATTAAGTATGTAAGATGATGAGTGTCCATTCGATGGCCCCTTTCGAATTTAACAGCTAATAATAAAATTTAATAAAAGGAGCATTTCTTATGAAAAATGCACTTACTAAACTCTTTCGTCGAATAAACGAGACATAAATCGTTGCATCTTTCACCCATTCCACTTCACCAAAATAAACCTATCAAGAGAAAGAAGCATCGCCTAAAAAGTTGAATGGATATATAATCGTATTCATCGGAAGTGCATCAAATAAATAAGTAAATAAATAAATAAATAAATAAATTAAATAAATAAATAAATAAATAAATAAATAAAGTAGTTAAGTGAACTGCAACGGCAATTTTACTGCCAGTTACAATATCTTTACCCAGTAGCTATTTTTATCAAAACTTTGTTGCAGTTTAAAACTAATCTAAATCGCAGAAAAAATTCTATTATCACAGAATATAATGTGTACAAAGAATAAATCGAAATATTGCAAATGTCGGCGAAAAAAAAAAGAGATAAGCAAAAAAAGAGACAAGCAGCGCTAATGCAAAAGAAAGGAAATAACGATGTAAATGGCTATTATGCACTAAAGGAATTGAAAAAGCAGTCACCTCACTGAGCACAATGATAAGAGAATTGTGTAGCGAAATTTGTGATGCTATCGCTGACGCCTATGTCAACTAAGAGGCTCGTCGCCCGCCGACAACAAATCAACCATGAGTGAGGCAGTGAATCACTTCTCTGCTTCAACGACGACCATGTCGCGATCAAGATCATCATTACTCCTTCATAATGCACATTAAATCCAGGCAACAGTCACTGCCCGAAGATATTACTTCCCCCTTTTTTCTGCTCTTTTGGTCTATAATAAGTAGAAGGTTAATTGCTGCTCTTATAGACCAAACTCATGAAAATGCCCTCAGTTTGCTAGCCAATTTCATTTAACCAATTTCATCTCCCAAATTCATCTCTGTTTGCTGAATTATCGAACTCTAGACAATAGCGATGACGGGCAGTGCTTAAACCTGGTTCCAATCGTGATCGGGGATTGGATTTATCTATGTTCATGCAGATCATACGGAGATGTATTAACCTTAGTCCTGATCGGGCAAGTGGCAGCAAGTGGGTGAAATTCAGTCGCCCAACTAGCAGCCAGTGTCATTCATATCCATTTGGTCACAGACTAAACCTAGTCGCGGTAAAAACAAGATCGAGACAACAACCAACGTAGCGATTCTCAGCTACCTCTCTTATTGTATGCAGCATATGTCTCGTTCACACCTACGATACGACCCCATCGTCGAAATACGGCGAATGGGTTTCATTTCTACAACGGCTACAAAGGAGGTGGAGGGGAACCACCGCAGTAAATGATTCAGGAGCATAATGGTACAACAAATCGGCAGCGTTCACGATACTAAATCATTCATCGCATATAACGTGATCAAGTTTAAGATTTCTGCCGATCACATTCAGTAGTTTTTAAAGCCGTCAATGGGATTCCAAACTTTTCCAACACCGCGAACAGAAAATCGATTTCCGTGACGTCAAGCTCTTTACCGCTAACCTCAACATTTACCAAGGCATCGCTGATTCCCAAACAGTCTTCCATGAATTTCAAGATCCCATTACACCGTGAACGGTTCAGATGGCCAGGAGCCTGGCAACACGAAATGGGCTCTCAAAAACACCACATATATACTGCACAGTACCACATCGTTCTAAGATGGATATTTTGCGTCCTAATGGCAAAGTGCTTTCATATTCCGATGTCATGAGTGATCGCGGTGTTTTTTGTTCAATAAAAAAATTACCTGAAAACTCACTATCGGCATATTTCCAAAAAAGCGCAATAAAGCTGCAAACGATATCATGCAACGTAATTGCCACAAAACTATAAATCATCATTGAGAGATCGTAGATTATCGCCCTTTTTCTCGAATATTGCACATACATTCGATCGCCGTCCTTGAAATCTGCTAATGCGATAGATGAATGAATACGAAAACATTTGACTAAAATGGCATTTTGAGAATTTAAAAAAAAAAGCAAATCGAGTCGTTATCTGCGTCAAAGTAAAAGCTTTCCAACACATTTGATAACACTTTTGCCATGAAAGAAAAGATCTGAATGCACGCGAATTAAGTTCAATTTGATGATCCGCTGTCGACTTATTCATCACTTTTCTGATGTTCTTCTTGCGTAGATCCGAGTAAAAACAACTCATCGACTTATTGAAATAACTTCCAATTGAATCGTAGACTATCAATATTTTAACGCACTATAAAATATTTCTCAACAGTGGATGAGATGTTCTACAGCCTAAAATAATTCCTGCCAAAAAACTTCTCCCTGCTTATCGATTCCGCTTAGATTTTCATCTCATATGAGTCTATTAGCTTCACTTTTGAAATCACTGCAGTTCTTTTTTTTCTCTAAGCAAGCGTTCGCACTCTTCTCCACTCTCAGTCGAGTCATTTTCTACGCTATCAATCAATTTTGCTTATTTTTTACGCTTTTTTGTCTTAAAATTCGTCGCATAATGATTACAAAATGTACAGAACTTTCCGAATATCTGAAACTTTCAGGTGCGCAAATCCTGAAATGACTTCTCATGGCCAATGACTCGCGGTAGACTTTTTTTTCTTTACTTAAACCTTAGACACTTAGGCAATTCTCACTCATCCTATGTCCTTACCCGCTTTCACATTCTTCCAGCTTTCAATACTGGCTTTTGATGAATACAAAATCACCCCTTCTTTAGCATTCAAACTGATTATGCCATCTTTCGGTTGTTCTCAAGAGAATCCAACCCAAAGACGGTGATTTGACCCCCTCGAAATCGAATAAGGGGATGCTGTGACCGGTTTCTTCCTCCTCTATTCCTGTCGGAGAAAAGAAGTCGCTATCCTTGTGTAAAATGCTAGCGGCAAAAGGAACTACGGTGACAACGTAAACGTACAAAAGAATAATGCATAAGAAATAACACAAATAAGCTCGAGTGGAAAAAACAAAAGCTCCAATCAACGGGAAACTCATTTCATCAAAAAAAGACAAAAAACAAGAAAGTTAGAGTTTAAGTGAGCGTAAGTCGCGAATGAAGCAATCCTTTCCAACAATTTCACTTCGGAAAATGAGTTTACTTAAGAAATCTTTTTCAACACTTTTTTTACATGGTAATAATACCTCCATTATTCTCCTAGATTATACAGCATATCAAAGTGTATTCACCGCAGGTTGGTTATTACCAATTTGTATGAACAGCGAACATGTGTGGATAACTACAGCAACGACAACTTATTGCTCATAGCCACCAAAACTCGTGTAACTGAATCATCGGGAAAGCATCTGTCACTTAATGGCTTCCAATTTGCCAGGCGCTATATCCCGTATCACTTTTCATCCATCACCCCCCATTTCTCTCCGTTCTCATAACAATCATCCCTTCATTCAGTATTAGTGTGCGTCTACAGCTCTCTTATATTTCTTATGGTTTTTTTTTTCTAAACGATTTCTATAAGAGGAACAATGTAATGGGATTCAAAAGACCCTGCTTACCGAGAAATAGAATATCGCAAGCAATACGCCACAAGCCGTCGACCGTCAATTATGATTCTTCCTATGGATCTAACCACAGTATGCATAGAGCGTCAACATTTTATTCATCGAATTTCTAAACCGTTTGCTTCTACAGCTGTCAGCATTCAATTCAGACTGTGCTGAACTCTGAGTACTTCGGGAATTTCAAGCCCAAACACGGAGGTAATTTTTGGATCACTGAACAACTTGATTTTACTGCTTAACCGCTTGACCTCTAGCAGTAAAACAGAACAATTTTCTGGACTTCAGCGAGGGAATTTAAATCACTCGACCACCGTTTTAGAAGTGGCACCTGTCTCTGAGACGGCCGAATATCGCTGCGGCCAATGACATTGGCACACTTCATAGATGGTTTGCGACCTTCGACAAAGCTTTCTCATTCCATGAAGGACATGCTCCACAGATGCGGGCAAAACAATGTGAATTTCCGAGTTGCAGCACAAAAAAAAAAGGGATGTTCCACCACTGGGAGTTGGCGGTTAGATAATCGAACAACATGGGTTCCAATAAGTGACTCATGCAATTCGAAGCATTAAAGGATTTTCATGGCCATGTGCCGCAATCGCCAAAGGCCTCTTTGCCTTAACGATTTGACACTGGTAAATAGTGGGGAATGAGCTACCCGTTTGTATTCTCTGCTAATTTCGGAATGATTAGGACAACTGCTATAATATAGCCTTGAACAAGTGCCAGAATGTATGGGAAATTCCTGTGTTAGCATATAGATCCCAGATAATCTAAGGGAAAATTCGCAGGGTCAATACTTGAGAACGAGAATTACTGGCATCTTTTAATCACATATATTCCGAATCACCTAAATTTATAGATCTATGTTGCAGTTATTCGCAATATGCGATTTCCTTGACAATTTTCAGCGCTAATTTTCCACGTCGAACCTTGTGGGACAAAAATTATTGCTTAAAAATTTATCGAATGGATGCCCAACATTTGTAGTAATCTGATGGTCATGAAAAGATTGTTGAAAATTAGGAAGAAAGAAGAAAGTTTTTTATGCATTACTCTCATAATGTGATCTACTTGCTACAAGGCCACTAATTTGAAATTTACAGCATATAAAGTTACGCATACCGCGAAACAATGAAACAAACACTACCCATCGTTGGCAGTATGATGTACATACACCGAGCAAGGGCACACTCATGTGCTGGCGCAAAGTGATCTCCGCACTCACCCCCAAAGGACACGGTGGGTCAACCAAACAGGTGGAACAAAGAGTGTATGGCCACCTGAGAGAGCAGCGCTCACCTCTCCGACGACTCACTAGGACAGGGCAGCCGCGACTAAACGATGGTTTGCGATAGGGCAACATCAAAACAACCTCATATTTTGAAGTCGGTTGCCCTTAACGGAAAAATTGACAACAGCCTTGAAAAAAAAAGAAAAAACAACCATCCGTCGATATTGGATGGCTTATCTCATGGTTGCTTTCACTGCTACCTATATTTTTGGAGAGAGCTACATCGCGCAACGACAACAGTACGGCGACATATCAGCGTTACGGCATCAGCCGACCGAAACCTTGAGTTCTTGCACTTCTAGCACAACAAGAAGTTTTCATTTGGATATACGAAGCTAGAAAAGGATACACAAAATTTTTTTTTTTGCAAAACATTTATGTGGCGTTTCTATCAAGTAACATATGAAGATCAAAAGCGCTCAACCAACATGCAAACAACGCTGAGAGGAATACAAACCACTGTCAAGCTTAAAGCACTTACGGACTAGTTATACCCAATCGGTATGGTCTGGGGTATTTTGCAGACCGGTTTTTTTACCCGAAAAGGGCATTCAAGGTAGCCAAACATCCTCGTCACCTAAGGTGACGAAAAACCATCCGGCAGGATGCATAGAAAGGTTAGGAGGTGCAGAGGTTCTTTTTCCTTGTGACAGCAAGCACTGAGGATAAAAATGATGTTGAAAAAAGTTTACGCTTGAAATGCTTCAAAAATTTGAATTTCAATAGTAAAATACTTTTTAAAAAATTTTCAAAGATGGGAGAAGGGGGAGGGATCAACTTAAATGAATATTTGAATGCTTCAAAATGTGCAATTTTTTGCAATGAATTTATCGACGGGGTTATTCACTGAAATCGGTTTGATTTTGTGTGAAAAGCTGTGTTAATTGTTTTTAACGTATCGCTAGAAAGTTTCAAATAGCCCACTTTTTATTTGCAAATGAGTAAGAAAAAAAAAATTAAAACGTGCGATCTCTCATAACAGATCACTTAATACTTTGACAGGTCTTTTTTTCTCGTGAAACGTTGAAACGCTCACACTTTGTAGACATTCAGAAAATTGACACCATCAGCCAGGTAAAATAAAGTTTTAGGGCGGGAGGATGGAGGGGGAGGGGGGGGAGAGGTGGGGGAAAGGTGACAATTTCAAATCAATATTTCATTCTAAAAATTGCAAATCAAGTGAAAGAATGTCGCATAGAAAACATCACCAACAATTGATATGACCTAATGATTTCGGCAAAAATGTGATCGCCATAACAAAGATTAAGAAATGTTGCCTATTTTTCTCATTACTTACTTAATTGAAAGCTTATTTAATAATTTGCCCAACTGATTGAGTTGCTTTAATGATAATGATTGAGTGGGAATTTTAT
Organism: Baylisascaris schroederi; assembly: GCA_006503575.1. Taxonomy (NCBI): domain Eukaryota; kingdom Metazoa; phylum Nematoda; class Chromadorea; order Rhabditida; family Ascarididae; genus Baylisascaris; species Baylisascaris schroederi. Next base: position 243,778 of record QEWY01000099.1, on the reverse strand, counting down.
TCGATCCAATGGAACTTATTCCAAACATTTTCGTAATTTACCGCTATAAACGGATTAAATAAGAATATTTTATGCATGGTCATCTCGATTTTCAACATTTCCCTTCTTTTTTTCTTAAAATGAAGATGCATAACGCTATCACTTTTTAATTGATGACACTAGACCGGTTCGGTATTCAGTAAACTCGAACATTCGGTAAGAGACTGAAAATATTGAATAGATATTAATCAAAATGTTTACTATCAGGAAGCACTGAGTTAAATGATAGCATTAAATAATTATTAGGAAAGTAAATTTTCAAGCACTTCAATGAAAATCTAAAGGTAGAGGAATTCATAGGCAACAATTTTTTACTGAAACGAGAAAACTGTTTATGAAGCAGTAAAAGGTTAGATGAGTTGTTTAAAAAAAAGAAATAAACATAGCAAAAAAAAAAATTGCTAAAGCAATAATACATTGTAGATAGAAATAATAATTAAGAGACAAGAAATTGATATATGCTCATTTAAAAGTGAATTCATAACGAAGATATTAGTGGTAAACATACGAACTATAGAGATACATTTTTGATGACAATACCAACGATAAGGCAACAAAATATAAGGTGCTTCCTTTTCTCAATAGCAGAGTCTTCCTAGCATTTAATATTTTTTCGATTTTTTTTTACTTCCCTTAAAATGGAAAAGAGGAGGACTTTTCAGGATGAAGAGTTTCTACCACTTGAGTCCGCCAAGTCACTATGACATTGGTCAAGAATTCTTACATTCTAAAGAGTGAAATAGTGGATGTAGTAGAAAAACTTGACATATGTAAAGGCAGAAACAACACTTTTTGTGCTTTGTTACACTCTGATCGAATTACAGAGCTATTTCACCATATGAGATTATTTTATCAGTCAAAAACAGAAAATTCCATTAAAAAACGCAATAAAGAGGTAACGCCACAGAAGTGGCAATGTTTTAATATCTCAATACCGGTTGAAGTTTTTATAGCAGATAAATCCATGTAATCAAAAAAAAAAGAGAGAAAAAAAACACCAGAAGAAATAGAAATGCATACGTAGAGTCTTCAAATCTGTCGAACACATTAACGATAAAATCAACCAATCAAAAAAGTGTTGAACAACTAAGCTGTGGCATAGCACCTAATATGAAATCAGCACATCAAAAAACATTCCACAAGAAACTGCTTAGGTGCGTTGTGGCAAAATTGATCGAAAACGGAGAAATGTGTCAACTACTAATAAACGGGCTCCTTAATTAAGGTAGCAGATATCGCTTCGTTGAATCGATCAAACCTCTAAATTCAGATCATAAAATGCGAAGACTCAGTTTACTCACCAAGGTACGTAGTATTGCATCTATTGAAAAAAAAAAGCTCAATAGACGATCTCACTTTTCCCTCCAAAGCGAGCGAAATCGAAAAAAAAGACATACCCAAACACCTATCATAGTGCGCAAAGGAATGGCTATCACAGAATTTTGAATGGGTCTTTGATAAGCATCAAGAAAGCATTCCCATCTAGCCGATAAGTGACAAAGCAACGATGATCTCACATGACCTTCAAAGAATGCTTTCATTTCCTAAAACGGAGTGCTAAGGAAATATTCACCCACCTCGTATCTTTGCACATCAAAATTCGATAATTCTATGAATATCCCTCCCTCATTCGATGCAGAAACAAATTTTCATCATTTTCGAAGGCCACATTCAAAAATTCGTTGGAAGACTCGACTCCTTTGCAGAAAAAAAAAAAAAAAAAGAGCTGCTAATCACCTTAAAAGGTTACTTCTTGAGATTATGAATTGATACTGCGAATTGAATATGAATTGATACGTACTGGCGACAAATTTTCTTGTCGACAAGCGGCCAAATGGTTTAGACGATTCGGTTTCCCCGAAAATAGCGATTGACGGTCTCGAAAAGCGCTTTTAACTGCGAAAAATTTTAACGGCTTCATTAGTCATCTATGAGGGAGATGAACATGGAAAATTTTTCCAAACGTCACGACGAAGTTCTCCCGCGAACGATGCAAGATCTTTCTTGGAAACTTTCTGACTAAGTTCGGTTTTAAAATTGAGCCTCTCCTTGAGTTGTCGACATCGGGTATTATTTCAATACTAGTTTACGGAGTTCATCCTCACCTAATTTCCCCGATGTCCCGCCGGCATGAAAGCTCTCATGGGGAATATAATTCGTTGCAACAAATGACGGGGAACATCCTCTTCTTGTATAACCCGTGGTATTCCGCCCATAGGGCCCCGCCCCCACACATTACTTTATACCTCATGGTGGTATGCAGCAAAAATAAGTGATGCTGAAATGCTTCACTGAGAACTGCAAACTAAAAGCTGGTAGCACATTGCATTTGCTGCTATATTGTACAGTAGGTCGAGATTGCAATTGAAGAGATCGCGTGTTCGAAGTCGAAAAAAAAACGAAATTTTCATACATAATTGCTGTTTCTCGTTGCGCTTTATGCATGTGATAAATCCAGTTCCAGAATATCCAATGAAGACTCCTTCATCTTAGTCTCCTTTCCGTCTCCATCAGCTTAGTTTGGACCAGATGGCATTCTTCAATACAAACCTACTCGTTTAAGGTTTTTTTAGAAGAATTTCATCAGTACGATCTAATAGGCCTTATCGAAAGCATTCAAACCATCATACATTCCCTCACAGAATGTACGCTTCCAAAACAGCAAATTGCATTATAAGAGAGTAAAATGGGAACGAGCCGAACTGTTCGCAAAGCCATACATCACACGACAGGGCATATGCAGCGAACTTTGGTCAGTAGGAAGCATTTCTCTGGCAATCGTTCCATTTGCTTCACACTTCAACATCTTTCTTTGTCAACGAAACTAAATTTGAAAGACGTCATTTAGACATCGCAACTCACGATTCGATCACATCGAATATACACTGTGTAGCATTGCATGTATTGAAAGAATGAATGTATTGATGAACATTGAGGAGACCATCGACAGTTTTTTGGAGACATTACAGAGCCATTCAAACTTGCATGCATAGTTCCGTTGAGATCGGAATTGAAATAACTTTCCGTATCAGGCGTATTTCTTGCCAGTTGAGCCTTGAAGCATACTTTGAGGGCAGCCTTACTCAACTAAAGCCATCTTTCGTGAGCAGCTTTCATTGCTGCACTCCTCAAATCCGTTTTCAACATTCAGTACGCCCTGTACCCACTGCTTTATTGGTCATATATATATATATGCGTTTTGCTTCGACATAAACTTGACACAAAGGGACGCTCATTTTTTGCTTTGATTGTGAGCATTCATG
>QEWY01000099.1:79466-240453 GCA_006503575.1 Baylisascaris schroederi | reverse complement strand
GGGAGGAGAGGGAGGAGGAGAGTGAGAGAATCGGCATTCGTCATCATTAACTTGAGTGATTTCGACCGCTTTTTTTCGCCAGCCGATACTTCACAACTCCAAAACAAAATGTATATCTGTGAACGATAAATCACTTATTCAACTGAATTTAGAAGCGCGTGAGATCTAGGAATGAAGAGGAACACAGTGGTATATACTAGCGGAAATGGGCACCTTGAAATTGGGTGGACCGAACGGGTGTGGAGGGCCTCCAGGTGGGCAGCTTCAAAAATCGCCCGAAGACCCGGCCTCCCAATTTCGCAGCTCCGAAATTTTTGGCGAGATAAAAGCTAATCCTACAGATGAACATTAGAAGCCATCATCTAGTTTTAACCCTTAAACATTCAATGAGCGACCACCTACATAATTAGTTACGTTATATTTTTTTTCACTGCATTCATTTTCAGGTCGACTCGTCCGAACTTACTGTACTAAAGTCATTTTAAGGCCTGATGTTTACTACTTTCTTGAATTCCGAAGTGGGAACGTTAAGAGCGTGAACACAAAACGAGCATAAAAGGATGAAATCAAATATTATTGGGAGAAACACATGGACGTATCAAAGGTCTCAAGTTTCGAAGCAGGTGATCAGCGACAATATGAAAATCGAGGTGAATAAACCGCAGTTCAAAAAAATGGTTGACGATTTGTTGCCTCATAGCGTATTCTGAACAACAACAATTAGAAAATTTTTTTCAAAGGCTAATAGGCATCTAAATATTTTCTTATGAAAGGTAAGCAGGGTGTCCACATATGAGTGTCATACGACACCTTGAAAAATTACATAAAACTCAACGAAAAAAAAACAGGTGAACAAAGGTATCATTTTCAACTCATCAAACGAAACGAACCTAGCACCTATCGCAAGCTACACTATCATCACAAAGCATGGCTCGCTCACTGCAGAAGGACATTTTTTTGTGCAATGAGAGACAAACACGGCGCACTGCAGCAAACTGCGAGCAACGCGCTCTACAGGGCCGGTCCATTTGAGCCGAATAGCATCTACATTTGGAGCGTTCACATAACCGCCTCCTCCATCCCTTTATCCACCACCTCCGCTGTCAACAGTCAACACACTGCTAAATTCTTTAACTGCATCGCTCACTGCATTTCACTTGCGAATTTCGCCACACCACACTGTTTATATCTGAATGCTCGAATGTTGCATAGTGATCCAGTTGACCATTGTGTGTTGCAACGTGCTGCAAATTGCAAACCCGCCGGTTATATCATTCCTTAGAAATTGTTAAACCTATATTTTGCTTCTTGCAGCAATGTTATCTGACACGTGCGCGAAAGCACTTTAATAATACTATACAACTGTATATTGTTAGCGAAGCTAATAGCTACACATTGATTTAGATCGAAATCAAATAGACCAAGAAATGGGTTATTTTAAAGGGCTGGAAAACTAGACGTAACACGTTTTCAATGAACCACCAGGTTAGTGTTTGACAATGGACCGAATTCTCAAAAGAAAAAAGCGGAAGTTTGCATTCTGATGATAAGCTCATATTGCATCACTATACTCATATCTCACAGGTGAGTGCAGATAGCTGGGATTGGCACACAATGCTTTAACGCGACCTATACCTCATTTTGTATTACCTGTAAAACATGAGCTCTCCAGTGATTGCTGATGTGTTGTCTCAGCAGTGAAGTTCTTGCCTATTATCTATTTGCAACGTTTATGAATCTCTCGAAATGACAGGTGAATATTGCACTTGCACATTTGAACGTTTCAACGTTCACCATTCAAGCGGTCGTAAAAGTTCCTAGAAGGATATGCGCACGAACACAATCCATATTAAGGTGTTTGCTCCACCAATAAAGGTTGACCAATAAACCTCATGCTCGTTTCATAGATGCAAAAGAGTTCATAATGCACCTATACACATTTGACTCATCCATTTGCACCATATCCACCGTTTTCTTCTCATTTATAAGTCCAACGAAATGGGGCAATAATTATGCTAAGCTATATTGAAAAACGAAGCTTGCAACAAAAAATTGCGTACAGCTGTGATATGAGTAACTGTAGGCATAGTGATTGCACAAGGTGCTTCTAAGGAAAGAGGATCCGTTGAGCCAAACGAGCAATTTACTGCAAAAAGCGACATTTCTTGACTCTCGGAAAGCTTCATTATGCACTCAAGTAAAGTTTGAAATATTCTGATAAGCGGCAGAAATTCTTATCCATTGAATTCCATGTTTGAATGCAGCATCGTCATTTGTCCATATTGCTGTCATCTATGCCACAATAGAGTTTTAATCTCTATACGCTTGTAGGAAACCAGACCATTTTTAGAGGAAATCCTCTCATCTTTGAAGGAATTCTCGACAATCTTCTAAGGAATCAGTGAAATTTTTGAGGCGAATCTGTACAATCTTTTAAAGAACTCCCATAAACTCGCCAAGTAGCTCCGGAGTTTTAGTGAGAATTTCAACAATTTCCAGAAAATCATTGGTTGACTTGTGTACAGTTGTCGATGAATTTTAAGGCAGTTGCACACATTGACGCATTTGTTGAACACATCGAAACCAATCTTCGAATAGTCGATTTGAGAAACGTTTACGATTGTTTTGCAATCGAATCGGAAAAAAGTAAACGCACTGAAAAGCATTTTAAGGCGTTAGCACTCGAAGCGATTGTGGGAGTGCAGTCTGCTGAGCGTCGTGAGGCGTGACCCATCATCATTGCCTTTATCTCGATGCAATCCGTTTAAAGCATTCTCAGCTTATTTCACACGTGGTTGTCGCTAATTGGAACTATAATCTTTAGAAAAGTTTTCTTATTGAACTATTATGGTTCTTGCACGACGCCTCGAATTCAAGGTAAGCATATAATCTGATATTTAATTAGGTTCATCATTGAGCGTGTGCTTATACTATACAATTTTGTATGAATGTTTAGCACTGGAATCCATCCAAAGGCATTCACATATGTGAATGTATTCCTTATCTTCGACGAATCGCTCAGCAAACTTATCGAAATAAAAATTTCAGGTATAATCTATGATAAAAGACCAGTTAATATTAAGTGCAATCTGGGGCTCTCTAATTATTTCAGCGTTTGTGGAATTTTCGATCTTTTTTCTTCTTCTGATATTATTCTCTAGTTACAGGACTGCAAGCGCTTTGCGTTTATTGTGGTTCTCTTATATACTGAAAAAATATTATATTTCAATGTATGCAATTATATCTTTATCTGATTTTCTTGCCGTATTTCATAGTTAGCAATCCTATCAATCAGCGAACCCACATTGAATATTAGCTATTTTATTTAGCAGTGATATTTGAATTTGTTCTGTTTGTTGCTATCATTTGTTAAGCTCATCAATGCCAAATATTTTCGCAAAACGTAAAGAAGCACCTTTATATCGAATTCATGCTTGTGCGTATGCATGCAGCTTCCATATTTGTATGCTCTTTCGGGAGTTTCAACTCACAAACGAGCAACTATTACTGTCATATTTATTCCATATAGTCCTTTATCCTATGTGATTTTTCAGTTCTAAATTCAATCCCAGTGATTAAGCACATAATGAATTATTGGCACTCAAAATGATATGAAATTTCTCTACTGATAATTTGTGTAGCGGAAATAATATCTTAGCAACGGGATCTATTGGTGAATTTTTGCGTTCTACCTATTGATACGATCAACTGCTATGATTGGAGGTACACTACAATGTACACAAACGTGCATTTACCTCTGTGGTTTTGGCGTTTTTTTTTTTCCGAAACGCTCTCACATTGATTTAAAGTGATAGTTTAGTGGATCATTTGCTAGCTTGGAAACTTGAAAAAACAGAGCGTAACTCATAATCGACAATAGTGGATCAATTTTACGCATTCAGTTTAGAGCCAGTCGCAGCTGTACGCTTTTGTTTCTCACCGAATGCTTCTTGGAAAGACGATCGAATTGCTTATATTCATATAAACGTGTAAGAGGGATCCTCAAATTTTTTTTTTAATTTGTGGCCATTTGAACTGGATCCTCAAAATAAATTCCATAATTTTAGTGGCCATTTGAGAGACCGGCCGTTGATTCATATAGCCATCGGTGCAGTATTAACAATTTGTCATCAAAATGGTGGCGTGTTTCCAACATTAGCAAATATATCACTGTGCGTTTTTGCAATATATGCCATATCGGCTAAATTGGCTTCAAGTACTACTATCAACGTTGGTTTGCTTTGATGTGCGGTTCCATTTATTTGCAGCAATCACGTTGTGAACGGCTAGACAGAGGAAATAGCCCTTTCAATGGAAAAATCGACAGCCAAAAAAAAAAGTTGACTTTGATTTTATGAAGGAAAGACAAGTGGGACACTCTTTGCAATTGCGATCTATCTTAGTTAGCAATAGAAATTGCTATGAAATTTTTTTTTCGGCAAGTGCGCACATCTTATTGAGTTTTTATTTTTTTATTTCTTTCAGTAGGGATTCATTCAAAATCTCATATTATTTCCAAATTGCCGATAAAGTGTATTATGCTATAAACCAATAAAAAACAATGAAATATTCACGCAAAAAGCAAAAAGATCTGCAAGAATAGAGCGGCAAATAGCTTATAATCTACAAAAATCTACGCCTTATAGACAAATAGTATTGCTGAAAATCCGAAATGTTGCAAAAAGTTATTGGACTGAAGAAGTTCACCACCTATACGTTTCGCTTGACTCAGAGACATGGAAATGAACGCTTCATACAGGTGATAGAGATGACTCATTTTAACACTAGTTTCTGTAACAGTGCTGGTGAGTAATAGGGCAGTAAATGGCTGATTTGGACATCTTGAAACTAAAACTAAAGGTAGTGTATTTGATGAATGATTTTGAGGCATTGAAATCATGGTTATTTCGGCGCATAAACGCATTTTCTTGTCGATTTGCATGAGCAAGAATGTATTGGAGGATTTGTGATATGAGGCTTATTACTAGTATGGTATCTTCTTTAAAAGGCTAAGTTTTTATTCAATAACGACTATTTTTTACAATTTTCTAGACCAAAAGTAATACTGGAACAACTATTTCTATGATAAAATTATTCTATAATTTATGAGTTCTTGTGTAAAAAGTTAATTTATGATAGATCGAAAAAAAAGAAGTGATGTTACATTCCATTTCAATTGTAAATATTCATAGGTGTTATAGGTAATACATATATTTTCGAAGCTATCAAAACTATCTTTAAAGAGTTATCAATGATGCTTTTTGGGAATCTTCACGTGGGGTACTGTTATCTGAAACAGCCAATAGACTAGCGTGTAATTTTTTAAAGTCTTGAAGAAGGACGAGGAGGCGAAATTGAATTTGGATGCATATAAAATTCATGAAATCTTCAATGCTTAAATAATTTGCAGACAGCACTTTTAAAGGAGTTGCACCTGTAACGTTGAAAAGTGATTAACATTGACCGCTTTAGATGTCTTTAGTATTGAACCGCTTTTCACCTTGCATGATGCAGCGTACGACTCCGCAGATTACTGTGTTATGATAAAATTTGTGCAAATACAGTGCCGATTCTCCATCGTTCGGGTTGCAAGAAGGGAGTGACGGCATACAGACGGCATCTTTCGCACATTTGCGTATTTGCGGATGAGCGAAATTGTTAATTTGCCTATTCCAAAAGATACCGGCTGTCTGAGGTAGACTGACAAATCAGTGAAAGTAAGTATGGAGATTGCAGATCACTTAAGGTCAAAGAATCCAAACTTTTAACTCTAGAAACTCCTTTTAATAGAGTGAAGTATGACCAAATATAACAATCCGAAACTTCTGGCGTTTACTGGTGCGCAGTTTGCTGAAAAAATAAATCATAGGAAGTTATGCAAAATGGTTAAACATCAGAATTTCCGTTGTAAAGGCAGCTTTGAAACTTTGAAGTTTAAGTTTGTGCAGAGATCGTTGCAAAAATGATGGCTGGCAGTAACAATGAAAAATTTTAGCTCATCAGATGTAGACAAAAATTTGCAACATTAGAGAAGCCAAATTTTAGCATTTGCAAAAACCGAAAGGCATAAAATTCTATGTCACATTCTCTTTGACAATCTAGACGATCCACTGAGCGAGATTTTTTGTAGTACTTCTCAGACAACATCATTTAAAACTATTCGTTCAACACAAACATTAACTAAGTATTGTGTTTTGTGCTGCGGCCGGAGTTCTGGTTCCGACTGCGAACTTCTGAAATTCGAAGCAAATCTTGAGCCGAATTGAAGCGTTGAGTGGAAATTTGGCAATCGAGTCGTGCTCTGTAACAAAGTTTTTGTCTCCCCACATGCAAAAAGTCTGCGAAAGAATGCTTCCGTTTTCGTTGAGAGAATTCCTACTAATTGGATAGCTAATAATATCCTTCACCTCCACTAGACTCTCTCGATGTGTTACTGTCTCTTTGAAGGTGCCAAGAAGAGGTTTAGCATCTATTTGCAGCTTTAAAGCGGTTTAATAAGCGACAAATTTTTACTTTCATATGATGAGGAAAACTTCACGCATATTGTACGCAAGTGCAACGAATAATGAAAGTTTCCGTTATTCGATTGCATAGTTGTATTGTAGAAAGCATTGCTGTCATTAAGGTAGCAGTTATAATATCAGCGAATATGCTGCATTACTAAATGAAAATTAATAAATATAAATCATCTTCTACACGAATAGATTATTTCGTCATTCTTCTGTTGGCAGTAAAGTTTTGCTGACTAATTACATAATTGCCGAATAAGTTGTTACGCAAATCGCCAGGTAATTTTTCAGGTGAAATCAAATGGTGAGCAAAAATACTCTGCAATTGGGATTCATTTTTTGATGGTCGGTCTCTTAGTTCTATTTATGGCTATTGGATCGGTTATGTTTATGATCGTCGAAGGCTCGCATCAAAATGAAGAATGCTGTCAAGCGAAGAAGTTACGTCATATTGCTGCGAACGCTTTGATTAAGACGGCGGCCAACCACAGTTTTGGGAGTAAGTCTTTAATGTTTCATTTTTTGGTACAAATATTTGCAAACTCTTACGATTCAATACTTGGTTAGCGATTGTGTTCTGATCAAATAACAAAACATTTTCACTGATTCTTACAAAAATTGTCTTTTTTTTTGAATATCACCTGAGGCGAAAACAAGGATTAGTCATATCGGATAAAATGGCACAGTATGCGTTTTTTGCAGTTTCACTCATCACATTGTCTCGCTGCATGCATCTCATAAGACGACTATACAACCAAGCTTTTCCAACATAATTCGCTATAAAATCCATCCGTTACTGAACCCATTGTTGAAAAATTGACATTTATTCGGACCCAATTGGTTAGAGAAAAATTTGCACTTGCTGGTTTTATGTCATCACTCAAGACTACAACTTGCAATGGAGATGATCAATCGGGAAGAGTGGGTGATCGTAGCTGATTCACACAAGAAGTTTTTGTTAACGACTTCCTATTAGCGTCTAGAAAATTTGCGTTGATTTATGCAGAAAGGATCTTTCATTGTGAGATATAAGGACACAATTTTCGATGACAATAATGTTTCGGGCATTCATAAGCATCCGCTTGGCAATCATTTATCAATTGGCGGAAAGAAATGCAACGAACGAAATGATGCTTGCCATTATTATATTAATTAATAAACTGGTGCAAACTATCCTTAAAATTCTCCATTTTACCCATTACTACAATTGCTTGAAGTACAAATACTAAGGAGATCATTGTTTTTGCTCTGAAGAGCTTGTTTGCTTTAAGAAGTAATATTGTTTTTTTGTTTGTTTATTTGTTTGTTTGTTTGTTTGTTTGTTTGTTTGTTTGTTTATTTGTTTATTTATTTATTTGTTTGTTTGTTTGTTTGTTTGTTTTTTTTCTGCTATTGAATGATCAGTTTACTGGAAAAGTAACGTCAAGAATAATTCATAATTCTAATAGATTTTATTTGAAGTAATACGAGTGAATAAATCGCAAATCAATCAAATGACCGATGAATATATCTCATTGATGTTTAAACTATTCACTCAATCAAATTCACTATGCAGTTCATCGAGTTGGACATTCGCAAATGCTTTCTTCTTTACCAGGTTTGTTTTGTGATGATGTACTTTTTAGAACATCAGTCAACCGGGGGTTACTTTATCGCTAAAGTCATTCATCTTCCACTCACTACTTTCAAGCTATCGAGTCGTTTTATTGTGATGAATCAAATAACTGAAATTACTCCAGTCATCAGTGGGAGCACTATACATCGCATGAACGGCCGGAGAACGCCGTGGATTGCTAAATTTACAACACAACATGTTGTGTGTCTGTGTGTGAGTAGTTTGTGGCTGTGTGTTTGTAACGTGCATGTCTATGTTTGTGTGTGTGCACTGTCTGTGCATGTCCATGCATTTGTGTGTCTGTGTGTTTATATGCTTGTGTGTGTTAGTGCTTATATGTATTACGCATGTTTTTGTATGAAAGCGTGTGCGTGGGTGTGTCTGACTATCTGCTTAGGTATGTTTGTGCTCTTCTGCGCGTTCGTTTGTATACGTATGTGCATGGGCGTGTTTACATATATATATATTATATATATATATATATGCGTGCGAATGCATGCGGTTGCGTTCTTGTATGCGGTTTCGTGTGTTTTTGCGTTTTTGCGAAGAAAAAACTTTGTGCGCTATAAAGAAAATTTACTTGATGCGAAGTGAGTTTCATAGAATTCTACTCGATGCCTTGATATGCCCTTTAAGCAGTAAGTTGTAATCCTACTCTTGAGTTATTGCTCAAGATTGAAGAGTTAAGCAATGCTTCGTAATCTTTCACAATATTGAACAATGTAATAGTTTCTGATCGATATCCTGGAGTGCAAGGTGAGTATATCCGTTGACATATCCTAGAGATAGGAAATTAGAGCATCTTAAGGTTTTTTTTGCATATTGTTCATGGGGACTTGTACATTTGTACATTAAGCGTCATATTATTAGCATCTAATGAATCTGATCTAATCAGCTGTGAAGCTCATAGTGAAACATTCAATAAATGCAGCATTTAACGAATCTCGAAAGGCGCACATATAAGGCATAAATAATCGATGAAATACACAAAAATACAATTGGTCATTTAGAATAGATGATAGAGCAGTATATGCTGAGTAGGCGATTTTCAGCTTTTATCAATTAACGGATAAGCTTTGTATTCATAGTATGCTGTTTAAGCAAAATATGCATCTTTTGAAATTGCTAACTCGATGGTTTATCGACACAACAATAGCTCACTAGATTAGTTCAATAAAAACTAGGGCTAGAAATTTCTCGCTATTCTACACAGAGAGGGTCTCGTTCGTGATTTGACATTGATTTGTTGCATTTGTGGTGACAGTTTATTGAGGTGTGAATTATTTTCGTTTCAAAATTGCCTGAGGTATATAAATGGCATATATCGTGTACTATAGGCGAACCTAGACAATGCTTAAAGTTCAACAATGCTACATGCACGAAATTGAATTTTAAAGCTTTCGCATTTCACTAAAGGAGTTGTTGAAGAACGCCGAGAACGACTTGTTGCAAAATGAGATTCTATGCCATTTATGGTAACGAACGTTTATGAAATGTCCCATTTCGCATCGAATATTGCTCATTTTGATGGAATGTTGAATTTGTTGACGGGATTTCTTAGAAAAGAAAAAAAAACATTGAGATGCATTAGCCATATATGAAAAATTTTTCTCATTCTTCAGAAATTCTTTTTTATTGCTGAAATCTATTTATGAGTCAGAAATACTTTAACAGATGATCTTCATGATGCATCTACTCGAGATAAAAATTACGAATTCCTCTGAAATTCTCTCACTAATGAATAATTCAGTGTCTTTTTTTTGTTCATAAATATTGGCTCTAGCTGCAAAAGTTTTCATTCTTATTGTTATTTGCACATTAGAAGTTATTTCTGTGACATGAAATATCTAATTAACTCATTTCACTAATGTGGATGTAATTTCGTCAAAATGTTTGGAGAGCATAGTACCTCCGTTCATAAGATGCCAAAATTTTCGGACGAATCTTCCGCAGTAACCAAATAGCTTAGCCCACTTATTGAAAAACAATATAACGTTCACTTTCTAGTGGGAAAATAGTAGCTCTTGACTGTTGTTAATCACTACCAATGAATTCATATTGTTCTGTCCGGCTTCGTTCTACTTTATTTTTTTGGCGAGCAATGTTTCAATTAGATGCTGGAATTTAAATGTTCCAATTTTTCATGCAATTACTTATTCAAATACTAATTAAAATATGAAATTCGATTTTGCATAATTTCACAGAGAAGCATAACTTATGTTAATCTAGAGAGCAAATTTCATGAATACTTTATTAGCGACGTCAGCGACAATAAAACATATGTTGCGAAATAAAGCTTCGAGAATCGCTGTATCAGGATTGTCACACAGCATATTTTGCATCAGTAAGTCGGGTGCTTTGAAATATGGTAGTGTATGGCATCCTCATAGGGCTTCACACGACTCTATACGATTCCCTAGTACCTTGTTTTAGCCGCAGTTAGGGATGCCCACCTGGCCATTAAACTTCAGAAGTGGAATTTTTTACTCATAGGAATACCAAATACGACGTTTCTGTAAAACTGAATAATGGCGAACGAAGGATTTTTTGGGCTCGTGAACGCCCGGAAATGTTCCGAAATGCGCATAAATTTGCCGACGAAATTCTTCATCAAACTTCACAAATTTCGGCTATCGACTCTGTGATACTCTGGTTTGAGAAAGCATAATGATTGTGATTTTCGGCGCCGTCACGCCGTCCAAATGTAATTTGGAAATTAGTACCCTGGGGAAAGGTGAGTGCGGAGGGATTAGATTTTTGTTTAATGTTCAAATACTTCTACATCTCTTATTGTCTGTGATGAACATTTCATTTTATATCTGCATGTATAAAGCAGACAGCTGGGTGGTGATAAATCCTCTGAGGCATAATCGCTTCCATCATCTTTATCATTCATTATCGTTCGCATAATACAAGAAAACTTCCTTTATGGCAATGAAAATAGAAAAACAAAACAAATTAAAAGCACTTATAAAGAAATATGTTTATACGTTAAGAGAAAAAGTATTGCACTACCATAATGAAAGTTTGCTTGAAAGGGCAACCAACTAATCACACAACGACAACATGATCTTTCGACGATTACGTGACTTTCAGATTATCACTCTGCTTCAGATCCTTGAGTTCTGGATTTTGGCGGCGGCACGAACACTTCTGACGCAAGCCAGATGAAGGCCGAATATCTTCACCTAGCGTTCGGCTGTTCAAAGCATCATATTTGGCATTCCCGTGGTTGAAAATTCTGCTGAGTGGAGTCCGTTGGCAAACTGAGCTCTTTTGAATCAGACTCACTTGACAAATTTAAACCTAATTTCATTAGTTGGTTACATTCGCCACTTCCATGCCGAAAAATTTCTAAGCATGAAGCTTAGTGATGACCACAGAATACTTCTGAATACCACTTAGAGCGAAATAGTACAAGGAGGTATTTATTTAATCACGAATGAAATGTTACACTAACTCAATTTGACAGAATATTTCTCACTTTACAGTACAACGATCACAACAATTGGTTATGGGAACCAAGTGCCTGTAACGGCATTAGGCCGTATCCTACTCGTCCTATATGGCCTCATTGGTGTTCCTCTTGCGTTGGTCACAATCGGCGATATTTCAAAGTTTGTCGCCTCATTCATACTTCATATTTACGTTCGTCTTCACCAACAGTTCGGTGGACAGATGGCATTCGTCGATTTCAATTCACAGTCGCTTTCAATTCTACTCGTTATCTCAGCGATATACCCACTGACTATCGGTCTCCTACCGTTACTTTGGGAACCCGGATGGTCGACTCTAGAGACAATTTACTTCTCATTCATATCCATCTTCAGCATCGGTATGCTTTAGGTTTCCACTGTGAAATCCCGGCGTTTGTTCAAGAGTTGCTCAAACTGCCCATTACGAGGGAAATTATTCAAACTCCTTATCTATTATGACATGGCACTCTCGTAGGTTGTAGTTGAGACAAGTCTGCGAAATTACAGTATCTACAACACAACTAGCAAAACTTTTGTAATTGAAATAATTTAGCAGCTTGTTTCGTTCTGTTAAAGAAAAAAAGACTTTAGTAAATGTGGCACTCAGATTTGAAGCAAAAATAAGAAATCTCTACGATTAAAACACACATTTGACGCTAAAAATATTCTTGTTCAAATATAAAGCAATTTGTGGATGAAGTTAGTCATTTCTAAAGTTTGTTCGGAATGCTTATTCGATGTCTCAATTCACAACATAGTGATTAAATAGGCGAGCTTGATGTAACTTTCAAGCCTATAAAACATAATATTATCATAATATGTATATCTATTGCCTATAAAACGTCATTAAGAAATTTTGTTGTTTAATGCTTCGTTAAAGGTCACGGAGCGCTAAACTATACAAAATATGACCACTTCTTCTGAATGCTGCTACGATAAGCCGTATTATGACGTTTAACTTCTGACGTTATCAAATCAACATCTTTTAGCACAATTGAATGTAGAGTTCTTCTGCTTATCTCCAATGAACTTTTACACAATTCGACGCGTTTTATTAGTGACAGCCGTTATATATTGTACTATAGAATTTCGAATGGAGGAAGCTAGTTATTGCCAGGTGGTCCTAATAGTGTAATGCAGGGTATGGCGATGTGATGCCGAGTTCACCCTTAACTTTCACTCTTACCGCATTCACTGTACTTGTCGGATTGGTGTTCAACTCAGTGCTAGTGGATCTGCTCGGCGGCTACGTTATACAAAAGGTTACATTCTATAGGCACTGTTGCCCAAATCATTATGCTCGTAAAGCGTGCAAACCTATACTAATTTGCGCAAAGTTGGATACTTTCGAAGCATCAACATAAATACATTTCTCATTTTATGGCCTTCCATTCAATTTCAGCGATCGAACGATGGCCACAAATTTCATACATTTCGTATCTTGAGCAAAGCAATTCCAAATCCAATTTCTTGGCTAGAACATGTTTTCGGCTATAAGCTTTCCACTCAGGCACACTTCATAGCACATAGAATTTGCAGTTGAAGTTGAGAACAGCATTAAAACCTGAAGAGTTATGATATAGTTAGTGGGGATCATACTATGTCTTCTCGGCAGCAGTGCTACCTGCAAGAAGAAAATTTACCCAAGACCACCAACGAAGCTGTTTATACTCAGCCTTTAAACGGCCAATGAACACAATATGTTCTCAGTCTGATAGATTTACGAAGATAATTCGCCTAAGAAGGAAGTTGAAACTAGAAGTAATTGTTAGCATGACTGGAAACTCTATGATGCACTTTGTAGATTCATTATGCGGGTCGAGTTTCACCACGAGCACGTCAAAGATTCAACGCTATAATGGCTTATGTCAAGGCAAAGAATATGCAATGTAAGCAAATTTAGTGAATTCTTCTCTGCAATTTCATCGTTAAAATATGATTTGACAAGAAAACTTTTGCCTTTCACCAACCTCGCAGTGTTTCTCCTTTCCCCCACCGTTTGTTTCTTATCCCGCACGATTTCCCTGTTTCTAACACCAACTATAGGATGTCGATTTTATTCGTCACAGGATGACTAGGAAGACCGATTAAGCTTAGCTAGTTTTTTGGCTAGCCGCTTATAATGCTTCACTATCTCCAACGATCAGAAGTGTTTTTCAATCGCTGATTGTACTGTTTTAAGGGTGCTGCTCCTGTATGAGTTCGTTGCTACTCGGAGCTATCGAGTTATCTACGAATCTGAGCTTTAGTGTTCGGTTAGTGCCCAAATGAATCCATGGTCATCTACGCATATATGCATTTCGCGTTTTTAGCTATTTCAATCTATTTCAGCGATCGAACGATGGCCACAGATTCCTTATATTGACGATCAAAGTGCTGTCGACAACCTATAAGAATATATTTCGAAGAAATTCACAAGCAGCAAATGAAAAAAAAAATACTTGCAGAAAGATGCTATTAATAAAAAATAATATTAGCAATGGGCGTTTTGTTTCACTTACTATTCATCTAATTTGTTCACAAATAAATACAAACACTAAAAAAAAGAAAGAAACAAATCACTTGCAACGAGCATATATATTAGGAATACAATGAGTGAAGTAATAATGAACAAAATTTGATAATTGGCTTAGTTTATTATTCGCATAGCTAAAAGTGAAGTCGGCATTCGCCATAATATTGAGATGATTTTCATCGTTTTAAAAATTAGCCATTAAGAACCGTAGTTTTAATGCGATTTATCATTGCAGTTCATTAGAGCATTTGAAAATACCTTCAGAATTGAACAAATATTCGAAACTTCACTTGACTACAATCATACGAGAAGAGTCTCACAATCTTAATAATGAGTTAAAAGCTAGAAGATCACATACATCTGATGCCAAATAGCAGATAAAAAATAATAATGATTCGACAAAACATGGACGATCCGTCAGGTCCCCCGTTAACCTTTAAAGTATTGTAAATGTTCCCTAATATTTGAGATATTTCATGCTCTAAAAGGTTACTGACTTTTTTTACCACTTTTATTCAGAAAGTCGCTTAGAACGTTTCTGGCATGATAAAAATTTTGTCACAAAATAGTCGAAAAAATGGATCAGCTCCAAATGTAAGGAACTTTTGAATAATGGCCACTCATAGTTTATCGTAAGCGACAAAAATTGAGCATATCATCGACCTCAAGCAAAACATGATTTCAGCCCAGAAACTGTCATTCAAATTTATCACTCCAGTGATATTTCAAGAACAAAAAAAAATGCAATGCAATCGCTTTGCTTCGAAGTCATAAAATTTAACTGTTAGAGGAGGTCAAAACAAAAAATCTTGCGTCAAACTATTAGCAACTCTCTGATGAGGCTATACTCTTATCGAGTAAAAAACACACTCATCAACTTCAAAATGTTATAAGGATATGGAGATTTTTTTGCGAGCGTTTTCTTAAATGCCCGAAGTGGTCCAGCAATTCAGTCTAGTCTTACATATAACATGAGAAAACAAAAAACATGACCCTTTATTTGAAAATTTCAATGATCAGTTTTTTCATACATCTTGACGTTACTTGCTTGTAATATTATCTACTATTCTATTTAAAGTATTGAAAATTTAAAGTAATAAACGCTTTTCTCAAAGATTGTCCTATTAAATCGACAACAGAAGAAAGAAAAATTTTCCCACAATATTATATCAACTCATTTAATGCGTTATTAATGCCTAAAAACAAAATTCCATTAATGATTTGTCATTCTATTATTCATTTTTATGAGCACAATACTCACTGTCCACAAAAAATTTAAGGAAAAAAATAAATGCATCATTAAAATGCTGTTAAATTAGCGGAAGCGAAAATAACTAAACGTTAATGAATTTCAAGCAACCGTAAATTATGAACCCATGAATTATCGAAAATGATTTAAAGCTATATATCACCGTAAAAACGAGCGAATATTTACAGCGAAAACGAAGAAAGCCTTAATAATTTGCATGATACAAATAATAAATAAGCAATTCGAGAGAAATTTGAAAAGATAAAGAAGAGCAAAAGTGAATCATCTCATAAATATCATCAATAAATATTCCACGCTATCGTAAAATGAATCAAAAAAAGACAAAAAAAGCAAAATATTAAAATATACGATCAAATAGCGTTAAAACATCGCTTATTAAATGAAACTATGCGAATGCGATAAATATAGATGCACTTTAAACACAAATAAAATAACGAGCTAAACTTGAGTGAATAATAAAATAGATAACTGCTAGAATACGCTCAATAAATTCATTCTACCTGTAAATAGTTCATACCTTTATTACACTAATTTTTTCACCTCTTTTTTTTTAAAAAAAAAAAAAAAAAAAAGAAGAAGAAGAAGAAAACGGCACAATATTGAACGCTAACACAAAAGAGAACGATTTTGCATTGAAACGATTAGCGTTTAGAAGTCGAAAAAAAAAAAGAAAAGAAAGAATAACATAATAATGGACAGTTGCTAAGTTAAAGCAGCCAATATCGCATTAGAATATTGAAAAACGAACGGCATCGTCAATTAGAGTCGACTATTTAGTATTATCAACACAGACGCTCTATCGAATTTTTCGAAATTACCTCATCAACTCATCACTATATTCTCTCATCGGAAATCATAATTAAGAGCTCTAATAATGTAAATGAGCAATTCAAATAAGAGTTCTAGAAGTTTTTAAATTCCTAGAATTTATTAGTTTCTTTTGGTGGATAAGTTGCAAAAATGAATAGCCAACAATCGCTAGATATCGAAATAAGCAACTTCTGAAGAAGCACAAAATAGTATTGCGTTTTCTACAAGGCGCCTATATGATACAAGGAGAAACTTATTCACACCGGGGACAAAGCAGATAGGGAGTTTGATTGCGGAGTATTTCTCAGAATAATTGACTAGAAAAGCACCTTCAAGGTTTCTCAGGATCCTCAACCGGACCCAACGTATGCCATTGAGCGATTGGCCGACGTGGACTTGCCAGCATATCCATCCAATGTCTCAATTCGGCGCCAGTTGCCGAGCATCCCAATAAACACCGACCAATTGCATCATTTGATCCAAGTTTGTCGTAATCCATCACAGTGATCATAAGCGAAACTTTCTGCAAGGCAAATAAGGATTTGCGATAAATAGTTTCAAGAATATAACCGTCAATGATTTGCAACAATCATAGATTATCATTTGTAAAACCACTGAGGAGAATTTCTGTTGGAATTTTCGGTTGATACAATATCAATTAGAAATGATTTCAAAATTGAATACTCTGGAGAATGTGAATATTGCGAACAAAGCGATAAACGTCATCACTCACTGAGAACGAACGATGAGAACTTAAAGCCATTCTAAGTGATCCAATGCAAGCCATTTGCGTATATTCAAGAAAATCTCATTTCTTAGCAATATTTACCAAAATATGATAAACTCGTCAATATTTTTTAATATAAGAGAACATATATGCTGAAATCATTTAGCGTTGTTGTAGCTGAAATCAACAGATCCAGGAACCATTAAAGAAATTAGATGTCTGAATATTGATGATAGCAATGAACAATAGCTGTTTCTTGATTCATTTCAACGAGTAAAAAAAATTTTTTTTTTTTGCTGAAGCATAATCATTGCTGATTGCTGAATACAACGGTAAGCTGCAGAGTAGCAATGCAAAATGACACTGAAACATGAACACAGAATGAATGCAAACGACTGGCAAATGACTGCAAACTACCTTCAACGTATCTACTTTAATGTATTCACTTCCCACATATATTTTCATCAAAAGCTTGCACTGTCTTGATATAAAGCTTTATTTTGCAATATCCGCTTTTACGAAAAAAAACCATATAAATTTAATCTCAAAATCATTAGAACCTATAGGTCGACAGTAAGCATCAAGTTGGGCAGACCGAGGATTCAGATGCCTTCAACATTCAAAGAGATTCTCCACTAATTAGCAAGGAAGTTTAATTTCGTCAGTTTTTTTGCACCATACGATTACATTTAAGCAACTGGTGGCAGTAAAAATTGACGAAAATTCTTATACTCCACTTTCATTCCCTTCACATATAAATGCACATTAATACATACAGGAATACATTCAAATACGCATACATATACACGCACATACGCATACACACATACACGTGTACATATGCGCATACAGACACCGCGCGTATGCATAGAACGGCGCACGGACACATGAACAAAAATAGACGCATTCTGTCACACACAGACGCAGACACACTCACTGAGTTTCAAACACTCACCACCCATTAGCATCCTCTTTTTTTTCTCATTTATCGATACAATAGAACTTTGGTGGGCCATATGTGCTATTTCGATAGTGGACCGCGCGTGACCCAAATATTGAGTGTAGTAATTACGAGCCGAAACATGAAAATGCCCAATCTCACTTCTTTTATTTATTATTTCATTCACTATTCTGCTGTCTGCACACAAATGGTCATTCACTGCAAATTTTTGATTACAACAATTCTCTCATAATTAAAAATGCAATGTTCTATAGATTATAAACACTAAGAAGGAAACATTCCACTAGCAGCCCGGCATACTATGTGATTTCCTTAAGAAAAAAAAACGGAAAGGCTACCTGAATCTGTTCGAAGGGAACTTCGAATGAAAACGACTCATTGTAGTAAGGATTGAGAGTGCATTTTTTAATGCTTGTCTTTTTTTTCTTGAGACGTTTGCCACCTTGCATTAGAACAATCTTCACATATGGATCTGAAATCGTAGAATGATTACTGATAAGAAACATTTTAGCAATAGAAGCTGCACTGATAAAAAATCAATTATCGGGGAGCTCTTCTACTCCTCAGATATACTTTCAACAATAAAAGGATTCTAAGATTGCCTTCTCAAATTGCCTTTCTAGCAGCGAAAATCCAATACAGTTTAGAATAATCTTTTTTTTCCCATGTATATATTTGTGTTTTGCACAAGCGCATTCACAAGTTGCTGAATACAAAATAATAGTTGAGACGGCGAAAAAATGTACCTGAAAGTCCACCAACGTCCATTTTCTTAAGATTCTTCGCTTCAAGAATAACGACAGTAAGTTTGCCAGCAGTAGGTACGTACCTCAACGAAAAGCAGATGTCCCCAAGGCTTTTCTCCTTTAAAAAAATAAAACAAATGATTTAGGAAATAGTAAATGAGCCACTGATGAAATGAGCTATCCGGAATAATATTACTAAATGATTTTAATGTATTCCATGAGCGTTTGTATGCAACATCTGCATATGTTAAAAAATAGTGCACGTCTTGACACTGTGAACTGCTCGAAGGACAGATAAACTCTTTGTCTACAATAAAAAAAAAGAAACCTTAACCAAGCTCTAAAGAACGCTTCGTGAACGCTGGAAATTGTGCACAATTGAAAGTTCCGCCTAATTGCCCTATAAAATATACGAAACATTGCCTCTGTTATTATAACATATATAACTGGTAATCGTAAGAAAGTCTTCACTTCGTTCATTTCTTTCATCGCTTTCCACTTTCACAATTTACAAAGTGTGTTTTAAAGGATTCTCCATTTATTTTCACTCCTTTTCAAAAGGGATTGTAGCTAAAAAATTTTAGCTTCTGTGAAGCAGACCCTCAAATATACCAGCCGTGCACTGCAAAGACTCACTGCACGCATCATACGTAAACCTATCACTACCACAATTTAATCCTCTCAAGCTAATTTCAGCGTGTTTTTTAAAGTTTATGAGAATGTTAAAGCAGATCAATTGACTTGCATCATTTCATCAGAAAATGTTTCAACCGTCATTTTAAATTAGCAAGCTCACGAAACAATAAAAGTGATGCAGCAACTTACTGCTTCCTTGTCATCCGGCGGTGGAGCAATATCTTTCCACTCTTCGATAACCTGTCCGAGATCAATCTTGCCCAACGGAATGAGCACTTGCCCAATTTGATCGTGCTTCGAGAATCGATCAAAATCGTAGATGGCGAATACGAGTGTTTTGTTGGTTATTTCGTTGAAAGGAACCTAAACTTTCTCACTTTGTGCTCATTACTTGGAATTATACTACAACTAATTTTAAAAAAAAGTGGCTCGATCAAAAATGGCAATATTATGTAGACATCTCCAATAGTGTTCTTAATAAAAACATTCATCTTCAATTCTCTCAATTCAAGCATACCTATCGGAATAATCGTTTAATAAATGTACCGTGAGGTAACGTATGTCGCAATGCGATACGAGCCAATATGCGCTTGTTTGTAAATGCTTGCTGCTCATTTTGAGGTGAGAAAATAGTGCAAAAATGAAGATTTAAAAAAAAAGAAGAACAGCTGTGCAGGTGACCAAAGTTTATCGGCTGACTTACTTTGAAGATGAAAGTCTCATTGAACACTGGATTCAGCGTTTTTCTATGAACTTTCGTTTCCACTTTCTTCTTCTTCTCTGGGAGGAGATACAATTTCACATAGGGATCCGACGTGCCACTCATATCCATACCGGGAAGATCTTCAGCTTGAATAACGGATACCGCCAACTGGAATAATTAAGCGCTGATAGACAATTCTATTTTTGAGGCTAAGTCGAAGCTTTCTACATTTCAGCTTCAACCATACAATCTCCCTTAAAAAGATTACATACCATTAATGTGGTAGTAACGCAACTAGATGGGACGACACTGGCGGCTTCTTGTTGTATTGTTTTAGCAAATGATTAAGCTAGGCGTCAATTAATTACTCAAATAAGTTTCCGCTAGAGCAGCTATCAAGAAAACAACTGTTGATTATGATAACTTAATATCACTTAAACACGATAATTCGTACAACGAGAATATTTTTGAATAATATAATAAATGTTCTCAGCACCAAAAGCTCAAAGTAACTAACTTCTGCGAAGGCATTTATGACTACAGAAAAAAAAAATTTTTGAACAACCAAAACCACGAATAAGAAAAGAAGCATTGGAACTGCAGCTAGAAGAAATTCATCAGCATCAGAAAATCATCGTTTCTGAAACAATTGCAAAATGAAGTTAGTTTAGCATTTCACGCACTTTCAGTATATACCTTCCCCCTCACTCCTCATTTTGACTTAATTGTTTGCTAGGGGTTTTCTCTGTTAGATGAAACTTAGAAATGGAAGACAGCAAAAGTCTAACGCATACAAATAGGTATATCAGTTTATCCGCGGCAAATATTTTTCAAAATATTGTCATTCTCACGCATATTTACTTCAAAAAAGCTCTATATTTCGTGCCGTTTGATAGAGTGTTGTGAGTGACCAAGTTCAGAAGAAAATTCCGAGTATCTTAAAAGTTTTCCCTGAACATTGACTGATGCTTCAGAGCGCTCAATTCTCTTTCTTCGAAAATATTTGTTACTAATCCAGTGTATAAGAACATCCTACAGAGTTGATCATTGGCGTAAATTTGAAAAAAAGTATCTTCAAAAAAAGGAAGCAGTATGGTGGTTGAAAACCGTTCTTGAAGTACGAAATACCAAGCTTCAATTAAAAAAAAAGCTTAAATGACAGATACCTGGTTTTGTTGGAAATCGTAGTCGAGTTTATATTGTATTCTTCCTAATTTAACCTGAAATATAACTTAAATAGTAAATAATTTCGTCAACAACACAACGGATAGTAACTTTAGACTATCGGTGCAAACGCAATAGTTAATATGCAACGTCTCCACCAACAAAACTCACAACATCGTTGATGGCTTTCTGAAGGATAGCAATAAGCATACAAAATTCTCGCAAAATAACGAACATTAAAAGAGCGAATTTCATCTAGTCTTTCCCAAGCAAAATTGCTTCAATTGGAACTTAATGAAAACGTGTTCTCAGAAATCACAATATTTAATAGTATATAACTGCCAAATATTTTATGTCTCTTCTTCGATCGAGAGCTGAAACATATTTACCTCTTCTTTCTGTTCGGTCTGCTCCTTCTCATTCTGCTCCATGTTCTCTTCGAGAGCCTCCAAGTCAGGTTGCAACTGAATAATCAATTTATCTGATTTGCGATGACATTGACTAAACAAAACCTGCCGCGAGATCAGTAATAGATCTCATCTAGCTTATACATGATTGAAGAGTCGGTTAAGTTAATACAGAAGGTATTTTTATAGTGCAATCAACACTTTTCAGAGTGTTCCGCCATGCATATTCACTTTATTTAGCGTTTAATTTTGACTTCATAATCTCAAGGTTCATTTCTTTTAACTTAATAGTGCAGTTGAGAGTCTTTAAGAACCTTACATTCGCTAGTTTCTCCCTTTCTCAGGCCGATAAAGCTAACACTTTCTCAATCCCCATTCATAACGATTCTGGGATCATGAACTTATTTTACGCTGAAAATATGGATGTTCTTTTCAAAAATGTTGGGCACTCAAAAAAGGGCTTTAACACAAACGTTAACAACGAAAAAATCATGAAAAATAGTTGAGTCATTATACTCACTTTAGTTTTGTCTATGGTGACGAGATCGGTTCCTTTCCCACCGAAAAATCCCTTCAAGCCCTTTTTGTTCTTGTCGCCGTGGCGCTTCTTCCCGAACAGCTTCCTGATGCACATAAATGCGCAGCAAAGGACTATGGTGAGGCAGAGGATGCCGAAGATAACAAATCCCCATTCGGGCACTGAAAAATTATATATGCTTTTGAAACGCTCTAAAAATTATTTAGATATAAGTTGGGTTGAAATAAATGTAAATGTTCGGGAAGGACGAGAAAGCTACAAACTCAAAACCATAAAAGGTGGATGCAATGCACAATTGTCTCCCGTTATTTTAAGAAGTCTTATACTTATACTCACTTTAGTTTTGTCTATGGTAGGTCGGTGTGATCATGACTTTACAAGACTGCTTTCATCGTGCCTTTTGTTTGAAAGAGATGACGATGAAGAAGCAATACAAACATCGCTGAAATACAAGCCTACAATACCGATCCAGCCAGCTATACTATTTAACTCCCTCAGTGTAAAATTTCCACGAATCCTATCTTGCACTCATAGTGACCCTATCATCAGCAGTGGTGCAAAGCACAGTGTCTGCCCTCTCCAAATCGAAGACAATATATGAAGGCAGCTCATTGCAAGCTAGGAATGTTAACCCCATAGTTTGCTTTTTGCACTCGTGACGTTCATTTTGAAAGCTAATATTGCAATGTTGGAAGTTGATGGAAGTGAGGCACACCGGGCCACAATCAACAGTAGGACTTAGTCCTATTGGGCAATGAGTGCTATGAATGTGCCAAGCGTGGACTGTAAAGGTTGAGGGGAGGGAGAGTGCTTCTCAATGAGCAACTAAAATGCCTTCAAATGATGCATTGTTCGAGCAGCGAATACTGCTGCATTTCGGATTCGTGAGCGACGCACCAAAACACATAGACCAGTTAGTTGCTTTCATATGTGGCACTTAACAAACATCGATCGCCGATGCCCTAAGAGTGAATTTCTAAGGCAACCATATCACATCGCTAAGTCACCTCCTCGAAACGTCATTCGGTCGGTTAATGAGGTTTCAGTGGCCTCTGTTTACATTTTAATTCCTGAACATCTTCCCCAGATATCCACTCAAAAGTCCCTCAAAAGTCGCCAACTCGAAAATGCATGGCTACATTTACTAAAGTTAAGGTAGGCCCAGTATTTAGCTCTAGCCGAATTCATCACCTTCCAAAAAGCCTTAGCAGCTACATTTCCTACTGATAGGATATTCCGTTAATCAACATCAATCACTTTTAACTACCGAACCCCATTCGATAACTTCCATCACGAAGAACGTTGCAGAGCTCTAAATGAAAACTCATATAAAATGCGAAATGCCCGAATTAAAGAAAACAGAAAAAATCAAACGTTGATATTGTTCTAATGTCAGCTGAATGATTCAACGTAGACTTTTTTCCTAGCAACCTTGCACAATGTGATTCTAGAGTTTTTCGATATTCTTTTGCAAATGAGGAAAAAAAAAACGAAAAAAAAACTTTTTGCCTTAATAAACTTCGCGTTCCAATTTGCTCGCATATGTGCATTGAAATTTCAATTCGAAATCTTTGGTTTTGAATTTTTTAATTGCTTCAAACTTCCTCTCAACGTATTCAATAGCATCACATTTTGTTTCCGTTTTTTCCTTTCATGCAAACAAAAAACTTTTCAAGCAATAATCAGATGTGCTCATTGAATTTCAAACAAAAAAGGGATTAATAATGGCAACACGAATGAAAATCCTTCCTCCCCCCCAAAGATACGATGTTTCCGTTCAGAATAAAATTCTACAACAAATGAAATGAAGTGATTGTTGCGGAAATAATTTACTAAATAGATCAATTCATCAGATTAACGACTCCATTCAAATGCTTTAAATTCCAATTGAGGCGAGAATTTCAATAATTATTTAATGCCTAACAATGATTAAGTTTTGTAAGTGTGTCATCGAACAAACGAATTATTGAAGCGGGTAACTTCTCGAAAACTTTACAAACAATTATTACTTGGATGATTTCATTTGCTTTTGAGCAATGAAAGCGAAAAAAAATTGAAAACTTACAAGCATCTACGTGGAAATGCACTGCAAAAACTTTTAGACTATGTAGATGAGTATGAAATTATGAGTAGCCAATCGTATGTTGTGGTCTTAGAAAATTTTTTTGAGTGCTTCATAAAAAACAGAACGCAATGAAGGGAATAGTTAAAAAATGATTGAATCAAGAGCTTAATGGCGCTCTTTTTTGCTAGATATTTGCTAACGTTTTGTTCGAGGATGTATCCCCAATCGCACATTGTTTATGCTAATTCCACAGAAATATATAAGCTCGCATCCATTTTTATCCAGCAACTGACCCTTTTTACCAACATCCACCACTATACTTAAAAGCATATTGATATTCACCATTGCCCAAATTTATACGTTCAATATGCCCAATTATTTGCATAAACGCTAATTGTGGCATACGAAAAACATTGATAGCTAAAAAAAGAAGACAGTCTACGAATTCGGAAAGTCCGAAAAATACCAACGAGTCGCTTAATCAGCGATCATTTTTGTGCTTATCAATACTTTTTCATGTAAAATTAAAAGATGCGACCACCACTTACTGCCAGTCTTTTCCATGACTTGTTTCTTTGCAATATCGGTGAGGCTTCTTGCTTTATCGCCAACAAAATTCACCACTGCATCTTTCATCGATTCTTTTGTCGTTGTTGGTAAACTAAAATTGCAGTCTACTTTATTAGGTTTTAAATAAAGTAATTAACTTACTACAATAAAAAGATCACTTAAGGAATCAATATTTCAATGGCCATCATAAAAAAACACATCAGCAATAATAACCGCATTAATCAATTTAGTAATGCTTCAAAAAGTGAGTTAGGAATATTTAAACGAATGTGCTGATTCAAACAAGTTTCTGTTTATATGAACGCAAATGATAAAATATTTCAAAATTCTTTGCTATTACCTCTAAGGTTCAAACCTCTATAGAGAGGTTTTTTTTTAAAATTCATATGAGTTCTAATCTTGCTGTTTTCACCCATAATAAATTTGCTTCTATAAAGAATATGTTCAAGTCTTCTTAGTTCATTCTCATACATTTGTTTATTGTAGAGCACTCTTGGAATTTCGGAATTTTTTACAACTAAGATAGATGCTGCTATCTCAGCGAAATGCTGCATGAAATAGTGGGCGAAACTCGTTGAAAAAAAAAAAAAATCCGCCAATATTAGGCAACTTAATTATGTACTTTTCAACTCACTTCATATTGAAATTGGTTTCAGGGCGAGAATTCAATCCCCACATCAAAAGTAACTTCAGAGTAAATCGGAACTTGGTTACTCTCTGTCAATTTAATTTTACAAAACTGTCTTTTTTCCACCCTCTTGCCATTTAGTTTTCCCACTCAAAAAATATACCTATAAGAATTTTGAGCATTTCGATGAAATATTTTCCACAAATTTTGCGCTTTTTTTTCAAAAAAAAAAAGCACTAACTGACGCATATCATTTGCATATAATCGACGAACATCGATTTAAATGCGAACAATTGTGTTAGTATTGGACCATCTAATAAGCATTAAAATTAAAGCTCGAAAAAAAAGATTCATTCATGAGGCGATATTGAAAAGCGTAAAATAAAAAAAAAAACCCTTTTAGAGTGGAGAATTGCTAAGAGGATTAGCGATGAAAAAAAAAGACCATCATTTGCAAAACAACTGTTCGTCCGAAGTGGAAAAGCAGTTCTATGAAATGTGATATTCCCTTACAAAATCACCGGAAAAAAAAAGACCGATCTGAAGAAAATTTTCGAGTCGAATTAACATCAATAAATCAAATGCAAATTTTTTTCATTAACGATTGCAATCATTCATTCGCAGAATTTATCGAATGTCTTATGAACATTTTTCTACTTCGAGAACGAACGTTAATAAATCGTTTTTCACATTCGCTAATTAAAAAAACGTAAAGGTTATCAAATTATTGAGGTGGATTATTTTTTATGGATGCAATAATAGTGACGATTTCAAACGTCGGAAAAAAAAGATGAAGCAAAATTTAGAAAACTAAATGAAACATTTACCGATGATTTAATTTTTCATTGGATGCTGTGAGTGAAAATTAATTTAAAGAGGAATATAACCATGAGCAGTTTATTATTACAGAATGGAAGCAATGTCCTAAATTAAGTACTTCTTGAACACCTCTCTCGAAAAATTGTATCTGGATAG
Organism: Baylisascaris schroederi; assembly: GCA_006503575.1. Classification (NCBI taxonomy): domain Eukaryota; kingdom Metazoa; phylum Nematoda; class Chromadorea; order Rhabditida; family Ascarididae; genus Baylisascaris; species Baylisascaris schroederi. The sequence continues at coordinate 214,138 of QEWY01000099.1, read as the reverse complement.
CTTATGTCAATTTAAAAAAAACAGTGAACGATTCTAAACAATCGAATAAATGAGTGGAACAAACTCGACATAAATAAGCCGACGAATCGAGCAGGAACGAATCACTACTCCCATTTAACTGGGAGCGAAGAATGTAGTTAGTCAAAAGTTTTTAATTTCCAGCAAGTAAGCAGCAACTAGACGACAAAAATGCACTTGACAGAATGAAAATTTTACAAATAAGCATCGAAAAGTATTGGAAATCTTAAAAATTGAGAAAAAACGCCCGAAAACGGGACAAAGTCCACCTTTTGCTGCTTACAAAAACAAGAACACTAATAAAAACCCTATCGTTTGAGCTCGAATTAACCAAGTAAAAACTGACATCTGACGATTTATTAAGCCACTGATCGAAAGTTTTGGCCAGAGAAAATGCACCACTTAATTTAAAAAAAAAGGCCTGCAAAAACCTCTGAAATTTTGGGGTGTGAAATTCACATGTGCGATGAACACTACAACTTGTTACATGAAGGGTGTGCATACGTTGTTTCCGTGGTAGTTGGTGGTAGTGTCGTTGTAGGCACAACCATAGGTTCATCCGAAGGCGCATGCTCAAAATTCAATTCAGGATCGGGCTCCGTACCGCTCAAGTCGATTTTCACCATACCGACTTTGGCTCACACTTCTTCTGCTCTGCCAAGTCGATAACCACTAATCTCCCAAATAGGACGGTATTCTGCAATGACATACCTCAAAACAATAACTCGCCACAGAATAATTCAGTGACGTTGAAATGACGCTAGAAGAACGCGAATATAAAACAGTCTACGTCTGTTGAATACTGTCTGAAGATGTAGGAACGGTGATCAATTAGTACTCCTTCATTCATTCCCTTCCTCTACCTTACGACAAAAACGAAGGTCACATTTTCCGCAGCAACATTCCACCGATTCCGTGTTACCATCCGAGGGACAATGAAACAGGATGGACAGTGGATGGTAGAAGGAAGCAGAGAAGGAGAAGGGCGAAAAGGAGACACAATTTGAACATTTGAATCTTAAAGCTGTAACATAGTGATGGTTCATTGGAAAAGTAAAAAGAGAATGCAAAATCATAGAAAACAGACATTACGAATGAAGAAGCTCCAAACAATCATAGGGTGAATCTGAAAGAAAGGGAAAGAAAATAAAAAACGATATATATGCATCGGTTTGGGATGCCGCAGTGGTATTCTCACAGAAAAATCTGTCCTCCTATTAAAGAATACAAGGGAAATGAGATGAAAACTGTAGACTTTAGCAGAAATAGAAACGCAATCAGAAGTGAGCCTCAGTTCACTCAGCACGAATATGCCAGAATCCGCTAAGCGGTCTCACACAAGTCAGAAATACGGTCAAGATGATGCGAGTTTCCTTTTTACTATTGAAATATAAAGTTTACAATCAAGAAAATGCACTTCTTCGTTGAAAATATTTTCGCTCATATGCTGACTACGCTTTGATGTCGTTACCTTTCATGTTTTCAGCCTTGCACAGTCTATGACGACGACTTTTGACTAAAGAATGATTCAATCGGGAAGCAATTTAGGCTCTGAGAAGCACAAAAATTAGGACAAGATGAGTTCTCGTCTAAACAGAACTCCATCAGGAAGCGACATCAGCAGAATAGGAAACATAGAAAATTTCGGGAAAAATGCCAGAGAACTGCATCCAGATGGAATCTTCGTAACAAAGGGAGGCATCCACATCACATGATCTCAAAATCGTATCACTACTACTTTTATTACCATCACAGTGTAGGATTGGGAAATATAAAAAATATTCAAAAGAGTGGAAATGTACTTGCTGCGGGGTGGAGCCAATCGAAGTGGGTGGCTTGCTTAGAAATGCGGTCTGCACACTGAATAATATCTCGGAAAGGTGCGAACAATTGTGCCAGCGATTAACTCACAACTGCGACAACTAGCGTAGCATCAGGTTTCATTATTAATCCTTCTTTAAGCTCTCTATGACTACTTAAAGAACCTAATAACCTGAAAAGATGGCTACTTGCGTTTCTAAGTAAATCATAGATAAGTTTAGAGTCTCCAATAAAAAACCACCACGATCGCTATCATTGGCTAGTCGATTCACGCCAAACAGTGGCGAACCTATCTGGAAGCATGTACATATCGTTTGGTGTGCTAAGCCTCGGAATGATGCAAAAGACATATCGCTGTGAAAATGTCTGCTGGAGGCATATGCTACATACATTCACACTCTTATCGGAAATGAACTTCATGGTTCAATGCTTCAATTTGGAAAGTAACATCTAGGTTTCTACTTTCTTTCCCAATCGTTGGAAAAGCTGCATTTTCTCCCGATTCCTTCCTTCTCACCCTACAAGAAGCAAATTCGATAATGAAGGCTGCAATCGGAGGGAATGAATATTTGCCCTACATCAAAAGGCATGTTCAAATACTCGACTCAGAGTTGCATCACAAACCATTCCTGAAGTACAAACCAATAAAGCAGCACCGACAGACATCAACACAAACCGACAACTGAAAGAACCAATATTACAAATGGAAAGAATAAGTGAATAATGAAAAAAAAAACAGTTTATTTTAGCTTCTCCGCAGAATAACTTAGACCTATTATACTCAGCACATACCTAATTAACACAATGTTTATATTAAAATGCAAATATTTCAAATTATCACCACGAATCGATCAGTTAAAATTCCCATCACTGTCAACACTAAAGACAATTTCATAAGACAAAGATGGCAGCCCACATCTGAAAATATCTGTTAACAGGAAAACTAGAATTTCTATGAATATCGCTTTATTCTACTCACTTTACATTGCAATTTTCAGTAGAAATATTTAAGTATTGAAGTGCTCACATCCATATGCAATATAGTCAACTTCATATCTATTAAATAAGACATTAAACTTCATATAAATGGAAGGCAATTAGTCGTATGATTGGATGGGCAAATAAAATTGTGCAAACGAATAAATGAGTTGATAAAAGTTGCTCTTATAATAACGCAAAGAATCACTTAGAACAATGTTAGAGCATGATAAGACGTTAATGTTCTAAGATAAATGCATGTATCATCCGCTATTTCTTGTTCGCCTCACGATGTCTAACTAGCAAATAACAGCAAAAATTAGTACTATGCGAAACATCAGGTAGAACGTAATGCGACAATTTCCTTTGCATGAAGGCAGAAGGTGAAGTTTGTAATGATAAAATGCTAATATTAGAATAGATTGAGAAGGAGATACATTAGAAATGAATAAATTTTCACAAGAAATTTCTTGTTATGACGTTAAGATTGAAGAGAATAGTTCCAATTTCTTTAAACAGTAAAAATCCTTTATTTCAATTTTCAATTCTGTTTAATTATCTTGAAATCAACAACCGTTCTCTCACACCTATATGAAAATTATGAGCCGGCAGCACCAATGTTTCGAAACAGATGGAATATGAGTTGATGGTCAGTAATCGAAGCAAGTGGGAAATTTCAAAACGTTTAACGATATATACGAGAAAGCTGAAAGCGGCTAACGCTATTCTTTGAAAAGCTATAATCAATGGGGGCAAGAAAAAGTTCACAGCCTTTCATTAGGGACAAGGCTATTCAGCCAACGTCAAGACCCGTTCGAGAAGGATCTCTCCCTCTGTTGTTTGTTTGCAATAAAGGGGAACAGTGAAAATCTTTCGAACAACCTTAAATCGGCGGGATTAACAAAGACTTTGGCAAAACAATGCCCACAGAAGTAATGATAGGAAACCTGCTGCATTAAAGGTTTCTGTACGAAACCACAACGGGAATTGTTCGTTGCCAATGCATAGTTGAAGTGGATTCAGCCGACATCATTCAAGAAGCAATCAAATCAAAAAGATGTAGAGAACGGAAGGAAGACATATGGAGCTTCGACCTGACGTGGAGAAGGACGATAGGAACACGAGGAATAGCGTGACGCTCTTCTGATGAATGAACAGTGAGAGAAGCTTGTTGGCTAACAACGCCTAGATCGATGCGTCAATCGTTGAAGGCGCCTTCCGAACACGAAGACGTCGATGTTGAAGTGACGCACACACGCACGCAGCTGAAAATCGATGCATGAGCTACGCCTCCAAACAGCATCGCCTCAACAACGACGTCGACTGCATACTCGGATCGAACATCCACCTGCCTCGTCTCATCTAGAATGGGCCAAACGAGCGCATCCAAAAATCGACGATGCTCTCTTTTTGTATTAGTGAGCAGACATATTTCTCCAATGCAATTTCTTAACATTACATCATACACTCATCGTTGCTTCTCATTACACAACTTCACCTATTTCTCGACCTAATAACATATACAGCTTATGTCCCAGAAAGAGATCAACTCTTACTTAGCAACATAGAAGATGAGACATAGTTTACAACAGATCTTACAAGATACGGTTCCTTAAGGGAGTCGGAGATTGGGAAGAACTGAAAAAAAAACAAACGAGAAGAGGCCCTCAAAAAGGTGACAGTTCTGAAAATTCCTGGGGAATATCCTTCTAGGAGATGATTCGAATTCGTAATCCTCCCTCATCACTTTGTTTTTTATATAATTTCAATGAAACAGTCACGTGTTCTAATTGCTTCATTGTCATCTCAACTTAACCAAGCAATGAAGCGTTTAATTAGATTTGTCTGTCAAGCGACCATCAAATCCACATTTAACATGAATCCTTGAATGTTGAGAAAGAAGACAACGCCAAGCAAAAAACTTGCCATTTAAATGTGAAGTTTACGCAATGAATTTTTGCTAATAACGGATATGTTCAGAATGCAGACTGAAATTCAAGATAAACTTTTAAAGACTCTATGCAGCACTTCATCCACATTCATATGACTTCATAAGGCAATTTTTGATCTCGAATTGGTTATGGGTTTTATAGGAATGAAAGAAATAAAAGGACATTTTTCGACAACTGAACAATCAATCGCCTATTTATTACTCTAAAAACATAATAGGTTGTTCAGTTCTCCGTAATCGCGACTTTTCGACTTCATTCATCAGAATACTCAGCGCTATCTTTTCGTGCTGCGGACGATATTTGTTCTGGGTTGTGTTTATTAGAACAGTTGTCCACTTTTTTTTTTTCTGTCGTTGAATTCCTTTGCAGCAAATAAAGCACAAGAAAAGCCAACAAAAGTATGTTCCATAAAATATATACGATCCTTATGAAATAGGCAACTTTAAATGAAATCGACCTATCATTGCCGAATCATTCATCGGGCAGAAAAGTATTTAAGAGGAGACGTCTAAATTGAGCGTAAAATAAAGGAAAATTGTGAGCACAAAGATTGCTGCAATGATGTTCTCGGATGATGAACATAGAAAGGTGAATGGGAGCATCGTTGATAGCACTCTTCCTTCATTCTCCCTCCCCCCAAAAGTACTGCATGAAAGTTTTTATACTATATAGTTGCATAGACATTGAATAAAATTAAAGAGCAGAATCATTATTCATTAATATTTATGTGATATGTTTATTACGTTCAAATATAAAATTGTTGAGGAAATATTTTTAATCTTATCGGTAATTAAATTCGAAATCAAACACACATCAAATTATTTCGTAACGCAATGCTCAGAAAAAAAAACATATCTGCAATTATCTTAAAGAGAGCAAGTACATTTATTCAATCCAAATTATGAATTCTCAAATGCACAATCCTAGATGACTGTCACAAGAGGCTCAGAGAGGTTAGTTCCGTTATATTTCGGTTCAGTCCCTTCCGCTTAGCAGTTCGTCAAAATGAGCACTATTTCTTACGATGACAATGAGGGAAATGAATGCTCAAAACAGTGTTAAATAGCCAGCGCATAAGATCCATTAGATTTCACAGAAGTGGATATAGCATGCAAAGAAAAAATCGTCCCAGGTTGAAAACGGAATAAAACCTGAAGAGTAATGAAGCGGTGCAATCGAAGGGTCCTAGGCTTATTTCTAGGTAGTCATGGTACCCCATACTGTTAATTTTATTCGGCCAATATTTGCAAGTTGAAAATTGCGCTTTTGCACTGGTCAGAACGACCTCAATGGTTCACAGTAGCGTGCAAGTGATAAAAAGCTAGAGATTGACGACTCCTGCACAGACAACTTTAGCTAAAGCATAAGATGAAACTAAAAATATAGGCATCATGAACGGACAGAATCGGCGTCCTAACTCTTGACCGTGTTGCTCGTTTTAAGATACTTCAAATTCTGCCATATTGCGTTCGACATCCACTACTACAACTTTCATGAAACGTTGCTTTTCCCGAATGACTCATAAATAAATTTTGAACGAAGAGGAGAATTCAAGTGAAAAGAACATGGATATGCATCAAAGTGCTCAAAAGTTGTAATGATCTCAATTTGAAATCACGCAAGCAGCTGGTCCATACAGCTGTCACCTTCATAAAGTACATTTATAGTCGTTAATGCACATCGCTTTAGTACTTTTTATGATAGCGAACAAGCAGAAATAAGTTTGCAACGATATAGCAGCATATATCAATTCAGGTAGTCCAAACAAGCGATGAGTGAATTGAGAAAATGGTTCAGCTTTGTTAATGAACAATAGGCTGCGTTATTTAGCGCATCATCTATGAGTATCCCTATCGATTACCTCCCTAACGTATTTAGCCGAACATCTAACGATAGACATATTTACGCACTCAGACAACGCTATATGATCCGTTTGCCTATATTTCTAGAAACTGGCCGATTAAGCTCTCTCAAATAATGTAAAAATGAAGTAAATAGTGAAAATATTTTTAATGATTCTTATTTATGATGCAAATTGATTGATATTTATTGCATAAATAGAAATAAGTGATGCTAAATTTTTCTTCATATTATATTTAGGTTAAAAAGTATGCAATGTTCTCTCAATGGAACCATATTTCATATTAGAGATGTGCTTCATTATCTAAATAAAAACATTTGCGCTTCAGTGAAACGCTTCTCTCTCTCCCTCTCTCTCTGAAAAACCGTTGAGAATATTGGTGTGAGCTTTATGATGAAAACTGCGGCCTAAATTCTTTAATGCTCAATAAAATTGCAGCACTCAAGAACATAAGAGGGATCATCGCGAATTTGCAGAAAAAAAAAAAAGCGAATAAGGAAAAACCATTTGTAGAAACTATGGGAAAGTGATGTTGTGGAAATAAGGAGGGTTAGCAAATAACGGAAACTGGGGTGGAACAAAGTTATGGTTAGCGTTAATGCGTTCATGTACTGTAAGATGAGCAGGGCTAGCTAAAGAGGCCGTTGCGTGGAAGCATCGCAGCTGGAGTGGGCAATGCTTTCGAATGATCATTCAAGAAACGCTATCGCACCCGATTTATGCAATTTCAGTTCGCCGCCGAGACAACGAGGCAAAACGCATAGAACGGCAAATCGAGTAGCCTTTTCCAATCGAAAATGACAAGAACGGGAATTGAAGATAATAAAGAATTCGGAAGAAATAACTTTTCATTTCTCCATCACTGATGTGGACATATAAATCGCGCAAGGACCATTATCTCAGTGGCTGTATACCTTTGTTAATATGGGAACAAGAAGATAAACGTGACGTGCACTTTAGTGTGTTATACCGGGCGTTCAGCTATTTGTGAGTATATGTGAAAGTAATGGGAAAGTTTGCTTTATGAAACAACCTATTACACAAATATTCAACTAAAAATGTCGGTTTTGAGTGGCATCCGAGTGGTTCTAGAATAACAATAACTCGAATAATTACGAACTTTATTATTGAAAATCAGAGCCTTTCGATTCTGTGATCGACGAAAATTGGAATTACTGATTAGGCAAAAAAACATCTATGCATGTACAAAGAAAAAAAAGAAAAAAAGTGCAAAAATTCTGTAAAATTGTATAATTAGTGAAGGAAAATGAAATACAAGAAAAAATACAGAGGACAAAATTCCAACTCTGGCAGATGAGAATAAGGTGAAATTTAAAAAAGATAGAAAACTATTAGCAAATGAGAAAGAGAAACAGCACATGAGCAAATTTAACGGAATTATAAGCAGAATAATATCAGCGTATAGAAAGCCTATTTATTTGAAGTGCTTAACAAATGCCAGCTTAAAGAGTTCTACGAACTAACACTATAAACAACATTACTAATACGGTCAAATCAAACGAAACACTGAAACGTAAAATCAAATTCACACTAACAAATAAGCCAAAATGAAGTATCACTAACCAAAAAAACCCGATATCGACACAAACTATGCACCCTAACGCACATTATCACTGATACCATTGTAATGCTTGTTTAGGGTCACTTCGCAATTGTTAACGATCCGAGGAAAATTTTATACATCAATGACGATTTCATCGATAGAAAGTGAATTTATTTCTAACGCTCAATAAATAATTTCAAAGCAAAACAAACCCTATACATATTATCGAATTAAACAGTCCACCATATTGCTAGTTCACATTTCTAGTCTTATACGATTGCAACCGAAAGAAATTCGGAAATGAGTAAATTGAAGAATTCCACTCGCAATCGACTTTAAATGAAGTGATGCATTATAGCGTCGATGCCACTGCTGCTTGATGGTCCATATAAGACGGGATGAAATATCCTCGGTGCAACCTTGACAGCAAGGATGCATCCACTGTCGGAAATCGATGCGCGAGCACGAAGAGTGGGGCCATTGCACTAACGAAAAGACAATTCTGTGCCAGCCAGCTTGCACTAGCATCCAAATATCTACTTATTTAATGAACAGCTTTTCATCTGAAAAAAAAAGCGTACCAACGCCTATTTATGCAGCGAACGTAGCGAGTGGTAAGTTCGTGCAGCTGTGTTTGATATAGACTCTTTATTCAACACTCCGGCGCTGAATTCCAACAATGAAATAGTGAATGAATTCACTGATGCAGCAGTTCAATTGCATTAACGATTGGCACATTTATGGTGCATATTTTATTATCAATGAAACGGTCGAAAACTTCCGCTCTACTAAAAAGTTTTCAATGAAAATTTCGTGGAATTTTTGACAATTAAATGCGGCTGTCGTTAACGCAAACAATTATGTAACAAACAATAGAAGGATGGCGATAGCGGCTAAAACGATAGACAGTGGGAAAAAACGAAACCCGAAACGAGTCGAGGAGTTGAGCTTTCGAATTACACATCGACTCGTTCTGTGGCTCTTTTGAACATCGCTTCAACCGACTGCTGGACGGATTTAGAAAAAGCGCATGGCATGCTTGCCTCATCAATAAGTATTATAGTTGATTAGATTTCTCTGGGATAATACCGGATATAAAGTCATGTGACCATCAAGGACATGAGCAATCCTTATTGCACGGTCTATGCCTTTGAGTTTGACTCATCGAAAAAAATGATGAAAATTTCTGGAAACTTCGGCCTCAACTCATAAAACTTGTTGACGATAGCGTCCCGAAATCACCGGCTGGCATAAAAAAATTGCCTAAACAGTCTATCTTACTCACGGCGCCAGATTCAAATAAAGAGTAGAGCCAAGGGCGGGATCCATCTTTTCAGTTCTGACGTCATTAGCCACCGCACCTGTATGATTCTTGAATACCTTTATCGCGATTTTTTGAAGATTTTTAGAGGAAAGCTCAATCCGAAACTTCCCCGAAAATAAAAATGAACTTTGGTCAGCCAAACAACTCTCAAAGATAAGCGCAGCAATTTCCACGCCGAATATTCAAGCGACGCAATCTAGACTGAGAACGCATGCGCCGGCTGTCAAAGGCAACGAACACCACCCACGACTGAGCGACACCACGCGGCCAATTGATCGCATGAGGGCATTTCAATAGCGGCTATCCCGCACTGAATGAACCCTTATATCACGTGAAACGGTGATGCTCCCTTGCGAAAAGCATATATCGTGTGCATAGGTCTTTTTATTTGAAGAAGTTATTCGCATCGGATTTCAGTAATCACTTCATCTCTTTGTTGGTGTGAATACAATTTTGAGGCAGAAATTATGGGGTGGATCTATATGCATATCGCGTATAGAAAACGGAACTCTCGATGAAAAGCACCTCAAATCACTCGTGAATATCATTGTCAAAGGCAATAACGTGCTGCTGTTATGTTTTTCCCAATTTTTTTTGCGTTATTTTATGATTTTCTCTTGTGTTTCTTTCGTTGCTACGATTTTTCTCGACGATTCACATCGTTTGCGCTTATATGGGAAATGTTTATGGGGGTAACTCTCTGATTGGGTTCCCAGATTGCCTTCAAAAATATGATCTCCGAGCCTCATCTCGCTCCCTCCGTCCTTCTTTCTCTTGACCCGACTTTTTTTGAACTAGAGCGATTTCATTTTATTTAAAATACTGATTAGCCTCGCAACAATCTTCTCAGTTAAAACTCGATGAAATTCGTGAAGGCGATTGTTGTAATGTTGAACTGGCGATCGGTAAATTTGGAACAGATGTGCAGTACTATGAAACAATTCCGTTCTCATGTACAGTGAAAATGTTGAATAGAGAGGAGGGGGGTAAGGGAAGAAACGATAACTGTGGAAGAGCCCGTGGAGATTTGGTGTTCGGAAGGAAGGAAATTCATATATGACCATAGGTATATGAATTGATTTAGAAGTGTCTCTTTAAGGAGACCGTTGCAATTCACCAAAGAAATGCAGTTCTTCAGATCAATGTTGTCACATTTGCGCCAATATCGTTCATCCGGAACAACATAACCGCAGAAGTAGACCTTATCACTGGAACGAACTTAGGCTTTTCCATTACCCCCCCCCCTCCTTCATCTTATATATTTCACACAAACATGTAAAGGGTCAATGCACAAAATAAGAGGAAATCAAGTGTATTTGGAGCGGAACTTTGCTTCAGCGTGGCGAATAGCAGTTGCCAAACGCGGCTGCTTCATGCACACGTTCCACAGTAACAGCGTATACCTGGGATCGACGGATATCTCCCACCTGATTCTTGTGGTCCCCACCATTATCGATTAGCGACGACCGTAGCGATGTGGCGCCATTGATCTAAAGAATTGCCAGGAAGCATATTTCAGACTCTTCTTCTCTTAGTTGAATGATTGTGTTTCGCTGTTTTTCCGCTTATTGCACTCTTCTCTTCACCTGCCTTCGTTGTTTTTCGTCAACCAACCTTATAAACAGGCGGGATTGTTCAAATCAATGGAATCCTCAGTCCCCTTTGATGAAGTAGAATGTTGACTCGGTGAACTTTTATTGCTAGGGACTTCCTTCAGATGTGCTCGCATATAGCAAGGTAGGTCTTTAACGCTACTCGACCTGATCTAAACGTATGCTAGGTCACTTCTCAACATTACTTTTGTTGCTTTAGCATCAACTAATACGTTCACACTCTTTTTCCATCATATCATTCGACCGTTTCCTAATTGCACGACTGCCGCATATGCAATTATCGCATGACCAACATATTTCAAGAAGCGTTATCATACATCAGATTCCAGTGTGTGCACATCAACGATGCACAAACCCGTGCAATATTGCACGCATGGTGTCCATCGCTTCGAACGTTGACGCTGCTTTAGAAAAAACGTTCGCATTTTAAATTTCCCGCATTTTGCATGCGCCTTGGTGCACACAAAATTTCATGCTTGCAATTGCGGTGGCAACAATTGCATCTTGATTTTTTAGTTTATTTTTGTGTTGATAGCGTTTTGATTAACGCATAGTTGGAAAGTTATCTTTGTTATTCAGTGCTTAGACGTGTAACCTCAGTTAAGGTTGGACGAAATGGAGTGATCGCTTCATGACATGATGCCAGAGATTCGTTCTATACATTGGCAAAGGTTCAGGTGAAACAGAGTAGGCCGAAGCTAATGGTGATATGTCTTAGTGTGAAACGTATTGGAAGCAGAAAATGCGTTTTTTTTCTTTTTTTTTGAAGAATGAGAATGGTAAAGTACGGTTTAAAAGTATTTAAAACGTTGATACGTCGTTAATATTAAACGTGGTTTTGGAAATGACGTAACCCCTAAAAAGTATTCTAGAGATACAACCAGACATTTTTTGTAGTTGTTGCGTTTTTATTTCGCTAGCAAAACAAGGAAAGTTTGAATTCCAGTATTCCCAGAAATTCCCGCACCCCCCTTCCCTCTTCCAATTCAAAAGAAATTGCTTTCCATTCTGATGAATCTGCTCTAAAAAAAAGAGGAGGGGGGGGAGCATGTGTGCTGCTAAGAAATGCAAGATGTATGCGCGCAGGTACTGACAGGTTTTTTTATGCATAACTAAGTGGTCAGAGTGCGCATCCTTGGAAGTTGTCAGATCACTTCACCTTTTGTTGTAGTACGCTTCAAAGCTTAGAGGCTTCTGAAATGTTTTTTTCAAGGAATGGAAAAATTCTATCCTGGCTTCAGCATCCAATATGTGAATCTGCTCTAAAAAAAAGAGGAGGGGGGGGGGAATGAGTTGAATAAAGTTTAGGCTCTTTAATAAAGTTCGTCGGAATGTTTTATGAAGTGGGTAATCGGAATAACCGCTTATTTAAACATCATACACCCCTGATTTCCCATGCTAAAAATTGGCTGTACAAATTGTTGCCTCTTCAGAGATGGCGATTTTTTTTTAAATTTCTTAGCATATTTTGCACTGGATTCAGCGACGACCTGAGATGTTTTATTTTCGTTGTCTTTATCGAATATTTGAGGAGTGCCAACTTATGCAGAAATGCCCTCTATGATACGCATAAGCATGACAGTGCTACTCAGATACATTACTCAAATATAAACACAGTGAAATGTCATTCTAATATAAAATCAAATTGCAAAAAATAACATTCTATGCTCTTGTGATAACTTAATATTGCACACACTATTGTACTTATAGAAATAAAGTTGCAACAAATTTCTTGACGATTTTTTTTGGAGGGGAAGGGGAGGGGGAATGGGGGACTTGCAGATGAAAGTTCTAGCTGTAATCACCGAGGAGAGAGAAATGCCTTTGTCGCAATCATTTTTTTACGGAAATCAATTTCTCAACTGCTACTTTCACATGAGCTATGAGATGGAGCTTTCCCTGGTGGAAGGGAATTTCCCACATCCGCATAGCTTAGTAACCGCGTACGTACAGCATATGTGCGCTGCTGGAGTCCACGTATCGTTTGTGGGCATTTTCCTCATGGTTTTTGGAAATTCGCTTACCCAGCACCATTAGAAAATTGTGCCAATATTTTTATGAGTTTCTAATTTGTGCAAAAAGGAGATTTTCTTAAAGAGCACTTGGAAGAGCGCCTAATTTTGTGAGAACTCTGAGAGATCTTCCAACGTTCTTCGTTTTCAAATTACGCATATTTTTATGCCCACTTCACCTGCTAGTTATTTCATAGCTCAGGCGGCGCTTAATTTTGATGCCCATTCCCTAAAAATTCTAACCTCTTGATGATTTAATCTCATTTCGGCATGTCTGCGGTTTAGTCGGCCATTCAAAAGAGGGCTGAGTATTTGGATGGTATATGCTTCAGATGACCATCACAGTATCGGTTGAAAGTAGTTGGAACGTGAGCCTAAGAATCATCCTACTCTCACATCCTTTCCTGGATTTCGAAAAGTTCAGCTCTTCCATTCTATCCTTCTAAGCTGTTTACTTCAACAGAGTGAACGTGGATTTTGCAAGTGGTTCGTCTTGCGACATATGCTATGGGAGGGAATCAAAGGAAACAAAGCAAAGACAGCATTTAAGTGATTCATGATATAATCAGAAAGGCTTTTTCCTTCAGTTAACAAGTGCATGCTTATTTTTCTTTGTATATTGTTTGTTGACTTAAAGGTCCACTTTCCTATCAGTTTTCCGTTTAGTTCCTCTAAGTTCCTCTTGAAACCGATTCGTGGTACTTGTGACTTTGCGACGAAACCTCGAATCTTTTGCTTTTCAGGAAATGAACCGTAAAAGGCGTGGTAAGCGTAAAGGACTCAACAGTTCTAACGTGCATCGCACTACCAGCAATGTTGTTCACAAGACTTCCGCAACCAGTGAGTTTTGCCGTTTATCGTAAGATTTAGGGTGGATGGTCACTTTCTGCGGTGATGACTTCTCACCTTGGCGAAGAACACATACGCGTTTCAGAGGTCGATGCAGATAGCAGCCGCAAATATGATAAACATTCGACCACTCGTAATTAGAAGAATGCATCTTAGTTTTGTGATGTGTTCACAGCATTTAGGGCTTATAAGCAAGATCCATTTGAGGACGTTGCATACAGATTCGACGAGGATGGTACACGTAGAATGTGCGCGCCACCGAAATACTACTATTGATACTTTTTGCTTCTTTCAAAGGCTAAAGAATCTTCAAATCACGTCATTCATTTAAATCTTCAACTTTGTTTTCTGAGAGATTCACTAATTGGGAAACGTATTCGCTCATTCATTTCATTGTTTTTCTTTTATAATAAAGTTTTATCAAACTGGAAAAATTGGAGGTAAGTGTGTATAGTTTTAGGAACAGTTAAGAGTGAAATGTTCAGAGTAGAGTAGTTCAAAGAGACAACCAGTGTCGCTTGATAGGCAACCCTAAGTAATATGGAAGAGGTCTCCGAGAGAGAGAGAGGAGTGTGTAAGAGGAGAGCGTAGAACAAGCAAATGAGGGAAGACTGTAGCAGGTGCAAAATTTGCTGCGGATGGCGAAAATATGAAGAGATCTTTTTGATTGAACGTCGAGTTGATTTATACCTGTGAGAGATGAGATCAAGTTTGTATGAATTACCCAACCTTCTAAATTTTTTTAAAAACCTTTCGCAGGTCTCGTTTTTGCTAACAGCTGGATCACTCTGAATCACATATTTGATTCTCGGAGCAGCTGAAACATTTTCATGTTTAAAGCTATGGTCATTGATCGTTCGACCTAGGTGAACTGTACTTTTGTTTAACTCTAATCCCTTGAATGCATTTCTGATCGAATTTTTTTGCTAGTAATTCCTCGTTTCGTCGTAACGTTGTGAATATCTACTTTTGAGGTAAGCAACTTAGAAGTAGGAATGCCTGTTTTATAACTCCTATGCACAGCAAGGTCTTATTTTCTAGAGAAGATAGCAAATGTGACGCAGGTTGCGCGTTCCATACAAAAAGCATCCCGTGCGAGATAGGAAAAAAAAGATGAAACATGCAAAGATCGAAAAAAATGAAAAGCGGTTATAAAACAGAAACTGTAGCTTTTCCTATGACGAATAACGTTTGAATGAGGAATTCATTAGGTCCTGTGATAGCACCAACTGTTGACAGCAGGATGGATAACGAATTTAGCTTTCTGGGGCATTATTTTCAGAGGATTGTGGAGACACAACGACGGAGCACAGTGAGACGCAACGCTTGGCAACACCGACATGTATTGGCAGTGTTCTAACAGCAAAAGATCGAGAGTTGGCCGCGGTCGCCATCAAGCTGATGGTGAGTCGGATTCGGCGCGACGATAGATTCATCGCGCTGAGTGAAGAAGCTGAAGCCCTCACTGAGGGGATGAAAGCAGAAAGTGAGTTTTTCTTTTTACCGTGGCATTTGCACATCCTTTTCAGATCCTGTAATCGGAATCGCAGTTGAGCGTGATGGACTTATCGTTTATGGTCAAATCAGAGTCCTATGTTAAACTATCGGGGATGTGCTGCAAGGAGACTGGCACAATACGCAGTTTATATTCCTGTCAATTCCGACAGCAAGGTTTATAGGAGAATGGGAACTAAAATCAGAGTTGCTGGCACAGAACATACTTTTGCTTTCAAACCAGTCGCGTTAGCCACTTGTCAAATACACAGGAACAGTGAAAACGCCTAAAAATGCGCTTTTCTGCCAAAAAATCACTGATCTAAATTTTCGGCAGGGAATTCGTTTTTCGGTCGCCAAGTAATATCAGCGTTAGTTAGGGATGATGCGTTTAGCTGTTAGCAGTGTGCGCGGAGGGCAGCTAAAAGCGTAATGGGGGGCAGGATGTGCCTTATAAGACAGAGTATCCAGAAGGTTCCGCAATCCTTAACTTGGGATCCGTTAGCCCGATCTACCGAACAAGCAGAAATATCTATATGCGCACAGATACGACTTCACTGTAGCACGTGAAAGCAGCAGCAGATGCATGATAACGCGCTTACTTACACCACCGAGCGGCCTTACGAAACTGTTGCCCCCGAGGCCGACTTTTGAGCTCCAGCCGTGCTCTAACACTTCATACTGTCTTCAGAAGAGTGTCAGCCGAACTGCATGAATTCGACCTAAGGTACTGAGATGTTCATCGTAGCACTCATGTTTTTTGAAGTCGCACTTGTTTTTGAAATCAAACTGCCGTATAGACAGATACACATACAGAAACAAGGGTCCAATAGTGTACGTTCTGCGGTTTTAAGTGGTAATTTATAAAACGATAGGAAATTCTATTCGCTATCGAAGCGATTTTTGTCGTTCTTTTTATCATTGGGTTGTTTTTCTTTGTTCGTTTGCAGTACGCATATGGCAAAAAAGTTTTTTCTTGTTGCAGAATATTGTTGATAAAGAAAGTGCGTAATTCCCTCGTTTATAAATCTTATGAGGACAGTTGAGTTATTGTTATTCTCGCGGTAGTCTTCATCGAATATTTTTGAGCATTTGGGGTAATCATTGTTGTGTTAATTTTTCTAGGTCTATGCGTCTATTGTGCTAGGAACCTATCTAGCATATGCAAATATGCAGAAGTTTATTTACCATCTGTCCTGAAATAAAACATTTACAAGTTGTTTTCGGATCAGTTGGAAGCAGCATAGCGTGCAGTTTATATACGCATATATATATATATATATATATATATATTATATATATATATATATATATATATATGTACATATGCTTGAGTTCGAAAAATTTGGCTGCCTACCAATTTATCATTTTCTTCGTCCGCTTAGCAGCGCTTACTCATTTTATTCAGCTACACAATAATTAATAAAAAATAACTCGTTGTGCTGCTTATTATTTAAAGGCTTCTGATCGATTATTTGGAAGTGCGTCGCATTACAGGATCGACTATCAACTCAGCGAAGCTTGCTCATGTCTCAGTTGGCGTAGCCATTGCAATGGACAAATTGCTTGCGACCATAAATGCGGATTCCTACAATGCGATACTCCTCAGCCTGATGTTTGATGGCAGCATCACTTTGCACGAAGTATGTTTATTTTTTTTTTGCCATGAAACGCTCCTGCGAGCCCGCAGAAGCGGAGCCCAATCGGAGTCTTCGGAAAGGAAACGAGCATTCTGTCTTCTGTGCGCTTGCTTTGTTTTGCTGGAGAAGTAGGTTTTAATGCAATCACCAGATAGACGTGACACGTGGGATGGTCCTATCTAAGCTACTCCTTCGGAGCCGTGGACATCGTCTCTTGTACAGTGCATTCCAGAAATAGTAGAGTTACTGGTTATTATCAAGAGGGTTTTCAAATTCTCGAAGAATACATTCTGTAAAATGTGATGTATCGATGAATGAGAGGTTCGCTGTAGGTGTTACTCAAAACGATTGCGATTGCTTCATCGATTCTGTCGTCTGAGTTCAGCTATGATGGGGGGGTGGGGGGGGGGGGGGGGGGGGGGGGGGGATGGAGGCTGACTAACCATCACGCTGTGAATGCATCGACTTACTGCTAAAGTAGTTGTGTCCCGTTTTAGTTGCTTTTTTGTTTGTTTTTTTTTGTTTTGTTTCCTTAAGCGAGCCTCATAGAAGGATCGAATATATTCTTTCTTTTTTTAAATCTCATCGTTCGTTACATAGTGGCGTTGTACTGGTTTTTCTCGATGCTCCGGCTGCTCAAATTGTGCCATGAATTTCTGCATATCTTCGCTATCATGAAACAGATGCTTATAGGAATTCATCATGATTTGGTTTCTATATAGATGAAAATAAGACCCTCAAAAGCGAATGCATTCTTTGATTTGTAGTTTCGATCTTTGCTCTTTTCGTAGTCTTCTAGCCGAATTCCTTATGGTGCCCTCAACTTATTGTTTCAATTTAGCGTCGCTTGTTGTAATTAGTGAAGTTTTATGACGTAATAGGCATCTCTGTAAGCGTATTCGATGCATGTACGGAGAATGCTGTAGAACATTTCTTCTAGAGTTGCCTAGTGAACAACATCAACAGCAGCTGCTTCGGCGAAACTCCAGAAGCAAATTCAATAAAAAGTCGCGTGGAGTCGAGTCTTTCCTTTGGGAGGAGTCGGCTTCAAAGTATTGACCCTCTTCCTTCCCGGAATCAGATTGAGCAGGAGTTATGTCTTTTGCAAAGCCGCATTTCGGAGCATGGATTTTGAATTTCGTCGAAGTCAGTCCTTTTACTTTGCCAAGGTCGGTCATGGTCGATGGGAGATCACTGATACGGCTGGTTGATTGAATTATATTTTCAGGCTCGTTTAATAACTAGAGGTCTTCGTGAGAGGGGTCTTTTGCACAGACGCCAGTAGACTGCTTATGGTCATCTAACGGATTGAAGCGGACGGTCAACGTTGTAATTGCAGAAATTTTTCTTCCATCTTTTCTTCTCTTTGCTTGTTTTGAAGGTCATACGACCAATTGTGCACATTTTCTTCCATGTTCCTTTTCATTCTGGTGTGCATTTGTTCTTGTACTAACTGATGTTTACCTTATTGATGTTATATAGAGTGCCTGTTATAACTTTTATTATTTTTTCCGTCTATTAAAATCCACTGAGGCGCCGATTTTTTCCGTATCGTTTCGAGACGGACGCTGCCGTTTCAAGAGACTTTGTCTCAGAAGTTTGACAGATGTGGAAAGTGGTAGCTCCAAATTGCAAGAACTCGAAGGCAGTTTGAGTAGTTTATCTACAAATTTGAGTAGTTTATCTACAAAAAGTATATAATTGGGAGTTCTTCTGGACGGTTAGGAAGGACGACCATTGGAATTGTTAAGCTAGGAAGGAATTCGATTTGATTATGCTGTATACGAGTTTTGTTTAGGTATTCCTATATCGACTCTCCAAAATTCTCAACTTTCTAACAAAAAAAAACGGGATTGGTATCTATAATTATGCAAATGGCAAATGAGCAACATTAGGCACGGATGTGGCAATCGGTTGATAAATACTTAAATTCATTGATGTTTGAGACCACTGAATTCAGTAATCATCTCTGCTGTGAATGGACTTATCCTTATTAGCCCATCGCTCCCGTTGTTTATGAATGATATGAAAGTGTAAATGCCTTATTCCGAAATTGTTGAAGTTTTTTTCATGCACTAATCTTTTTTCCCAAATATGCATAGCGCTTAGTTTTCTTTTTTTTTTTTTAAATATATTTACTTTGTGTATATGTAAATGTTATGTATTGAATGTTTGTGCGCTATCTCATTTGCTTATTATCATAAGGGTCTCGTTACAATTATAAAATCATTGATTCAAAATAGGATGCCATTTTAGAATTGCTTGGTGAAGGATAGTTATGATTGAAGGGGGCGAGGGGGAGGGGAGCAAGAGAGAGAATGGGTTTCAACATTAGCTTGTGGTACTAATATTTGCTGCTTGCTTTTGATCGTTTTCATTTGTTTGTTCTAGCCAGAATTTAATGGAAAAAAATTTTCTCATAGAACAATTCACTAAGATAGATTTCAAAGAGAATCGAAATCCTATGCATCCGTTTTGAAAGCTCGTTTCACTTATCAAATTCTTCGAATCTTTTTATGCACTATTGCATATAGCGCTTGTTTCATTGATCGTACACGTCTTGTAATGAAACTCAATTTGTAGGTTTTTTAATGTCATAAACAATTATTTGAAGAACTTAACGCATTGAATATATTTCGTTTGCGTCTATAAATGGACTGATGAGGCTGTTGTTATTGGATTTTAAAGTTTTTGCCACTTTTTTCTTCCTTTCTTCGCCATTCACCTCGCCCTATTTCCGTTTATTTAACGAGAGTGGATGATTCGTCGTCAACCCTATGATTCTCAAAGATGATACACGATCAGACGGCGAACAAACATTAAAAACAATGGAGGATTCTAGTGACTCCACGCAAAATGTTGAAATTCACCGAAAACCTTTGGTGGAAATCCGCATGATGCGCAGAGTCCCGACATCTTAGGTTTTCACTCTGATATAGAATTAGCTGACTATTAAAGTTCATACTTTGTAGAGATAATGACAAATGGGAATGCAGGAGGGAGGTTGACCATGACACACCCCTCCTGTCTCACCTCTCAAACTAGTGTGTAGAGTTTGCCGCGGTCCCTCCCCCCACCACCCTGCTGAGCCCCACACTGATATGTCAAATTTTGGTGCGCGAAAGCCCCGTGATGCCCCACCCCCGTAGTTGCCTCGGTGGTTTTCGTCATCTCCATAAGGAATGTTAAAAGCGCGAATTCTGTGATTGCAAGCTGAAAAGAGCTCTATGCACTCACAGAACATGAGGGAACTAACTGCTCGTGCACTACATTGGGATGAGAAATGCTGAAAGGCAATGTGGCTCGGCGACGTACCACCTAACAACGACCTCAGTACTCGGGGTCTACAACCAGTAGCCTCCTTTCAGTGGCTCAAGGTTGGACCCATCAAGATGTTACAACAGGGATCGACAGCCGGTTGATTTTGAGTTGAGGGCGCTTTTGAAAATTGTTGTTGTTTTGTTTCCGTTGGGGGCATTGCGAAGTTCGGTAGCTCTACTCGTCAGAGAGTCGATAGACGCATCAACGTTCGCACGAATTTTCATAGGACTTCGTAATAACGTCTTAACAGCTCTTCTTACAAAACTCGTCCATTGCTACAAACCTTACAAAAAAGTTTTATAATATATGTCGTGTTGACTACATTTCATTGGCGTTGTTTTTGGGGTCGCAGTTGCAAAAGAAACGTACACACGGAAACAAAACACGAGCGTAGGTTAGCATAAACATGTCATCGCCACAACGCGCTTTGCATTATCAAAATTTAGTATCACTTCCTATAGATTCATATTGGCGCAACGGTAAAATTTTCTGCACACAGCACATACTTCCCCATCGATATAGAAGAGATTTTTGAAATTTTATTGATTGAAGCTTACTAATGATCCCTTTGCAACTCTTTTTTTTTCAACAAATTAACGAGGAAAACAGAAGTTTGATGCATTTCTAATTTTAATTTCATTCCCAAATTTCATTCAGTCACAGCTTAGATGTTTTCATTTTTGGTGGCTATGTTTCAAACACAACTGATCCTCAACGGAACTGATAAAGATCATAATTCCGATACAAGCGTAAAGACCTCTCCCCCAAAAAATCGAGCACAATTCGAGAAGCCATTGAGCGCACAAAAAGAGAAACGGAGCACTATTCCAGATAACGTCATTGTAGTCGCCAACTCACATGATTGTGTTCACATGATGCGATCAAACACTATAACTACGATGAATCAATTCTAGCAGAATTCCATTTGATCGATTACTAAGCGTCTGTACGTTAGATTTTTTTCTAATGAAGAGGCGCCAATAGGCTGAATACACCTATCGCAAATAGTGTCTAGATTCAAAAATCACTGAGAATGGCTTGCCACCTTCTGAATGCATCTTCTTCAGTGGAATATTTCCGCTGTGATATCGACTAGCACATTCTTTATATATTCACAATGAACAGCAGACCTACGATGTTCCACATATCCAGTGCGCAGTAATTGGCAAGATGCGCTTAACTCAATTTGGTCGGTTTTTAAGTTGGTTAGCGCCAATCTTGCTCAACGGTAACACATCAGAGGTATTAAGTGAATAAATGCAGAGAGCTGCCTTCTTTTGACACTCATTCGACCCACTTGGGATGCGCAAACCTGTTATTATGTAAATATGCAATTATAAGCTGTGTGAACGTCGGAAAGTAGCTAAGTCGTTTGAACTATCCTTTCTCGTAGAAGCGTCTTCAAGATCTATAGTGCACTTCCAATCGTGTGATGTTGTTATTTGGTCAGTAATTTTCTGGAGCATAGAAATGTCGTAACTAATGCTGAGAATGTTGTTATATGACCACATAGCGGTCCCTACAATATCTAAAGAACGAAAGGAATTGATGTCGAACGTTCCCATAACCAATAATATGGCGTCAAATGTCAAAAGTTTCAACAGATGTAATATGGGAAATAACTTTAGATGACACTTTTTTTATCTTCGCAGCAAATGAGAAAACTTGAAGAGGAGCAATATCGACGTTAGCTCAGGTGGATGGATGGTTGCGCGTAGCAGTAGTAAGACATAGGTGGAAAATTTTCTGCTCTCAAATGCAGAAACTTTTTTCAGCTTTCCTTAACTGAACATATGAGATGACTAAAAGCACATAGGAAACACTGAGCACTGCCTGCTGAGATAATATAGAGGTGCTGTAGTTTTTTACTCTCTCAAATTTCAAGAAAGCACCCATCCGACTGTCATCAACAATTCTTCGTTGAAAATTTAGTTTTTTTTTTTTTGTTTGTTTATCTGTTTTTTTTGTAGCGTTACAGACTTTTTCCGTTCGATTATAACATTGATCCCTGTATGGTGTCATCTCCACTTGATATCTCATTCGCTTATTTGTAGTCATTTTGAAAGTAGATTCTGAATCTTTTGCAACGTGACGGATGATCACTTCATGCGCCTAAAAAACTCCCAAATAATGTCATGGATGAGGCGTGATGAATCGTGCATCGCGAAAGCGAAATTCACAGGAAATTTCGTTGGTTGCATCCGAGCGTGCTTCATTTTTAGTGTGGCGATGTGTTTTTCCCTTTCTAATGCATTCAGCGCTCATGTTGATTTGCAGACATTCAATTCGATGATGGCTTGTTCAGAATACGTCCGCAAGCGATGCGTTAACCAAACGCGATCCCATCATTAAGAATTTACCGAATAATCGCATTGTGCTGATTCGGCTCACTTGATTAGCAGTTATCTACGTCAATGTCTTAAATCGTTCGTTCATTTGTTCATCCTACGGTGTGTGCATTTCAAAATTGCTTCTTCCGAGTGTGCACATGCCTGTTCCGACAGCTCGTACCCTTCTATCCTTCACACACTCTCTTCATGACTACAATTTTTTCAACGTCTTAAATTCAGCAAACATAAAAATAACTACTGAATACGTGCAAGAAGGCGGGCATCAGAGCAGGCAATATGAAACAACAACAAAAGAGGAAGGAAACTAAGTTTCCAAAAGGCGACAATTTGGGCGGGCAGACATCATGCTTTTCGAGGTTGAACGCACGAAAACAGCAACAGCGTGAGATCAAAACTCAACCCCTCTTGACTCGTCCAGCCGTCTAGTCTTCTTGAGGAACTGCGCCCCCTTTCGAGACGCGGTCGAGCAAATGCGAGCCGCCACTGGTATAACTGTGAGTAGTTTATCACCCTATAAAATAAGGTGACAACCAAGTAAGGGCTCATTCACAAGGATGGCTTCGACCGATCGGAACGATCCCATAGTCGCACCCGGCGAAGTCCACGCTGTTGCCAATCTTCTCAGACGCTCCCAACGCCATACGTTGCCCACTCGGCCTTACAAACGATCTAGCAGCAGGAATAAATACATGAGCACATCAACCTCTCTCATGTCCTCGCAATTCTGCCTCAGACTAGCCTGGCGACATGCTGGGCGGTCGTTTGGACTGCTTGTATGCTCTTGATTTTCTCTGACTTACCTTTTACTTCGCATTATTCGCGCTTGATCTATAGCCAATTGGTCTACCCTACACAGCTTCAAAGATGAAAAAGAGAATGCATTAACGATATCGCCAGGAAGCAGATTCTAGATTCGTATAGAATACAAAACTGGAAATCGTGCAGGATATTGTTTGTGGTGCGTTTTTGTGGCAATCTGAAACAGATACCTATGTTGACTACGTGAAGGAGCTAACTGAAAGATTTCTGGAAAAGGAATGTCACAAAAGCTGTGTAAAATTTTGCATTGAGAAAAGAAATCTGACTCGTATTGTTCCAGTCAGTAATTTCTGAGCGACGATTTTCAGATGGGTTTTATAGCCCGATGTGCATGGTTAGCAGTAATTTCTCCGGAAAGCAATGCAAGTGAATTGTTTTTTGGACATTCAGTAATATTTTGACAATAGGAAAGAAATAAGAACGTCTTATAGGAGTAATGCATTGCAAAATCTATCGGCAGTAGGTTATCAAAGCTTCTCAGTGGCGTTCAATACATCAGTTATGCTAAGCGCCGAGTAAGCAGTTTATAATTTGAGATGAATTTGCCGCAACAATGAAACATCGGAAACTAAAGATACAAGTCAATTAAAACGCGAACCTCATAAATATCATTGTATACTCTTATTATACTCTCAATTACATATATCGGTAGTTGGTACATTGTAAATGGAACTTTTTATGGGAAATATTTTTTTTGTCATAATTTCAACCGATTATCGAATGCATGAAAATCTTCTTGCAGAATGTGGAAGTCGGAAATGAAATCACATAACAAATGATAAATTTTGAGGTGAGCAATAAAAAGTGTGGTACTATAATTGTTGCGAACATCGTTAATACACATGAAAGCAGATCAAGATTTGGAACAGGTTGGAGCAACAACCGTTAGTTCTCGCTTGGAAGCGTTACCCACATAGAAATGCACTCATATCAAAATACACTTTAGTAAAGAGCGATGACGTCATACTTTTACAATTTCAAGAAGAGTGTTTTCGAGACAAATGGGTGAACAATTAGTTTCTTGAAGTTGTTCTTGATTCTTCGAAACCAAAAGAGAGCAGCTGCAAACAAAAACGAAAATCACCCGCAGATTTTTCGTTAATCTCTAAAGCAGGTTTATCGACCGCTACTGATATAAGTATCCTCCCACACCTGGAAATGTGTTCATTCAGCTTTTACTGCTAAACAAGTAGGCGACAATTTTTCTGCGTCTGAATTTCTCCCCGTTGAAGAATTTCTATAGGCAAATCTGTAGGCTCGTCGATGAAAGCCATCTAGGCGAACTCTACGTATTAGCTTGGTGAATTAATACGTGGAGTTGTATACGATACGCACTACACGCTAATACATAGAGTTCTCTCAATTATTGTGTTTTTGCATCACTTTACAGGCAATTTTCAACTTTCTCCCATTTTTGATCATCCTGTACCACAATCACCTATATAACAAGAAATACTACTTTGACAAGTTCCGAGACTAAACGATGCCTTTAAGCATGAAGACTTATTCAAACAAGTTAAGCTGGTCGTTGAGCTGGATAATCCCATCATAATTGCGTAAGCTGTGAATGTATTTTTACATGTGTGCAGACCTGCGTCCTTCCTTGCTACTCGGTAGAACCCCGATATAGTGCGAGTTGGCATATGGAACACACATTGCGTTTAGCTCATTGGCCTTGTCAACAAGCAGGGCTGCCTCTTTTAGCATTACCGCGATAGGATAATTAACTTTCAATATGAAGGTGCTCGCACTACCCCGGCAGACTTTGTTGAGCGGTGGCATAAACTTTGCACATAGAAACCACCAAAAAAAACACATTCGGGTTTCCTCCCTAGTCCTTCCATCCCTTATTTGCTGTAGGTATTTGAGGTTGCTTTTTATTTAAGGTGGCCTATTCATATCGTACCACTAAAGCAGTCAAACGAATCCCTACTTTCCCTCTACCTCCTACATTTCCAGCTGAAGTCATTTCACATGTCCACAGATTTAACAAATTTCACTAATTCTAAGTATTCCCTACAATTGCAAGAAAATCGCTTCGTTAATGTGATGGCGCCCGAAATCTTTCGGGAAGGTTGGTTTAATCTTTCGTTGTTCAACGTGACCATTAATCGGCAGGATCAACCTCTTATTGTTTGTACGGCCATGCAGTCTGGAACTGTTCCTATTATCCACTCATCAATAACGACAATATGAACGTCAGAGAATTGTTTGCATCAGTAGGCACTCTTGTGAGGAAACCTCACAGCTATTGAGCTATGTTAATCGATTTTTAGCGTCCTTTCCATGAAAGCGTGCCTCTTTCCGAAAATTTTTAAATATTTGAGTATGCTTAGCGCTAAAAACAATCGTTATGAAGACTTCTTCAGAGTGCATCGAATGTACTTCAAAGTGAGAAAGCACAGGTAACGGTTTGTCAGAAGTCTCAAAGCGTCTCTTAAGCAGTGACAAAAAGATGTTTGTATTCGCACCGCACGAACGGTTCGTTTTGACACACAAACAATATGAATGAACACACTGTTTTGAAGGCA
The DNA here is from genome assembly GCA_006503575.1 of Baylisascaris schroederi. Lineage (NCBI taxonomy): Eukaryota > Metazoa > Nematoda > Chromadorea > Rhabditida > Ascarididae > Baylisascaris > Baylisascaris schroederi. The sequence continues at coordinate 187,990 of QEWY01000099.1, read as the reverse complement.
CTTGCTAATTGCAAAAAATGTTTATAAAAAGTCGTCTATTCCTCAAGTAACCTTTCGAAATATGATTGGTTGTTGTTACGCACAACTGTGGTCGTTGAAGGCGTAAAAATTACTGCTGACTTTTTTTTTCACTGTTTATATTGCAAAAAATGTCGATTTTAAGAAATGCTGAAATATGTTTTGCTGCTCTTTGTTAATGGCAATCAGCATATGCAAATTTTGAAAGAAGCCATTGAAATTCTTTCAGCAAATATGATAGAGTGCAGTAATTTTTTGTAACTTCTTAAAATTTGCATTGTTTCGTCGCTGTTAGCGAAAAAATGCAAAATTTTTTGATCAGCAAGTTTAATTTTTAAAAAAAGAACCTACCAAACGCACTCCCCAAGGCAACCTTAATTGTTTGACCATCGAACCCTAGCGGCCGAGCATTGTGGAGTGGTGAAAAATTAATAATTTCACTTATTACACTTCAGTCTACGAATTGTTTGACCTCTATCCGTAACTTGAGAGGCGCTCACCTCAAACTTGCAAGGTGTGTATGAGGTCCATCTTGCCGAGTGACCCTACGTCGGAAGTTGCAGAGGTTGTATTTTACAGTTAGGAATGGGATAATTTGACATCACGGCTTAAAGCTTGTCAGAAAGCTTATCAGTTGAAAATGCATCCACTTCTGGACTTTCAAACCGATTTAAATGACGCACAAGTGGAAAAGAAGGTATCAAAGCACAATACAGGCATCCTATAAAATGCAACCGATATGATCTATGCGGCAGCTAAATTTTCTCTGTGCCGTCGAATTTCATGGTCGTGGCTGACGTCCGCTGTACGATGGAATGAGCAATGCCAAGCTGGAGCCTAAAATGTAGTCTGTGATCGAAAATGGAGTGGTTGTTTTAAATCGCCAACGTTGTTTTAAAAATCGCCAACAGAACGTATTATATCTCACTTGTGACAGACCGATTTTTGGTTTCGTGATGTTTGTTACGGTGGAAGGTGTTCTCATAGATCAGTGACGTTCGGCGGAATTCTGCAAAGTTGTACAGAAAAGTTATTCTATGAATAAAAGAGTGAAAATCAATGTTTGCATCAATGTTTGCCGAATTTTAAGATTCATTCATTGATGTTTTGGAAATGTGTGGCGATTATTTATAGAGTTGCACATAAACGGGTGCATTCGACGGTCGTTGGGGGAAATCAATCAAAAACAAAATGATGGGTGACCTGTTCGTTCGTTTATTTAGCATATACGAAATGATAAAATGGAAAGGTACACCTGCGCCTTACTAGCACATATAGCACACAATACACTTACAAATAGTGAAGACGCTTATAGATGGAATGCTAAATTAGTGGGAGTTCCATAGTGGCATTAACAAGGAGATCCAATAACTGTGTTTATTCCCTCAAATTCTTTGTTCAAGCGTTTGAGCAAGCGTTGCTCCAGAGGTTGTCGAAGCGAGGTTTCCACACACTCGCACGTCAAGAATGCCGACCAAAAAAACATCGTTCTGCACCTCAAAGATCACAAAGTCTGGTGCTTTGGGGCGCTGCAGCTCGAGCTCGTACTACTCACCTTTAACTGAGAGTCCCGAAGCTGAGAAACTACCTACCTCTAATTCGCGACCGATGCAACTATTTCGTTGAGTCTGCCTATTTAACGACAGAGGAATTTTCTTATGCTAAAATGCAGCAGAATATATAATGCTACTAACCTTTTTGGGAGATTTTTTTTCTCTCAGAACTTTGGCGACTCGATGGGCAGAATCTGCAAGCAGCAGGTCTTTGAATGCAACAAGATAGCTGGCTCATATTTTGGCTTGTTGTCATGTACAGATACCCAAAGTGAGGAATGGAATGAGATATCCTTATTACCTGGGAGTAGCAGAAGCAAGGCAGATTGAACACCTGAAATTGATTGCTCTAGTGACTACGCTACAAATCTTGAGCATATAATACCTTTCTAACGAGCTGCTCGCACTAGACCTTACGTTTATTTCACTGGATGCTTACGCGAATGTAACGGCTTTTAAGCCGAAGTCACCTTAGACCTGGCACTTCTTTATTTTGACACTTGATCCCTTCCCCCCTTCCTCCCCCCCCCCCCCCCCCCCCCCCCCCCCCCCCGCTAAGCCATAGGTCCTCTCATCTTCGAGGTCTCACCAACATCCTATGTGAAACAACGATAAACATAGGCTTCACCAACGACGCCATTAACATCTTAATTCTGATTCATGCACAGCGTCAACACTATATTTCCTGTTTACACGCTTCACGATAGTTCTCTTCTGGCTGTTAATTGTGCAAATAAAACCCGCCATCGAAGTGTTTTTTTTTCCTCTGCAGCAAGCGATTTATGCATACTGACGACCGGAAAGCTTCCTTCTTAGGGCAATGTGCCGAAGCATGTGTTCATCAAATGCAACTGCCAGTTTCCGAATCATCGATTCATATCGAAAAAATTTTACTTCATTCTATGACTACCTTACAAAATAAACTTCCTTCCTTATCCACAACTGTCGTTCACTAACGTGAACATAGGTTGAATGGGCCTTTTTGCACGAAAAAGGTTGATGGTTTTTTGAGTGGTGAGCATCGGGTGGGTGCGCATGCTGGAGCATGAATCAGAGAGTGTGCCCTAGTCGTCGCTTGCTCCGCCCGCGTCCATGCATGCCACGCCCCCACTGCATGAAGACGAAGCGACTGAACTATCGCTTTCCGTTTTTATTTGTCTTCACCATGATACATACCATCGTCAGCAGATGATCATGCTAGTCGCTTTATTCGTTCTGCTGCCGATTTATGCATCTGCGCAAATTCCCGATTTTCCAGCAGGTAAGTCGCTTGAACATCAGCGCACTTTTCTCGTCGATCCAACCAGCTCTTATTGGAACTAATAAAATATAGCATTAATGGCCATTTCTAAGGTAGTTGAAGTAAAGAACACTTGAGAAATGCAAGAAAACGTGCTGAGTACTCCATCCTCAACAATTCACCAGCTGTCATGGTTCACGCGTTTTGTTGTATGGATTAGCTTTAAACGTTTCTCTTGGGACGCTTAAAATTAAGTCCTACGAAAACGTGACATAACAGAGAACGTTTCTTTCACTCGAACCGAATCGAACTTATTGTTATTGCTCTCAATTGGTTGAGAAATATAACCAAAACAGCTATCGAGCACAGCCATGTCGATACGCAGGCACATCAACGGACGCAGAAAATTTACAAACCCGGAATTATTCTCCTTTGGCCGCAAAAATTCAAAATCCTTGACACTGTTTCTGGCTCACTATACAGTACTTTTATCTAGCGACTTTGTCGTCGTTTTGCAAATATGAAGAGAGAACTTTCTTGGAGCCTTTGAGCGGTTGAAACTTAAGGAACTAATGTGATGCGTACTGACGTTTGAAAGGTCTATAAATTCTCTTGTTCAATGTGCCTTTACCATACCTCACTTAACTGGTCGAAGTTTACGTATATGTGAATTGGCTTCAGTGAAATTGCCAAATGCGAAAAGCTGCTTTCTTTAATAGTATGGAAAGTACTTCACTTTTATAATTTCGTGTTATTTGACGCAGTATTTTAAATGAAAATATATAGCTTCATTCTAAACTTATTCCTAACGTCTACAATCGTAGTCTTAATATAAGTAAAAAATTTTTGCAGAGCTTCTCCGAAAGGAGCATTGTGAAAGTGATTGTTCATTGTTTATGAGTGCTATTCAATTCTATAGTGAACAAATACCCACATCAATCTCTGCAAAACATTATATTTCCTCTTCTTTTTTACTTAAGTTTTACTTTGATATCAATATCATATTGAGCGTTTCCCTTTTCGGGCATATTTCTTTTTGCAATGCAGCATTATGTCAAAAATGCATTAGAATTGCATAGAAATCATTCGACACGCTATTCACTTTTCTTTGCAGAAATATGGCATTCTTTGCGAGTACTAATATTCTCCTTTAATGGCCCCTTTTTTTCGTTTTCTGATAATTGTTTTGAAAGATAATTTAGTCGTTCAATTCATCTCCCAGTCTTCTCTCCCTCGTCCATCCCATCGAGATTATATACACGTCTCTTTCTAGGACGTTGATTTAAATTAAGCTGATTTTTGTTACATAATCTTTGTACCACCACATATTACCCATCGTCAGGCATCTTCATCAGCACTTTCTGAACTTTATATATATATATATATACGATGAGGCACCGAAGGAGGATTTTGCAACGGATAAATTTTTTTTTATTTTTATAATATGCATAAATTTTATAATATGCACCTGAAAATTGCCGCATTTCTTTTTGTTTGTTGAAAATGCATCGTAATTGTCGTTGAATTATAAAGCGTTGACAACACTGTCTAAGTAGAGTTACCCATAGTGTATTATACTCAATCAATATGGCGTCATAAATTGTTACTCATAAACGATTGCAATCAGCAAAAGTGCACAAATATAATGATGTGAATAATCGGTGAGCAAAGATAAGACGGGTTTTTTTGAAGCGTTTTTTCGTCGACATTTTGCGATTTAATGCTCAGAGTAACGCTCAATCTTAATTGTAAATTGCAGCCATTAAGCGTGACAAGGTTGAACTTGAAATGCCACTAATTGAATAGATAGGCAAACACACGAGAATGCTTAGCGTCTATGTGTTATTTGAACGATACTCAACGTCGATTCACTATTCACTTTTCAAGTTGCATAGACGAGTTCTTGGATGCATTGTAAAGATGAGTTCGTCAATGCTTAGTGTGACCTAAGAATCACATTTTTTGATGGACGTATATTGTAGAACTATGCAGGCATGATGGCTTAATGATAATACCTCATTAATCTTAGAGCGTAGAAAACTGAAGTGGACAACTTTTAGAGAAATACCCAACAGTGAAGCGAACGTCTAGATTCCATGAGAATTTTGATTGAAGCTGATAAGTCAGCCGCGCTTTCAATGAATCTTTGTGTGGAATGCTAGAAAACACATCTCGCTCTGCTGCCATGTCGATGATCTGCATTTGAGCGAAACATTGGCAGCTAGCTTTCACCAGTGACCCTCCCTTCACACTTTTCCTGCCTCCATTTCCCGCCCAGAGGGAGCAGGAACGTTGGCTGCGAATTCCCGGGTTTTGGGGAAGTCAGCCAAAATCAGCTGATAAGCAAGCGCCGCGAAGAATCGGGAGTCTTAAGAGTTTTGAGATGGAATTGTCTTCGAACGCAAAATACTCGCTACCACCAAAGCTTGCTCAACAAAATCAAAGCTTCTCAGTTTAATTCAAATAGCCCCTGTGATGCTCACGTTGGCAAAGTGTAAGCTTACCATATTTTGAGCAATGCAGTGAGCCGCAAACTTGAATCGGGGAAGTTAGCATAAAATTTTTCAAAAGTTGGGAGTGGGGGCTCCAGTGCCATTGTAATGTCATTGTTCTCAATACTTCGAACTTGAGGTTTGATCAGTTACTCAGGTTCTGCCTTGATTTACTGCATGTCGCCTTTCTTCCTATTCGATTACCTTTTGGCCCATGTAGAGACTTCCAAGACTTCCAAAAATTCCAAGGCTTCTTGGAACCATTATCGCACAGTTAAAGCTTTATTAAGTTAAACGAGGCCTACTAGTGATGCAGTCCCATCAGCTTATTAAATTTGTTTGTTCAGCCGATTTCGAAATTGCCATAGTGTATCATCGGTTACAGGTGCAAAGCTCACCTCTTAAACGGATGCGCCTTTGAAATTGCTAGCTCTAGAGATACGAGACCAGATCGTTTTTGAACAGAGCATGTCCAAGTGGTCGGCAAACCTCGTACACAGCTGTTGTGTGAAACAAGCTTCATAAGAAGCCTGAATTATTTAACGACTAGGATCTAAGCCCTCCCATGAGTGGCGTTCGCCGGTGAATGAAGATGGCGAACGACACTCGTCGTTGGTCAGTCAGGAAAACAGTGCAGCAATCAATATGATGCGTGTGCCGTCTAGCGACTCGCTCGCACTCCATCTGTGATTGTTGGTGTTGCGAAGATGAGTGCCCACAGTAGCGCACACTGAACCCAACAATAAAAACGTTGCATCGTTTCGGCGATATCACGTGCCCCAAGGCATCGACCCTTTACATCTCCAATTTGTGCTTCATGTTAAAATATTTACTATCATGTAATATCTGAGCTGTAATCTCTTTTATCGAAAGAAGCTTAGTGGACAATACCACGGAATATCGAAATGGTTGATTCAACAAAGTGAGAGCGACTTTGATAGTTCGCGCTTACGGTGACGGAAGTTTGAAAATTGCGGCTTGCAGGCGGTTCCTTAAAAATGTGCTGGCTTATACACATAGCCGGTTGATCAGCTTTCACTCATCCAACTGTACCAAAATAAACTTTTAAAGTGAAGCGGCTGCGAAACGTTACCCTATGAGATTTCACGATGAGTTTTATACGGGGATGGGAGAGGGTAGGGAGAGAGGAGAGGAGAAAATTGACGTTGACTCGACTCCCGTTGTTCACTACATCACATCGATTTGAAAACTTCTGAAAATGTTCTAGCTTATCGATGTGTAATGATGGCCTAACTAAGATAATGTTTCATTGCCCGTCAACCTTATCTTTCATACGTAATCGATACGAGCAGAAATCTCTTTCATGTCGATGATGCTTAACAAAAACCTAATGATTTCCGGTGTTGTTGAGATAAGGTTGGTAAGAATTTCGCACTCTTGTTTTTATGTCAACAATCATAAATGTCATCTAAAAAATTCGTTTATGAGAGAGATTTGACTTTGGATAAATGTTTCGTTATTGATAAAGCCACACCTTTGTCTAAGTATGTTTTTACTTAATATAAAATATTTTTAGCATTTAAAGGTGTTCGTGTATCAGTTGCATTTAATTGCAAATAAAGCTTGAATAAGTTACTCATTTTTTCAGAGAAGCTTTTTTTAGATATGTCCGAAAAAAATGGAAAATTTCTTTGCAAAATTTGAATTTCATCCGATGCAAAAAAATGCTTATCATTTTTAAACACTCCGCAATAAAAACAACAATTTCACCCCTCGGCAGTTCCGCTTTTTGCCATAATCAAATTGCACATAGCACTGAATGAGTAAATAACTTAAACGTTTTTAACGACTATTTCAGATGGGGCTTTAAGTGGAATACTGCGATAGATATTTTGTTTACAGCATTATTTCATTATACGAATGCCATTCAAAATCTATTCAGTGATGTGAGTGCCGTTGCACAGGGTCCTTAGGCAGTCTTTTATGCAAATTCACATCTGTAGATCCTTTCGAATTGATATCCAGTATGTGACAATTTTCCAGTCGAATTGCAAATTATCCACCGATTGCCATTCGATGAAAGATTCAGTGATGAATATATAATGCTTGAAAATTGATAAATGAGCATGAATAGGCGCTTTCTTTAACAAAAAAATTATTGTATATTGCTGAGCGGATGAACAATCACTAATATCGAGGAGTATTTGATCAGTCCTTATTGAGAGTGAAGAAAAAAAAATTCGCTGCTGCACAACTCTCTAAGATAACCGAATTGAACTGGACTCTCGTGATTGTGGCTAGCCGTATTAGTCTTCCGGTGCTGATATTGTGGCTAGCCCTATAACGCCTAACGCTCTTTGCGAATCATATTGAAGATTTGTTACTGATATGAGGCAGCAAGTGTACGAAAAGAGCAGCTCCCATTGCCAACAATAGCCCATTTAGATAAGCCGCATCTCAAAGCACACGATTATACACATGGGGATGCTTGACAAGATGATCGTAATAAAAGTGTCACCTTATGCAAATTAAGTCGTGCTTTTGACGCTTTGATTGACGCTTAAGCGGCAAGCGGCAGTTGTTTGCACCCGACGTCAACCCTTCGTCGCTTTTGTTTCACATTTGCGCACACCGATGTGCTAGCAGTAAAAGCCGATACACAATGCGCATTTTGCGATTCATCGACTTGTTTACCGAGGGCATGAATTGAAGTTAATTAATCAATGAAACGAAGAGAATATTCGATAGTGACCATAGGTAGTTGTTTATGAACAGTGGTGATTTCAAGCTCGGCTTATCGCATTCATCGTCACCTCTATTCATTGTATGTGCGCTTAAAAAAGAAAATTTTTTGGTGCGTCAAAACGAGGACGCGAAAGCTTGCATACTCGAAAGCGTACGGATGCGTTAAGCTAATTAAATGATTCGCAAAGTCGCTGTGCTCGTTTTCTGGTGTTGAGGAAATGCTTCCGTTAATATTGAATGATGCTTCCGCAAATGCTCCAATTAAGTGGAATTATTTCACTATGTTGAACGTTTGATTAAGCGAAAACTGTACTAAAATATCCATCAGTTGTTTTTTTATTTTATTTACATAAACATTTAAAAAAAACGAAATAAATAGTGGAGGAATGGAACATATCTGAGACACTTGGATTAGATGGAACATCTTCTTGTCATGCTAAGATCGGGGAATTTATACAGTATTGCTGTGCTTTCCATACTTTTTTATGCAGAGTTGACTTAAGCGTAACAAACCTTTCTTCGCGTTACATTCAATTTAGAGTAAAATATTGTTCACTAATGTTGTTATTCACAGAAAAATATCGTTTTTTGTTGAACTAAATTATTGTGGCTTATTGCAAAAAGTAGCGTATCTAAATTTTCGAAAGAAAGAAAACCCATTATAAACACGTCGTCAGTGCATGCCACTATTATTCAAAGAAATCTTTCTCAGTAAACGATGTTCACATAAATGTTGAACATCAATGTCTCTTTCTTCGCTAAATGCTTGACGTACGGGACTTGAGTAGTATTTCTCAAGAATAAACTCGTTGATCGGTCTAGTTTAGAGAGTGTCATCTGTTGCTACATAGGTAACGTCAAGTTGCATAAGTGTGCAATTGACTGGCGACTATGCCCATAATAGATGAACACGCCATTAGGAAGTCGGTCATCGTGCCAACAATGCAAGGCTACTAAGTGTCCCGCAGTGCCTCAACAACAACAAAATCTTTTTTAGACTCAAATAATCAAACACTTTCTCATCAGCGCAGTCTTACTTTTGTTCAATGCGCTTTGAAAGACGCCTCCAGAGGCAAAAAAAAACCACCCACTAAGGGATTGGAGAAAATTGTTCGTTAAGGGTGAAAATTGTATAAAACGCAATTTGTGCTTTAAAGTGAGGGAATTTCAGAGAGCTGCCGCTTAAAGTGGCAAGGTAGCTGGTACTTGAGCGAAAGGATCACTCCAGTTCTCATCAATGTGTCTTGGGTGGACTCATTGGGAGAATGCCTTGCGATGAATCATCACAATGACCACTACCTTTTCCACTTAAACACGTGAGTTATTTTATTTATTCACGAAGGCTTTACATCCTCCGGAAGTGATTGCTTACACTTTCTGAAAGATTGCAATTCACTTTGAAAACATGCATCACTAACTATATATTGCACAGAGAACGAGCCATTGCAGACAAGCATTAAAAAGCCATTTTCAAGAAGTCTGCTATGACGCTGCAATCCATTGCATTGTGATGGATGCCTACTTTTAAGATAGCAGAAATCATTCTTCTAGATGCGTAGTGATACTTTTCGAGGTTAATTTTTAAACACACCACATATATGCATCACAGCAAAGGTTCAGTAAATAGCGCGAAAAAAAAGAGGCAAAAGTCTGAAGAAGGGATAAGAATCGAAGATTTTTTCCTCCAATTAACTAGAGGTCCTGACTTCATGGTCGGACAGTCGTCTTTCTTAGATCTGTTAGTGCTAGGGTACTGATCGACAATAATAACACACTAAAGCCTACTGCTTTCATCTCACAAACTGTGACAAATTTCATAGTCGTTCGATAATAAAAACATCTCATCTTTATTTGGTCATACATGTTGAGATATTTCCTAATTACTAATATTTCATAAAGAAGCTCTCAAATTTATCGTATATGTGGTAAATGCATGCACATAGGTGAATGTGTTGAATGCTGGCTGATAATGGTTGGTTGCCGTAATGCCTTGCGCTTGTAAATACAGTCGACAGGTGCTGCATGAACTTTTCAATAAACGATCACGGTTTGTATTTGCCCTCTATTGAATGCTGAAAGTATTTCCTTTGTGTATAATTCTCATTTCTGTTATTTACAACTATTCAAATCTGATAACAAAGCAAAATATCGACCATTTTTTTTGCAGGATTTGCAGATTAGAAAAATTGCGGCCGTAATAAATGTGCATTTGATCTGTCACTGCAGTCTCTGTTTGTCTGTCTGTCTGTTGTGCATTTTTGATATTTCGAGTAACGTCAAAAGCTTCAATAGCTGCTTTCGCTTGTGCGTCTCAGCTTTTTTTTTTATTTCACTATTCTTGTCGTTTAGGGCTTTTGATGATGTCTACTTTGAAATACTATGGTTGTAACCCGAGTTCGCTGTCATAAACTCTAATCAAGCATTGCAAATGAGGTTTTCATAACGATTTCTAAACGCAACGAAGCGATGGGGACATTGTAAACTGAACTCTTTTTCTTGACGTGCGCTCACGCATATTCAGCGTTAATTTAGGCGTATGCAGTGCATCCAGAACAACGTTGTCGTCAATAATTGTTGCCGCAATTAAAGGGAAATCCACACACAACAATTCAACTGCGCAATGCTCATACGCTGTGCACATCGACATTGATTCAGTGCAATCATTTTCAGATGTATATTAAAAAAACATTTTGCACAATTTATCTTCAAGCATCACCGCCCGATTTTGGCCTTTTTATTAGTACTAATCATTTTCTTTTGAAAAAAAAAATTCGTAGCTTAGCAATTTCCAACTTGAATTTTGTTAGCCTTTGAGGTTGTTTGATATATATGTTGTATTGGTTTGTTGAAGAGTGAATTCGAAGACGAAGACGTGAAAGACTGTTTGAAGCTGAAACATTCATTCTGCGAGATAACATATAAGTGTTGCCTTCGATATTGTGAACATGAGAAACTTCTAATTTTCACTGCACTTATATTAAGTATTCAAATATGAAAATATGAAAAGTTGTTGTGAGCGAATTTTTGTTGAAAATATAGTTGAGGAAAAGTCTCAGGCAACTAAAAATATGGCGACAAATACTCATACTATTCACTATAGTGAAAAGAACTCACATGAGATTTTAGATGGCGGAAAAGGAGGAGAACTTTGATGCAGTTCACATGAATTTAGGACAGACATCCCTCACATATAGGATAGAAGCTAAAGGAATGTTGGTGTACGATCAGTGGAAGGAAAAAAAAATGCATCCTTGAGGTTGGCAGGACATTTTGCCTTTTTTTGTGATAAACTATGGTGATGTTATGGACTTGCCGTGAACGTGATGAAATATGCACAGTGGCGAAGAACAAGGAACGCGAACGAAAGTTCCAAGCAAGTGAAAAATGTCTATTGCATGCGGTGTGCTCTGAAAAATTTATTTTTCAGAGGTAGCGGTTCTTGCTATCGTTGTGTGGCATTTTTTCCCGCCCACACAAACGTCCTTCAATTCAAACAAAGTAAGTTCTTTTTTCGCCATTTTAATTCAGCTTTATCACGCATATCGGTCAGCTAACTGCAATATTTTGTTTGTATGTATTTGCACCGATAAATGATTTCCTCAAAAAATGTACCAGTAGTGGGTGGCCCGAAAGCACCTTCGGTCGCTCAAAAAAGAAGGACCAATTTTCCTCCATTTTTTTTTGGCGAAAGTTGGATTCTCGGAAATTGCAGCTTGAATTATTCAACGACTCAAGTTAGTTCTATGTGTTGTACACTTCGGCACTTTATTGCTGCAATTACAGCGCATTTTGTGATTTTTTTTCACTTCAAAGAGAATTGAGGAGACGTCTGCAGATGTCTTAGACTTGTCTGGAATCGAAAAAATGTCCCTTTTAACGGCAAATTTTTATAGGATCGACCTGGAATTCCTAAGGGGATTTGAAGTCCCATCTGTTTGCAACAAAAATGGAAACGTTGATTTCACCTGATTTATCACAAATAAGGTATAGATTACTTAGGCAATTTTACTCAACACTTTAAATGTCCTCCATCGTGAGAGGTAATACTGTAATAGCATTGTTAGGTCTAACTAACTGAGTTTAGTTTGGAAGTGCACCTCTGCATATCATGACCTCTGTAAAAAGAAACGTGCTTTCCTCAGAATATTTTACTCGGCACTTCAGTGCCCTCAGCCTATACAGTTAATTCTGAATTATTTCACTGTACTTGCTGGTTAATTTACTGCTCAGACTTATTAGCCAAACATAAAGGACGAGCATTTATACATCGTGATCAGTTGATGATAGAGGGTACACCCTCAAGAAGCCTTTACTCAGTGATGTGTACATCCTCTATAAGTGAATTTGTAGCAGCACGTCGTATCGATCACTGATTGCATAAATCTGAAGAAAAAGATTTTATATTCCATCATTTTTGAGGTAGAAATTGGGCTTTTGCGATGCCTCATTCACCATCTCCAATTGCCGTCCCTTGCTGACCTGTGAAATTGTTATAGTTCTGTAGCCGTTGGTTTAGTGCTTAAATTTGAAAGGTGAATCTTCGCATCCCATAATTTGTTGGAGGTGAAAAATAGACTCGTTGAAACGCAACTCTTATCAAGCTGGAAGATTCCATGATCGGCGTCCCCAAATTTATTGACAGAGAATTATTGTCGGTTCAAAAATTATAGCACAGCCTCTGAGGAAAAACTGCTTGAGGGCTCTCGTTTCTTCTCACTGGTGACCGACAGCCACCGAGGAACCAGTATTTCACCTATAACAACCTCGTGGACTCTGAGTCGATCATCCAGTTGCTGGTTGATTAAAGAGTCATGAAAAGTCAAGCGAAAGCCCGAACTCTGGAGTCCTCGAACACTACTTGTGCACTATAAACGCGCATGCGCCATATGCATGCACATGCGCAGTTATTAAGAGCGTTATTTATAGTTGTCGCAACAAAACGCTGCTGTCTTTTTCCACGTATGCAACAATCATTCTTCAATGAGTTTGAGTGGTTCATTTCAAAATCTGGTCATTATCTGTCAGATGGTCACTCTAGAGAATGGTTACCTGTAAAGTGCAAAAACGTCTATAAGATTTTTTTTCGCCGGTTCAATGCGTTGCCCACTGAGAATCACATGGCTGAAACGATCCCAAATAAGCAAATAATTGCACAGCGATAGAGGCGGGTGTCGTTCCAAGCGGTGTCGCGCGATTTGCTCGTTGACGCAAATTTGCGAATGCTGCACATAGCACAAATACGGTTCATCTAAGCTAAGCTTCCAACGGTGAATATTCATCATTACCAAAAGGAAATGGTGATTATGCACTAAATATACGCTTCCTCAAAACTGCTAGTATGCTAACTCATCTCCCTCATCCCCCCTCCCCCTCCTCTCAACTCAAAAAACATGGTTAGTAGCCAAGGTCAAGCCGGCCAATAACTATGTTTTTTGCTTAGTTTTATTTGTTCTGCAATCAAATTGCAGCAGAAGGTATCGAACTCCTCAAAATAGTCGTGTTAGAAGGAGGGAATTCTCAACAAACAACCTTAAGGTTTATTGCATGATGCTATAGGAGACACACTAAAGTGCTCGAGTAGGGAGTTTATTGCCTGCTAATTCAACACAATGCTATGACCGGAGGTGCGGGAGGGGAGAGGGGAGGAGGTGGAACTCAGTCATATCGAAATTTCGATATGGTCATTTTAATGCAGCCATGAGCAGCGAAATGATCTTAGGTACATGCAGCAAGAGTAAGTACGCGTTGAAATATGTTTCCATGAGGATATTTCTCGATGCCATCAAACATTGCATGCGTATGAGGGCTTAGCGAGGATATACGTCGTAACTCAATTAGGGGTTCTACTTAAAAACACGCCATGTTGAATAAACAAATGCATCAAACAACTGCTCCGCATAACGTTCACTCCACAGCACTATCATTGCATTCCATTTCTGTGAACAGTGAAAATTATACCGTAGACAGTCTTCGTTTGTTTTTGACGCTTCGTTTTTACGTTTTGAGTTGTTTTCCGAGCAAAACTTTAGGAAAATCGAGGACCAATCGTTATTAAAAACACTCCATATGTAAAAGGAATTGATATGCTCACCTACTGTGGGGCGCAGCAGGTATTCATCATAACAAGGAAATGTGCTACGAAGATAGGTGGGCATGCATCCCGCACTAGGCATGTGAAATTTAGAAAGTTGACAGCAGGAACGGCATTAACTTGTTGCAGACCAAAAATATGAAAGCTTGTGCGTGTTGTCTTTTCGCACTGCAGCTTTTTGATTGACGAACTTACTGTCCCACTCATACGATGCTGATTAAAACTGAATAGATAGTCCATGAAAATACCGATCCATAAGCTTCGATTTTGAGCCGGTTCGCTTTGCTACTTCCTACCACAATCTATAAATGTCGTATTTCCTGCACAGTAATTGTTCCGCGGGGGGGGGGATTTCTATAATATATTCATGTTTACTTATGATTGTTACAAGTTTTAAATAACAAGTAGAAATCATTGCTCAAATTCGATTGAGCAAAATCTAATAGCAGCACAACTCGTCCGAACTATTTTTTAAGACAAAGTCATAAAAATTCGTAGTCATGACAAATGCATGTCAATAATACCCAGGGGAAACATATACAAAGTTCATCCATTGGATTTTTAGTCATTTCAAATTGTTGCATTGGGAAGATGCTGCTATTGATGAATTCGATAGGGCGAAACATCTGAAAAATCGTTCCCTCGAGACTACAAGATAGGATTGCCCCATTCGATTCGCCTTTCGTACGAACAACCAAAAAGAACTTTACCAAAATTGCAAATCTCGAGCACAATTTGCTTTTTTCCTCCCTATTACGAGCAACGAAAACTTTCATATTTGTCGGGCGTCCTTGAGCACAATAAAATATAGAACAGACTATATAGGATGCGAAACAAATATACTTCACCTGTGTTCAGATGAAAAGGCTGCAGCATTGGGGAATGTAGATAAGCGTATTTTATTCCGTTCACAATGAGCTATAAACTAACAACATACTGGGTCGTGATTTCTAAAATAATTCGCTACGCAACACTTGGAATAGCGCCACTATACGTCGGCAATTTCAATACAGTTCTAGTGCGTAGATTGCTCAACACCTGCGTGTTAATTTTTCTTCCCTTTGTAGTAAACTCATCATCAGTGAAGTGCCACTTTCATGATGATTAAAAAAAAAGGTATTTTCCCCTAAATTCAGTTTAAAATACATCTCTACTACTCTCGATTTCACTCGGCTTGATGCTAAATGGTGTCTACTTGCTAGGCCAATCAGAAATTCAATACAAGAAATGTTTCAAACTTTAAACTCGTTATGTCGCTAAACATTTTCCAAGACTAAATAACTAGGCATGAACGCAATACACATTCGTTCTGCATGTTTAGCGGTAATATGAGGCGTGCAAATGACGCAAAGTCCTAAATTGTCGCTGCAAGCAATTTAGCGCGGCTACTTCAAAGCATAGAATCTTGAAAGGAATTTATAGGGAATGAAGAGCAATGTGAAGTGCCTTATTTGGGTCATGTTGAGCACTTCACAAAGCTAGCGCTCATCCGCATACCGAAAATTCGCACATCAATTTAATCCGTTTCCTTGCTTCTCATAAAAACAAATCCACTCATATTCCCTTCTTAGCTTTAAGTTTGTTTATTTGCTATACACCGAAATGACTTCATTAGAGGCTTGTTGTTTGGTAGTAAAAAATTCCTAACATGGTCTAATTAAAAAGTAGCGGCTCCTTTTCAACCTCTTTCGCTTATGCTGGATTTTTTAAGGAGTAGGTTAGCTTCACAAGGCCGTAAGCGTCGTGAGTCATGGTCAGAGACTATTTGTAGCTTTGAAAGTGAACTGAAAGCCGATCCCGTTCTATTGTAGTGTAAATTTGGCAACTGAAGCTGAAATCGTTAACGAGGCTTTCTCATTTAAGAGTTGCCTCATCGTAACGTTAATGAAGTTTTCACTAATATCAGTATAGTGGGAAAGCCTTAATTATTTAGCCGAAACATCTGTACCTTTGTAGTATTGGACGCAAAATCTTGATAGAGCGTTATGCGCTTTTTGGCGCTTGTAGAGGTAAAAAAGAAAGAACACGAAATTATGATAGTGGAATTTGACATAGTTGATGGTAATCCTCAATATATGCGAAAATCGAAATCCAATTCCAAGTAGACATCGTTGCGACTGCCTGTTCCCATAAGGATTAGGGCGTCCAATAATTGCCACATCAAGCGCCCGGAAATTGCCTCACATCTTCCATGCGCGGCTTGCCTAGCGACCACATCAATCCAGACGCCTTTGACTCGCCACGTTAACAATTGCTCTGTGACAGTACGCAAAGTTCACTAGAGTTAGCATTTTAAAGTTATATGTGAAGGTAGTGTTATAGGGAGAACGCAACGTAAATCATGAATTTCCACCGAACAGCAATTTCAGTGAATCTTCGTAACATTCGTTCTCGCTGTGATTGAAGGTTATATTCGTCTGAAGTGATAAGAATTAAGTGAACCTGAAGGTGCCAATTAAGAGTGCAAACGCTGTTTGAGGAGAGAATATAGGATGTCTTGAGGCGTGTAAAAATTCAAGGCATTCTATAGATGATAGCGTATTTGTGTTAAGCTCAATTCAAGTGAAAGTGAGAAAAACAAGCAGCAGAGTTTGCCTTTCTTAAAATAATTCATGCAGCATCTTGCATCGTCCATTATGCAGCTGCTACCTCAGACTGTGCAGCTTCGAACATTGTGATACATCCTAAACATTCAGTTCAAGAAACCAATTACTTCTCTGGTCATAAGAACGTTTTTTCACTCTGGGACTTTAAACTCGGACGATAGCACCCTCCATCCCACGGCTACAGAAATTTTAGGTTGTCGAGGTCAGATCTGACTTAGAAATGCTCGAATTATTGCGCAGAGTAGGCAAGAAGCGATTTATCGTGCATTCTTGCAGAATTATACTTTTCAGCCAGTTGTATACGTTCCCTCACAGCAAACGAGAACATCGATTCAGTGTGCAGACGATCGTTTCGTGGGGATGCGCCAATGACAACTCTTTTTCGAGGTAACTTTTTGGACGATTTCCGTAAGAATAATGGTCATGCTCATTGCTCGTCATACTCAAAAAAAGGTGAAAACGAGACGATTGTGAAATTCGAATCTCAGTGGTACAGTTTGCTCAGCCGGATTAACTGCATAGCCACAAAAACTGTAGAAGTGTTGTTATTGACCAACTTTCATTTTTTGTTAGGAAATGGAGAGTTTCATCAAAATTAAGTGAGAACGACGATTTCGGTGCAAAAGAAGCGTAGTTACATTGTTAATTTCCCATCACAAATGAAGTTGCTAATCTCTATGTGGAGAATGTTCCGTAGTTGAATATATATTCAGGGTCAGGGTCGGCAGTGGGTAAACGTTTGCAGTGTGATGATTCGAGTGAGACGCTCGAGTAATCTGATCACGAATCTGCGCACATCACGTAAATGCACTGGAGGCGACATTATGATTGAGTACGTATAGAGTGCTGGATTCAATTCGTTTATGCAGAGATGCGCCATTCGTAGCCAAAGAATATTGAAGAGCGACGTAATCGGATCCCAATTACGGAAATGCTCCACACTTGAGGAGATCGCAATCTTTGAAGTCCAATCGAACTGGATTGACGGCAGCCGACAATGCCGCTTCACACTTAGCATTCCGCCCCTCCCCAGTTCAAATACGATCGCTTAATCTCTTCAGCTCGCATATCGCTTCAATTTTAAAATTTACATACCATTTAATTGCAATAAACTTGGCCAATTTTTCAAATGCTACCCACATTTTAGACTGTAAGCCTGTAAGCCTGCAATAATTTCCAAGTGTGCAGCTGTGCCGGTTCCGATTTCTGTACTCGTTGAAGAATTTGACAGCTGAAAATGAGAAATTTGCAAATTGCGATCTCTTTCGTGTATTGTATTTTCGTGAGTCCAGTTTAACAATCTACGTGGAACTTAGACTTGGTGATATTTATCTTTTTTGCATGAATCACATTTAACTTCAAAATTTTCGCCGAGTAGTTTTTATCTTTTAGCCAATTCAAGTTCGGAGCTATGTCCCTTTGAGGCTCCATTCAATTTCACCTATCTCTTCATCGATGGCTCATGCACATCGCGCGTATCAACTGTCACTGCATGCGCGAATCCTCATCGATTCCGATTTCAATATCAAGCATGTCCAGAAGTGCCGCATACTGAAACACATGGCGAGTTTCTCGCGACTATATTTATTTTCCTGCTAATTTCCAGTTGAACTTAACTGAACGTTATTAGTAGAAACTAATTACTATCAGAATAGAGCTTTTTCTTCTGCTACAAACTAACGATTTCAAATGTATAATCTGATGATGATACAATGAAAAAAGTTAGTCTGATTGATATGTGAAGCACAGCTGTGCAATTGGCCGCAAAAAGAAACTTGTTAATGAGGCGATGATATAATTGATTCCTTTTCATTAACACTAATACTACTTAAGAATGGTAACCTCGTTAGCATTCCTCTATTTCCTCTAATGAGATCGATGAATTAATGCACCGAGGAAGTAAAGGAAAATGAAAATGTTCCATGCAGCAATGGCAAAAAGTTTCGTCGCTCACCTAAATGAAAAATATATTCGTTGCAGCTGATGAATTGGAATGTATTGCAAAATGGAACTCTTTCGGTGTGGAATATTTTGCCTTCAAGTTGACGAACTCATTTGCATCTAGCTCATCGGCGAGATTTCGATGTGTTGTAAGCCTCTTGCAACTTTACAACTCAATCAAAACCTTGCTATTCACCTTCTCATGTTTTCAATTTTTTCGTTGCTCGAATCCGTAATTCAAAACTATTTCAGTGGGCTGCTGTCTTTATAGGTGTTGAGAGGCCCACTTTATATCATATATTCCTTTTTTGAAGTGTGACTATAATCGACCTCATAAAATTGCGCTGATTGTTCACATCGTTCGATTAGGCGCATACAACATAATGAGATGAGTCGCAGCAATGGTTTTGATTTTCCTGTAAGGATATATTGAAGATTCACGAGCGAGCTAGCTCTGGAGGTCGAATGGGTATTTCAGCAGATGCGAGCTGCAATGAACTCACTGATATCTCGTTCGCAAGTACAGTACTTAACTACAAGCAAGGTTGGCACTAACCTTATTTGTGATAAAATCGAAGAACCTTTCGCAAATGCACCCGTTCCAACCGATGTTGTCATGTCTCCTTGCGGAAGCCGTTCCATTTAATTCAAGAATTTGGGTCTTTTTTTTGCCAATACATCCAGCAGACGAGGTTAATTATAAAGTTGTGGACGAAGCGCTTTAACTTAAAATGAAAGATAGAAGGAAAATTCTACAAGAGCAAAGCAAAAAGAGGGTGTGAATGAGCGGTGATAAAGATAAATTCTATTATTGTCTCTTGATTTTCTGATTGGTGGCGAAAGTTAACGGTATAATGAAGTGTTTATCAATCATCCTAACGGGGACTTTTTTTGGTGCTAACAGGGTTAAATTCAAGACATTCGTGTTGAACATCTTTAAGTTGCTTCATAGGTATAAAAGAATTCGTGTTTAGCAGTGCAGTCTGTTGGAAAGGCTCGAACATCCGTTGATTTAGCTCATTGAGGGTGACAAACGAAAAAGAAATTTTAGATAGTCCAGATATATGAGGCGATTGAGTTTGCTAAAGCAAAGACGCACTTAAAATGCAATCGTTCATTTGAATGCCAGCTTCAAACTCAACAATTTTTATGTATAATTGACTTAAATATTTTAGGTCTTTGCACAAAAAATGACTTCTTTTTAGTGGGAGTTTGAGATAATTCCCATCTGCTGCAAAGATAGTTTTTTTTCGGTTAATTAAAAGTGATGCCACTTTAAGCATTGCTTGCTGTAATCTATTAGCTTATCTAATTTAATCAATTCTACATCTCATTCATGATACTTACAGTGTTGACTCAATGTCATATCCTACCTTACTTTTTGAGAAAAAAAAATAAAAAGATCAGTGAAATTCAAAGTGCATTTTTTTTCTGAAACAATTTCATGCATAAGAAGTAATGATTAACATAACACTTTTATAGATTCTTCAGTGATGGCTCGTTGCCATTTTCCATCTTTTCTCATTCATGATTCACATTCCGGAAATCCACGAATATGGAAATCAGTAGTTACCGATTACACTCATCACTTTACTAGAGGTGAGTTTTTTCTTTCAATTTTGTTTTATGTTGTATTGTCTCGTTGATATTTTCTATTGTATTGACTACTTTAAATGACTATATTAATTTATGCAACAGGAGATGACCACAAACATAACGTTGTTTTGTGATAATTCCGAGAACAATGTTCCTAAGGCATAACCGAAAATCCCTATTGGAGTATGCAGTTCGTTCGATTAGCTGCATAAAGAAGTCATAGCTCATTCAAAAATAGGATGAATAAGACAAACACATTTATTTATTTTATATCCCGGATGACCACTTTTTTTCGCTGATAAACTTCGATAATTCTTCGTTAATGTTAAAGATGAGTGGATCGAGCAATGGGAAGGTCGAAATCGAAGTATTTCGTTGTGTGTTGATGACGAGAATCTTGGAAGCACGCATAAGCTTGTTGTACACGCAATTCATGGATGCACATCAGGATATCAGTGTCTTAAGGTAACATTCTTTGCCAATGGCTGTATTCCATCCATCGTTGGTTGCCCTAATTTTTTAGTGCTCTTTATTTCCTTCAAAAATATATTATTCGCTTGTTAGGTTAACTTTAGACTTATAATCTCATAGAATTAAATTCCCTAATAAACGCTAATGTAGTTGAATTATCTTATAGAAAAATGAACTTTGTCTGAAAATTGAGGCGAATCAAAACAATACGCTCAAATTGTTCGCCGTTTTTAGCCTCAGTGATTGCTAAGATTTGTTAAGAGAATAATTTTTATTTTTAATGTATTTTATTGCCTAATATATCCTCTTTTCTTTAGTTCATCAAGCGAAAAAGAAATATTGTCGATATGGTCAGAGGCAAAATGAGCAACAGCGAGTTCGAAGCGTGTGAATATCTGCAAGCGGAAACAATCGAAACACTATTATTAGAGGGATCGAAGGTGAATTTATGCTTTAAAAAAATACTCGAAAAGAGATTCTATCATAAGTGAATTTCCTGGTAGTATCTGATCGAATACATGATCAGCTATAGA
Organism: Baylisascaris schroederi; assembly: GCA_006503575.1. Taxonomy (NCBI): domain Eukaryota; kingdom Metazoa; phylum Nematoda; class Chromadorea; order Rhabditida; family Ascarididae; genus Baylisascaris; species Baylisascaris schroederi. The sequence goes on along the minus strand of QEWY01000099.1, from coordinate 166,743 downwards.
TCACTAACGAGAAAATGCCTTCTTTTCTCTTTAAGGAAAACACAAGCAGCAGGAACGAATAAAATTACATAACGATTATACAGTCTTGTACAGAATAAATTCTTGTGGTGGCAGGAAGTGCATATTTTTGAAAGTGTTCCTGCGACCATGGGTAAAACTGCATAAGTCTTCTCAGTAAGATTGCCGCAGGTAATAAGAGGAAAGCAATCGTCTGGTAGATAGCACAAAATACTTTTAGGCAGAGAAATGCCCTGTGAAAGGTCGACATACTCGATCCGATTGTCCAATGGCGGCTATTCATTTCGGATGCCCATTTGATCACAGCATTCAACTTCGACCCTATTGCAATTCGAATCGAACACGTTTGTTGCTTTTATTGTCACATATTTAGCAAAGCATTTTGAACGCTTTAACAAATCTCTTTAATGAGTGGGGTGCATTCGTGGGCATTATCTTTACTCTAAGTTTGATGCCTATTTCGATAATGTTGATGGCAACTTGAATTGTCTTCAGTTGAATAAGAGAGAATAATTAGTGAACAGAAATACATAAGCAAAAAAAAAAAAAAGATCTCAATGGTGAATTTGAACGATAATGGAAATTCTTCTTTTTTTTCGAATAGACGGCGTGCTTGATGTTAAAAAAGTCCGTACAGCGTAAACCCGATGTTAGCAATACTACTTTCGATAATCAAGGCGATGCTGAAGGGCTATTGCTAGCAATCCCAATGCCTGTTGATTTCCAGTGCACAATTATGCCGCCTTATAAGTTGCATATTTCAACTAGAAAAAACCACAAGTTTCTGAGCTCACAACTACAGCAATCAGATCTACTTTCTGCAGTTGCCTCCATTAATTCCATCACTAAGCCATCCTAGTAGTATTCGTTTTATAGCCTATCAATAAATGATTCCATTTCTATACATTGAAAGTTCTTAGAATTTTTCTTCTACTTTATAATACATAAATGGGAAAGTATATTTTTTCAAAAGAATTTTTGTTCTAGCATGATCGTTAAGATTCGATGTTGAAAAAGAGCGGAGAAAAAAAATTAGAGATTCATTTCATCAAGTGCATTTTATTGTTTACGTTTCTGTTTCTGAGCGTTCACTATCGAATGCTATTTTTATGAAATGAGTACTCATAAATGAGCATATTTAAACTAGCAATCTGAGGTACACTTTTCTAAAAATCCGACCAGCGATCTTATAAAAATCTCTCAATGATTAATGCTTAACTGTGAGTGCAACGAAAGATTGTTTAATATTGTATGGTGATGAATATAAGTTGTAGAGGAGCTGATTTGTCGCGGTCACTGGACGGAGGACGATGTACACTATGTAATTGCAGAAGAAAGTGAAACGAAAAGACGAGTTTGCTATGTTGGTTTTTTTTTGTTTTCTTTCATGATTCTTCCTCTTCGTCTTAATGAATCAACCCCCCTCCCCCCATTTAGCCTAAAATCATTTATAAATGCGGCATTCTGATGAAGCATTCCATGTTTATATGATTTTAACTTCACGATGTGCATAGAAACCTGAATGAAATGGTGCCTACAACTGAAGTTTACCCAATCTCGCGGTCACAACACTGTGCCATCGAAATGGAACGATTATAGGAAAAACCTTTTCAGTATAACTGATTATGACGAGGTGATTTTTGCTGTTGAATGATAAAGCGCTTCCCTTATTGGTGCATCATTTGTGTGCAGGTATACTTTAGTTTTTTAAACGAGCACACACATCGAGATACAGCTGTATATTGGTTGTGCTCATTGTTTAGTAGTGGATCGACTGCGAATAAAAATACTTGGTACGCGTTAGTGCTACAAGATATTACATGTTGGAATAACTCTTGCGCAAATGTGAAAAAGTAACAATTAGCGAAGATGTTTTATGGGTCACCATAAATGGCAATGTTTGAACCTTTTAATGAGACGAAAATAGTTACATCTTTTACATAGTTCTGCATACGCTTAGAAACGAAAACAACAAGGACCTAAGCAGTGGTGTGAATTTACTATAACTAAAGTTGACCATAGAGAGATTTCAGCAAGAGAAAACCATGAAAAAAGGCAGCCGGGTGGAAGGAGAGAATGGGGGACGGAGAGAGGTGATTTTTTCGACGAGGAACTCCATCTCTTTTGGGTAGGGTAGAGCCAGGCAATTAATTCCCCGAGACTTAGTTCTAATGAAAACTCCATCGACAGGTATACTCATCGTTGCCAGATGGCGCTGTAAGAATCCGATCTTTTCGGCATGTCGCTTGCCACCCACAGACGCTCGAAAGTTCTGCTCCACAGTATGACTTTAACGCCTCGCGATTTGGTCAGTCATTCTTTTTTCTTAAGAAGTTACATTGAGCTATTTAAATAATGAAATCACTAACCTATTATAGTGCTGAAATCTGCGGCAAACCGTTATATACAGTTCTGTTTTCAGAAAGACGGGTGAGGTGAAAGCGAAAGAAGTGGAAGAAATATTAGCAAATGTTAGGAAAATTTTGCGTTGTCCGAGTATATCACAGCAAATATTCGACTGCCTCCTCATGCAAAAAATGCCTGTTAAAATTGATTTCAAGTGGAAAAAATGTTTTCGCTACCTGTTTTTAGTGGGGTTAGCGAGGTTTGCTTAACTCTGTAGCATATCGGTAGGAGTCGAGAATATTTCAAAAATTTGCATAGACGTGTGAATTTGCATGTAACTACCGCATTCTCCATTTATACCCACGAATACGCACACAACGGTTTCGCCTTATTTCGTTGGTTTCGCATTTGGGCTATTAGTGAACCGGATGAATATCAATAATCTGATAGATATTTCGTCTTGTTCTGAGATATAGCAGCTTCAGTTGAGTAGTAATGCGATGAAGTAGTTCGAAGTGTTTCTAACAAAAACGTTTTCTCATTAAGATGAATGCGAACCGAAGATGTCAGCATGGGAGAGTAATGGAGCTACAATCAGTGCAGCGTCTCTCTCATTGTTCGTGCTGTTTTCACTAGGGCGATGAAAGAGGAGCTCTTAGCACCTCATAAGTTGGGCGTGATAACGATACGTTCAAAGAACTTGAGAGCTTTTTTCCCGATAAAGGGGAAACATGGGAAGCGTTGGCTAAAAACCAGATTGTGAAAAGAGATGAATAGTTCTCTGTTAAATCGAAACAATGCAGTATATTTTAGTATTTGAAGTAGGTCATAATAGAGGCAAGCAATTGCATCGTTCTGCTTCTGCTCAGCTATAAGTTCAAGAGTGAGTTTACTCGTATACGTATGGAGTCGTATACGGGCTTCAAGTTTATTGTGAACTTAGCGGCTGTCACAAAAGGAACAAGTCTAGGGCAGCCGGTCACTTTTGAGGATGAACGATTAGTAGCTGAGAAAATGATGCTTCTCCTCCATCGCTGAAACGCTGGTTGATATAGCAATACGGGTCGTGTGCAGATGTATATTTGGCTGTCGCAACTATTCTAGTCTTACTTCGCTTTTTTAGCATCTGATCGTTCCTATTTTCCGGTGCTCAACATGCCAATAAACTCGCCGTTTGTTTCTAAAGAATCTGCTGATTTTTCATGCCGTTATTTCGAATTTTACTGAAAATAAATGTTTTTTTTATAAACTGTTACTACGTCATACGAGCATTCTTGTCGGAGGACTTGAGTGTATATATGTAAATGTGTCAGTTATGTGTGTCAGTTTTTTTGACAGTGTTATGTGTCAGTGATCCGTCAGTTTTTTCTTCCAGTAAATCGCACATATTGCCCTGCTCATACTTTTAGTGACCCACAAATCTAAACCCTCTCTCACATCTGACGGTGGGCAAATTCTGCTGTAGCAAATCTGGTTTAATGCAATCACTGCTTGGGAAGGGGGGCGTTTATCGTCGTCGGACGTGGCAAGGAGGACGGCAGCCTAAGTAGTGTGCCCAGGTTAGCACGAGTCGGATCATGGGCACTTACTGAAAGCCTCATGTATGTCTTCCCATGTGCATGCATCAGTTTGAAAGGAGATATCAATTGGTCACAGGGGTATCATATACAGATATTGGAGTTCATCTGGATAAATCTCTCCCACTTCATGGACTGTTCAAACTTGGATTGTGTTGCTTCCTGTCCAGAAATATATCCTGGACGCCTTTCGATTTGCAAAATGCAAGACGCATAATTTTCTTAAGTTAGCAGCACATGAAAAAGGAACAAGTGGACTTAATCATCACACTAGAACGGTCGAAGCTGGCAACCGCAAATCACAGCTCGATTTCGAGCTGCGGTTGCTGTTGGTCCTGAAAAACCAATGGGAGAATATTTGCCACCCTACAATATACCGTTATCTCGTCCGCGTCCTTTTACATCCTTCCGCTGACGTCATAGTTGATACAATTTGCTATCACACCTTCTGCAGTGGCAACATCTGACACCGCGTGACTACTTATTATTGCAACTTATCATTCAGCTGTTGAGAAAGTAGCTGATGAGACAAAGGAAAGCAGCATAGTAGTCCTGAGTCGACTTCCAACAGAAAGTTCAGTCAAGACGAACCGGACGGATATTACAGCCTGTTTCCCATACCACGCTTCCACTCATAGATGTCTAATACCTCATTCATGCATGCAAGCGAATATATGTATGTCAGCAATAATTTTCGCCTACAGTTACGTTTTAGTTTCACCGAATCACGTGAAGGAGGGTTATATGTCCTTGATGGCCTAAGGAAACGGTCGTTGGAAGAAAATTGGGAATTTTGAAGAGAAGGTAGGGAGGATTTTACAGATAAGGGCCTGTCTTCATCAATACTTCTGAAATTTTACTTGATGGTTAGACAGCGTTTGCATTCCGTTCCCGAAAAAAACTGGTCAAGTCTTTGACGTTTTTTCCAGAAACACTCATAAGAGTGTTACAACTCCCTTTCCATTCCTTTCTATCGCTGATCACTGTTGTCTCCTACGCCAGTGACGTTATGCTGGTTAAGGCAATTCAGAGGTTGGCAGCACTTTCGAGATCGTCGTCAGGGGCATCATAGCAACGAAAGCGAGAACGACGTCGTAAATATTGTTCATCGAACTCGAAAAGTCGAGACTTCTAGCGGGTTCATATTGAGCTGAAAGCCATTTCCTATGCAGGTACATGGTTGATTTTTGAAAGCAAAGCCCACAGGTGACTGTGGTATGTGGTATACAATTTTCATTCGCATTGGCAGAGTCGAATTCGGGCTGGAATAGGTGGATGAACCGGAGGACTGAGAATGAAGCGACACCACGCTCACAGTATGAAGTTTTTTGCAAGGTGTTAAAAACGATACCGGGAAATTCTATATTTGATCAGTGGCTATTACGACGTGTAGCTTTTGTCAAAGTTCGTTCTATTTAAACAGCTGTTTTGTGTGATAAAGGGCAAGTAAAGGGCAAAGTTTAATTTTTCTTTAAATGCGAGTTGCCCACTCATTATTTTAAATAGTGCAGCAAAATGTCTCTAAGATGACTAACTTCGAATATGAATGGTGAAAATAAGCATGAGCCATAATGAGAGCTAAGAAGCGCCACGCGTTGCCAAATTGAATTCATCCAGTACTACAGTGAGCTTCAGTGAATAATACGGAGCAGAGATCAGTCGGGCGAAGGTGGATTTCATATTTTCATGCACCCTTATCAGTCTCACTCAAGCACATTGGTGACTAGGTCTGTCAGAACGTTTATGTCGTCTTTGACCATGATTTTTCAGTCTTCGAGAGGGTAGTTTGTGGTGGTACTGCGGCGTTACCCAAACTATCCATAACTGTTCGTGACTGGGTTGTCTGAGCTCCATTGGCGCTCGCCGCTCTGGCGTAGCGGGCGTCAATAGGCAATTTTTTTCCAGTATCGTCTCGCTAGAGACTGTCATCGATGCGGCAGTAACATTCTGTGTCCTGAAAAGCAAAGATCCCATCGCAGGATTAATTCTGCATCGTGCGTAACATTTAACTTGATGAACATTCTCCTCTATACGATCCATTTACTTTTTTGGGTATGTGCACAAGGAGTAAATGCCAAAACCCATCAAGAAAAGGAACGCCATAGTACATAAAGACGAAGGTGGGAAGCAGAATGCAACATGTGATTGAGGAGCTGGATATGCGCAAGGAGAAAACATCAGCTCGACTGGACGAATTGAACAACACAAGCAACGGATGTACGAGAGTTTCAGAAAAGAAAGATGATGCCCCTATAAGATAAAACCCGTGCTTAAGTGGTTAGCGTCTCAGGGTGTGGAATGAAAATGGACAAGCAAGTCTGATACTGCTTAAGTGCATATATACTTGTGCGCATATCCTCATATGTGTGAAGTCATGGATCGACCGGGCATCTTTCGAAGATGCATCCACAAAAAACAGCACTTTTCTGAAGCACCACTTGCCATTTTCCTCAACTGAGTTCCCATTCATTTGGAAAGTCAATCCTACAGACTCTTCGCCTAATCTGTGCATCATTGCCTTTCCGCTGACCCACATTTTTCTTCTAGCATGGAAATGCTTTCGCGATATAATGAGCGCTTACGATGTGCAACAATTTTACTATGATGTTTCTTTTTATTTCATTGCTTAAGGGAAACGGGACCATGAAGCGCATACCCGCTTGTCTCAAAGCATCACTCACACGTGTTGCATATGGCGCCAGTGAAATGTTTACGATAAGAACTAATAAAACGCGGTAATTACACGTTGGATGAGGGCGCCTTGAAAGTATCATGTTACGAGTGCTTCGCCCTCAGAATAACGGGCGATTGCTGCAGGCGGCAGTGGTAGGATGAGAGATGAGAGGCTTTCCGAGAAGGGCGATGTAGCTGCTCAGTAGAGGAGGGTCGATCGGGCGGTGATCCAGTTTTTGCGTCATTACAGTCGCCTTTGCATAGGCCTGCTAACGCGTCCTCGCTGCGATAATTGCGCTGCTGAACTGCCATTTAAAACATCAACTATTTCCTCCGACAACGGCCACTTCGAGCTCACGTTTTTTTCGATGCTCTCTCATTCAATTTCCTAAGCTTGGGTCTTCTAGCGTTCGGAGCTTACTTTAAGAGCGCATTCCAATCTCGAAAGTGTTCTACCAACGATACTATTTGTTTTAAGGGCCCCTCTATTCGTGATGTTGAAGCAGCAATGCCATTGCTTTGAAAGCCAATGAATTAAAAGTAATCTCCTCAGGTATTATGAGGCAACCGGCGAATAAGCGAGTGATCCGAATGCCAAACTTACTTTATTCTTTGCTTGCTGCCTTGATGCTATAATCCCCCCGTTTTTCGAAGATAGAAACATGGGAGAGAAATATTTCATAGTGCTGCTATTAAGTCCTGTTTGCTGTAGTCACAAAAATGTTCATGACTGCGTTGTTTCAGCTGAGCGTTTTTATTTCTGCTTTGACGTGACCATCGTTTTCATTTACATAATCGCACGTATCTCGTCGCTATATAGAAGTGTTCAATTTCTGTAAGCGAAAAAATGTTCATCGAAAAATCTATATTTCGATGAATATCAAAACCATCGATTACGATATAACATAAGTGGAGGTGTGGAATAATTGTGGCTCATTTGCAAATTTGCTCAATCAGCATACGCTTCGAGTTGTCTAAAAATATCATTGTATATGGGATAGATAATTGTCTTATGAAAAGTGTTACGTATAATAAATTATTTAAAAGTTGTGTGTTATAAACAATTTTTTTCAGCGAATGTATATTTATGTTGTAGAAATACGAGCGATTTTTGATAATATTCTTCACGCAGTGGTTCCTCTGCGTGCGTCCATAAAGTCAACTATTCCGGGATGCTCATCGAGGCATTCTTTCTTGGATTATTTGCACATGCGGCGTTCTCGATCTGTGAGTGTTGCTTCGTTCGTTTCGTCACATATTTCCATATGAACGTTTATCTTTTTCAATCAAATATATTTCCCGTTGCAGTGAACTCGAGAGTCTGAAAGGGAACTGTTTCATCGTTTGCCTAACACTTTTTCCATTCCTTAAAAAACTGAAGGGTCGCAGTGTGTGGTAATCGGTTGCTAATGACGTCTGATTCTTAGCTTTGACGATGGCGTTGACTTGCGTGGACAAGCATAATGACTCTTTTGTGTTTTGAAGAAATTGAATGAATTCGAAACCACTGATAGCCAAAAACTGTATGCATAATGTAGAGGTATCTGCTTCAGAGGATAGGTTGCTGAATCACACAACCGCATCGACAGGCAATTCTAGATTAGCTGCACACCACTAGAACAAATGAAACCGACATTGAAGTGTTCCCTTTTGAAAGAGTAAAACGGAGTGTTTCTTTTTAAAGAAAAAAAAAAGAACGATCAAAACATAGATCTTTTACTAGTAGATTTCTAACGGATGTTTTTGCTACGCACAATCTTTCATTCCCATCCATATCCTGTTTTTGTGTTTCAGACGGTCCAGTGAAATCCAGTTTTTACTGCTAGCGCTGCTCTCTCGCTTATTCAGATCACGAGCAATGGGTTATAGAGCATCTACAACAAAGGGCCGAGGTAAGCCGATTGAATAAAGTTGTTAACAGTGATGATAAACAAGTGGAAAGGCGGACCAGAGAAATTGCCACAATATGCGCTTTTGCATTTCAGTCACGTGATCAACCAGTTTCACGAGTTGCCAGCAAAGAATAACATAACCAAAACGCTTTCATATGCCTTCATATTTTGTTCATCTCAACGGCATGTGCAAACCTGCAAAAGATATTTTTTTGCAGCTCGAGTGGTACGAAATGAAAATCCTCCCAGTGCTGGTTGCATATAAGCTTCTTAACACCTTTAAAACTTTATGATTTTTTAAAATGCATAGGTGCGAGGGATAGATGTGGCAGGCAGACATGAAAAATGATACGCTCAGTTCGTCAACGTATTGAGGAACAAAAGCATGACAGAAAAAAAAGGACTAGAACGATAAGGAGTTAAAGACCTTGTCAGAAACGGAGTATAGATTCTTTCCTGTAGACAAAAACGAAGTGGTGGCGTTCTGTGGAGGAAAGACGATTTCAACAAAAGGGACGAACATTTTATAGGGAAAAGCGAGAAGAAGCCGACGAGTTCTTCGCTGTGTTCAGATCTGCCAAATCTGCTATTAGGCCGATCATTCGGCACCTATACCTGTACAGATAAGTGACCGAAGGAAATTATCAACGATGAAGCAATTTTCACCTAACCGGAAACTTGATAGAATAGCAATAAATCCTTAACAGCAAGAGTGCGATGTGAGTTCGATGACCGCCAACGATCAGAAAATTTTAGTGTCCCGATGTTTCTATCTGTCAAATATTGCGCTCAGCTGTGGCACCTGTGACTAGTTCACCGCAAGTGACGTAAAGATAAACGGTTTGAGGCAACCCGGAGCTTACAGCTACACAATGTACTTCATAAGCATCCACTCCACTGTCCACCTTGAACCAATGTATGTATCTATGTAGGTGTGTGCGTGCCTGTGCGTGTGCGTGTGTGTGCGTGTGCGCGTGCGTGCGCGTGTGCATGTGTGTGTGTTTGTGTGTGTGTCTGTGTGTGTGTCTGTGTGTGTCTGTGTGTGTCTGCGTGTGTGTCTGTGTGTGTCTGCGTGTGCATGTGTGTGTTTGTGTGTGTGTCTGTGTGTGTGTCTGTGTGTGTCTGTGTGTGTCTGCGTGTGTGTCTGTGTGTGTCTGCGTGTGTCTGTGTGTATCTGTGCGTGTTTGTGTGCCTGTGTGTGTCTGTGTGTGTCTGTGTGTGTGTCTGTGTCTATGTCCATGTATGTGTCTGTGTGTGTCTGTGTGTGACTGTGTGTGTGTCTGTGCGTGGCTGTGCGTGCCTGTGTGTGTCTATGTGTGTCTGTGTGTGTCTGTGTCTGTGTGTGTCTGTGTGTGTGTCCGTGTGTGTCTGTGCGTCTTCGTGTGTGTCTGTGTTTTTGCGTGTCTGTGTGTGTGTCTGTGTATGTGTGTCTGTGCGTGTGTGTGCGTGTGTGTGTGCCTGTGTGTGTGTGCCTGTGTGTTCTTGTGTTTGTCTGTGTCTGTGTGTGTGTCTGTGTGTGTCTGTCTGTGTGTGTCCGTGTGTTGCTGTGTGTGTCTGTGTGCGTGTTTGTCCGTGTGTGCCTGTGTGTGCGTGTCTCTGTGTGTCTGTGTCTGTCCGTGTGTGTCTGTGTTTGTGTGTGTGTGTCTGTGTTTGTCTGTGTGCGTCTGTGTCTGTGTGTCTGTGTGTGTCTGTCTGTGTGTGTGTCTGTGTGCGTGTTTGTCCGTGTGTGTCTGTGCGTGCGTGTCTGTGTGCGTCTCTGTGTCTCTGTGTGTCTCTGTGTGTCTGTGTGTGTCCGTGTGTGTCTGTGTTTGTGTGTGTGTCTGTTTGTGTCTGTGTGTGTCTATGTGTGTGTCTCTGTGTGACTGTGTGTGTCTGTGCATGTGTCTGTGTGTGTCGTTGTGTGTTTGTCTGTGTGTCGGTGTGTGTCCGTGTGCGTTTTCCTATGTTTGTCTGTGTGTGTCTGCGTGTGTCTGTGTGTTTGTGTCACTGTGTGTGTGTCTGTATGTATGCCTGTGTGTGTCCGTGTGTGTGTGTGTGTGTGTTTGTGTCACTGTGTGTGTGTCTGTATGTATGCCTGTGTGTGTCCGTGTGTGTGTGTGTCTTTGTGTGTGTCTGTGTGTTTGTGTGTCTGTGTGTTTGTGTCTGTGTGTGTTTGCCTGTGTGTGTCCGTGTGTTGCTGTGTGTGTCTGTGTGTGTGTCTGTGTGTATCTGTGTGTGGGTCTGTGTGTTTGTGTCTGTGTGTGTGTGTCCGTGTGTATGTCTGTGTGTGTGTCCGTGTGTGGTGGAAAGATTACAGCAAATAGATCTTCGAGATGAGCACACAAAGCGTTTATTCGAATTGTTATAAATGATAGAATACTCCGGCTTTATAGCGGGCCGGTAAACCGTTTGGGGGTAGCAGTTTGAGCGGGACCAATCGACGGTAAAGAAGAAGCACTAAGAAGAGCGCGATGAGCACCATCGCCAGATTAATTGCCGTCGGCCAAACATAACCGGATTCCTCGAAAAGGCTGCTGCAAGCGCATATTGTACGCCTGTGATTGAGCGATACACGCATCACATACTCTCTCTCGTTTGCTCATAGTGAGGGATTTGCCCGCCAATACAGACCAATCTATTATCATCATAAACCAACGTAGAAAACCTAATGGATTGAGTTCGAAAAAGTAAATCAGTAGTGAAAACGTGGAGAGTGTTTGGATCTTAGCAGACGTGGCAGATCTATACTGAAAGGCAGGAGAGGATTTCAAAGGAGAGTATTTTCCTCCTCGTTTTCCGTTTCCACTCTCTAGACAGTGATACTATTTTGGTGTTGATGAGCGTTTACAAACTTATTCGATGTTGCAAATGCCGAAAAATTTTAAAAAGGAGTAATAACTGGGAGCTAGATCAGCAAATGATTAAGTCTAGAATAAACAAATATAAATAATAAATATGTGTCAATACTTACGTCACAAAAATGGGAGTCACGCAGCGTGCTATACATCCACCGAACTCGAATAATCCTTGCATCATACCCTGAAGTTGCTCTTCAGTTTATCTCACCAAACAATCGAAAAGATTTCTTTTGCTGGATCTCGCTTATTCTTAACATTCTTTGTTTTCTCTCAATATTAGTGATACGCTTCAAACATAATCAATTTGTATATCCTTTGGTAATTACTATAACCCTAAAGCTCACCATATGAGACTTTCTATTCATATCTTATCTCAATAATAGGACTCGTTCTCACATTTTTCATTATTGAGACAAAATAATCAGTGGAGTCCACTTATGACAGCAAATTACACGTCATAAAGAGGAATAAATGGCACTAGTTACTACTGATAACAGCAATAACCTTCGTGAGCGTCGAGGAGTTTTCAGAAGCTTACTCGCACCTCTTAAGGACCACGGCGAATTAGACTTTGTGAACAAGCAGCGAGATACGGGAACGCTAAGCCAGTTACGAAAGTAAAACAGACCAAATATGCACATCTTACGGCTCATTTGGTTTGTATAAATACATAAATATAAACAAATATATATAATACATAAAATTAATATAGCTTGCCTGTTTTCGAGGTCCGAGAATCTCAGAAAAAACGATGCCAAGCGGAGCAGCGAGATACGGGAACGCAAATCCACTTACAACAGTAAAACAGCTCAAATACACAGGTAGCGGCACTCTTTTGGTATGCGCACACCATGTATACTTGGAGAGGCAACCTCCAGTTACGGAAGTATCTTCGGGTAGTGAGTCGTTTCCTAAAATTACGATATTGCTTCCATTTTCGAATGCAATTCTCACACTCTTCATATTAATAATTGCCCCCAAACATCTCTATATGCATGCTTCTGCCGGGAAACATTTCAATAATTACTTAGGTGCCATTTCCGCCGATCGCTAACTTACCTGTTTGACTGGTGTGGGAAATATATATTTGAATATGCAACTCACGTATGCAGTCGCCATTTCTGATGAGTTCCAACGAAGGTATTCACAGGGCAAATAACAGCAAGCTTTATAAAACAACAAATGTTTAAGGTTTAAAAGTCACGTGAAATATTTTGAAACTTTTACTAATGACGGTTATATGCGCCTATCTGTTTGTTATTTATGCCTGAACCTGGATCACTTAAGCCACCCACAGAGGCAATCATCGCTACGCAGGTAACATCGACGTTGAAATGGATAAAAATCTCAGCGCCTTCTTCACTAAGCGTAAAGACAAACAAATTTTCAAATTTTGCCCATCTCAAGACTGCAAAGTCGATCATAATTTTCGGCAAGACTGCCAAAAATAAATGAAGCGAAGTGAACGACAAATTAGTGCTTGGTAAATCTTAGAGATGAGCGGCCAATAAAGCTCAGTTGCTGCAAGGAAAGCGGAAAACCGCCAAAGAATAAAGTACGAGCAACAATAGCGACAAGCGACGACTGCCTCTAAATGTGGTCTCTCACAACGCCAGCCATAAAGAACAAACAAGGATATGCACATAGAATTGCCATTAGTAAAGGGTATGATTGAATTTTTATCAAAATGCTCCATAAAATACCTGTCATTAAGGTTCATAGAATAGGAAAACTTTACCCATATTGATATATTCGAGCGGGCCATCATAGAATGGCCAAGGCATAGTCAACGTGAAAAACAGCATGAAGCACGCTATGCTGAACAAAAGCATCTTCCTCTTGTCGCTAAAAATGGCATAAAAGAGTAAAATGGCCTAGGTTCGATGCGATGATTTAAGCCAAAAAGACCATTAAAAAATCTGTTGAAGTGCCGATTACTAAAACAGCTTCAGAGGAGCTATCTTAACCATTATCATTTTTTTGGTACCTCTGACATTTTCTCCCTTCCAATCGTTTAGTTTTTCTAACTGCGAAGTTCTTGCATTTTGATACTGCTCATTATTAGGTTTTCAGCGCACCTGCTCGTTTAATTACTGAAGTATACCTTTTTCGATAGTAAATGAGCTTTGTGAACACCTACCATTCAAGCAAGCTGAACTTAGATTTAACCTATTTTCTTGAACAAACCCTCATTCAAAGCTTCTGCAAGTGAAAACATCCCCTCTTTGTCGTGTAACTTGAAAAAATTTGAATAAAATGTTTTAAAATGTCCCTCTAACCTATTCAATGATCATAGAAATTTGTAGCCGAGGGCTTTTATATGAAATGATACGGTATGCGCTACATGCTTTAATACAATAAAGACTGCTAAATTTCGACATTCACGAACAAACGAATGAGATATAATGACGAACAGCTTTCCAATACGTGTGTATCCCATGAGCAAATAGTTTGAAATATCCACAAAGCAACCGAGAAACTGCAACATTCCATTGTAAAAAATCGCCTTGCTATCCGTCCACTTATATAATGCGACTGTGAATGGCGTCGCTATACTAAAAAAAAAAGCATATTCCAGTCAGTTATATGACAATAATAAGAAAATGACGTTGAATGCTGTCGAGCTCTATTTCGTTTATGCCGTAAATCCACGCAATATTTTCCATTATTATTGAAATTTTATACAACTATCAAACTTGAATCGAGCAAATAGCCACGTTAATTCACATAAGTGATAGTTGTGTGAAGCTTATGAACGTCTCAATTGTGAGGAAAAATAATGTATTAAAGTGCACTCATTTTCATTTCTTTTGTAGATAAAGTCCGCTATCATTGTAGATCCATTATTCTGTACGTAATTCCTTCATAAAACCATGCGGTTTTACACATTAGCGTATGATGAAGAGAATATTCAAAACATATAACGAAGCAAAAACCGATTAGCTCTTCAATACGACACTAAGACGACCGTAAGAATCGTACAATGCTTCAAAGATAGCGCCCTCTATGAAGAGCGGGAATGAAATTGGAAGTGAATGCAATTGTTTCAACAAACCAATGCTTATAATAGTAAAGTGATTAAATTATAACTAGCACAAATATTGACGAACATTTCGACCATTGTTGCGAAACTTTGCTTCATAAACCATAAATAAATGCAGAAGAATGCCGCAATGTGATCGTACTGCGGTATCACCACAAAAGAACCTGGAGAGAACAAATGAAGATAGTTGTCCTAATCGGTCATCCCAATCGATATACTTCAAGTAATGAGTGCATTTCAAACATTCCAAACCATTTTGTCTACCTAGTTATCTGTATATATGCAAAAATAACTATAGTGCTAGATCTGTCTAATCGATATTGCTGGAAACGGCTCTACTGTAGATTCGCACTTTAAACTTATGAAGGATGTTTATTGCCTTCAATGCCAAAAAGGAATCATCAAGTCTCATTTGTTAAAAAATCATATACGAATCTTTTGGGAAGGTTAATGCAATTACGAATACAATGATGTCATTCAAGCGTTGATAAACATTTTGTAGTTTAGCTTAATTCGATGCGGCGAGTTGGAAACCTCTCAGGCAGCACTTAAAATATAATGAATGAATGAGGAATCATGTACTTGATTTACTACCTTCAGCATTAATTGAAGGCATTTTGTAAAGTGGGTCAGTTCAGCATCGGCAATTCACCTTGCTATTAATAAGACGTTTACTTCACAGAAGTGTTTGTAAAAGGCAAGGTGCACCAAGACCTCAAAATGCGCCATCCCCCTCCCATCCACGTATAAAAATATCTTTTGAAAAAATATGGCGATGAGATCTTTAAAAATGTTCACGTTATCGATCACACCGATCAGCAAAATTTAAATGATATGGTCATCGCTTACCTGTTTTTTCTTTCTCAGTTATAACTCCGGAATAGGTCTCAACAAAGAAGAATAGAAGAAGAACAAGCGAGATCAATGAAGTGAGGCTCATCAAGATCGCTGGAGTTGTATACATTGAAAGCACAAAGATCCCTACCGCAAGTCCATCTTTACCGATTGAAGTGAACATCGCCTATAATAATACGATAAAATTTTTACAATCACATTGTGATAATCACTTCGAAATATTGAATGTTGCTTAATTTTATGAAAGTTTAACGTCGATATGTCAATATTGCGTAAATTTCAAAATGCTTCTTTCAAAAATTAAACTGAGTGGAACCTTTAGTTGGTAAGATGTCCTTCGGTGAGACAGCTACGAACAGAAAATTGACTACAATGTCCTCCGCTTAAGTATTTCCCGCCTTTGAAGATGGAGCAATATTTAAGAAGGAGATCCATTTCGTAGTGTCCATGGTGCAGAGGAGATGGACGGGGAGCTGCAGTTTTTCGCAACGTTTTAGAAAGGACTGAAGTCTAAAGATGTCTATATTCAAATTAATACGCTGTCTCAGTTACGAATAACGATCATAATTGAAGGTAAGTTGAGCAGAAAAGATTCTGGGTACTGAAGGTTCTTGAAGCATTTGAAAAAAAAAAAACAACCAAACAGATAAAAGAAATTCTACCATACCTGTAGACCGGGTCCGATCGAAAGGCCAACAACATATGCACCAATAGCAAGCGACATTGCTCTCGATTTGTCTGCAGGGATGCTAGCCATAGCACAGTATGTTCGTAAGGTGACAGCATTACCTGAAAAGTACCTCTACCTTGGCAGCAGGAAGATACCAGAAAGGTTCATCCTAACTGTTCCTTTCAAAACAGGAGATAGTTGGTGCAACCAGTACTTTAACTCAGTTATTCATTAATTTTAATTGAGTTTTCACAAGAAATCCTTTTGATAGATGAAAGATGTCAACAAAACATAAAGTGAACTGCAATTTGCCTCTTATTCATCGAATGCTGCAGAAGGACTATCATGTCTCTGGGGGAAGCTCTGGGATAGCGGAATCTGCATGAGACAAATGAAATAAATTTTCGACCCAAATTATAATACAATGGAATTCTCTACATGAACTCGACGGAACAACAAGAAGCATCGAACAGCATTTAATTTGGCGTAGAGAATTTCTTAGATTGCAAATGGAATGTAACACCAACCTGAACCAAACCCGGCCACAAATCTTGCAGCCAACATATACCAACGATGGTTCGATGGTAAAGTAGGAAGAATGCCGTAGACGAAATTGCCGATTGCCATCAACACTAGGCCACAGCAAGCAGGTTTGATCGTCGACATCGTCTTCTGATTCCAGTAGCCAAACACCCAACATGCTAGCATTTGACCAATGCTGTACGTCGCGGTAACCCAACCAAAAAACGCCAGATCGGCATTCTTGTCCAGCTGAATAGCCATTAGCAGTACAGTACTTACTGATCAATTTCGAGCGCAAGTGATCTATATGAGGCGTACGTCATCGAGCATGCTTGCGGTTTTTAGTGGGCATTAAAATCCCTGTGCTTTCATTGATGGTTATCAGACGCTTTGCTGAGTTCAAAATTAGCCCTGCGCTTTCAGATCCCATCTGAAGTAGTACAGTTAGTGTGGCCATGAATCTCATTAAACGTTTCATAAGTATTTCCTGCAGAGCGTGGAATACTTATATCCTTTTGAATTATCAACCTTGAAATAAAAACGAAAATTCACTTGCGGAAACATGAGAAATTTTACAAGCAAAAGCATTGAAGAGTATTGGAAAGAATTTATTACGAGGAGCAAAACATAACAGTAGAACTAAACAACAAATCTTTGGCTGCCGAAAGCATAGCCAAAAGCTAAGCATGTGGCTCTTTTGAGGCTTAGCTATGTCTCAGTAGTGTATGAGCAGAAACGTTTAGGCAGTTCCAAGGACCAAATGAAGTGCACGAACAAAGTGTAGCAATTGGTTCTGACTTCGCAATCGGTCGCGCAAAGGGAAACTCCGTCCATACTCCGCAATGCATAATACAAACAACTAAAACATTCGTAAAAAAAGCTTAACGTGATACATTCATCTCTCACCCCTCACTCGCCATCAGACAGTAATAATTTCGTGCCAATAATTTTTTTGCAGAGCGCAGGTCCAAAAACAGACGTCCTATGAAAGAATAACGTATTTAAGCGTTTCGGCTCCCAGCACCTATGATGAGCATATAAATCAGCTGTACGTTCAGAAAAAAAAAACAAAAAAAAACTCTTACCTGAAGAATGCTGCACTCGAAGAATTTAAAACTTCCCTATGACGTTTTCATTAACGATTTCCTTCAGAAATTAACAAGTGATGCAATATTATCTTAGGTTCTAGACACCGTAAAAAATCTCGGGAGATACAGAATGCCCTTTTTATATGACCCGTATGAAGGTGATCGTTTAATGAAGTTGACGGATTAAACACATAAAAACCCTACATCACTTTGACATTTATAGCAAAGGTTCCGCAATTACAGTTTTGAAGCAAAATTCTTTAAAGTTTCGTCTAGAGTAAAGGAAAGAAGTTTTGAATTCTTCTGCAATAAAACTCTTCAATATGACAGATTATGATAGCGATAAAAACTAAAGCCAGTTGGCAGTACCGTATTATCGAGCAGCTCAGGCTTAACAGATTGTAAGTTCCAGCAATTCTAAGAACAGAGGGCTCCCAAACTCGATGCGTCCCCATGTCTTCGAGAGACCCAACTCAGGTCTTCGAATCCTAGAAACGTTCGAGTCCCATGCGCTTCAAATTTTCAGGCTGGGGACCGAGGACCTCAAGAATCAAGGCTTCACCCGTAAGTTGCAGCCATTTTTACAACACAGTGTCCTCATTATTCAAGCATTCAAAAAAGTGCGGCTACATGACAGAATGCAACAAATGGTAAAAGCAGCTAGTTCGAAAGTCGTGGAGTTAGGTTTCATGGATGACGTCACCAATAGAAACGAAACGCACGTTCATGCGATGTCACAGTACAAGATTGAATGTACAGCACCGAATAGATCGGAACTGCTCAAATTTAGTCTGCTTTGCGCCATTTCTGTACTATTTGAGACAACAGTGTGGGAAATCTATTCGAAATGTGCCCTATTCTCAACAAACCACTGCTCTCTTTTGCTCACCTGCAGTTTTTTTGAATACCTAAAATTATGAGGGCATAGTGCTTCCCTATCGATTAAATAGAAAGTAAGCATCCGACTACTTCCCTGTAGTAACGACCATTTAGCAGCACATTTAGCAACCGCAGTCAACATGCCAATAAACGACGCTTTTATCGCTGGTACTATTGGATGCCGCCCAATTGAGACTGTCGACCGGCATTGAAGAATCATCGCCTCGGTTTATCTGCCATTCGTTAATAATGGCGGAAAAATATCGAACCTTCAAATTACTGATCGAATTTGTTCTGAGGTAACCGATCATTGAACCACATTGGTATAAGAGCTCTTACTACGGTCTCTGCTACTTCAGAAGTTTTGAGGAGGGGAGAGGGGGTAAAGTTAGGCAGTATCAACAAGAAGGTTCTTTTGCGCTACTGGAGAAAATGTACTTCATTTGATCTCAGGTATTTCTTGAACTTCTAAACTCATAAAACCGCATGTAGCGAGGAAGTCAACTTGCGTTCACAGATCAGAGATCATACACCCAAAAACTTGAAGGTGCGAAAAACGCCTAGACTGTTGTATATAAATTGTAAAGAAATTCATCAGTTGAATCGAAGAACAGAAAAGCTAACCGATGAAAAATATGGCCACATTGACGTGAGATAGATAGAGTATTGTGTTGCAGTGAGCGCCTGTACCAGATAACTGAGCCACAAGGATCCCCATGGTGTTTCCTTTTCTTGCAGCTGCTTGCTGATACTGTAAGGAGATCAGGTGTTCGCACGTCGTAATTAGATCAAGATCATAAACGGGGAAATATACGAGCGCCGAGGTATTGAGGAGTATAAAAATGGCAGCAGAATAACACTGGTTGCAGTTTTTCGTGTGGTAGCTGGTTGTGTTGAAAAGGGCACTTGAAGATTGGAGGATTTCGTGGTGTTGCTTGATTTTGTTACTATCTTTCACCCTGATGTTGGTTGTGGCTTGCACTTCACCAACCAACTCAGCGGTACATAAGCAAGATCAGGTATCACAACAAGAAGAATGAACAAAGAGCAGATCCCAATCGTATATTGCCACTTGAAAATTGAATTTTATTGCATTGTAAATTTCATATATTGCTCACGAATAATGCGAAAGCACTATTTGCAAGGAGAGAGCTTCGGCCTTAAAACAAAATTCTTAGATGTTGCCAAGGATTTTTTCAGGTTTTTTCATATACATTCTAAGGTGGCCTTCATAGAGCAAAATCAACCATCTTGCTCTCTTCTATGATTGAGACCTCCTCAACAAATTTTCTTCGGTTCGAGAACGCTGAACAATAGAAGCAAAACAATTGTAAGAATTGAATTACCTGTTAGCGGCAGCCGGTTGGACCTTCATTGTGTGTAGTGTTGAACTCGCAAAACAGTGCTTATAATGCGCTGACAGGGCGATTTCGTCAGTGTATGCAAATGAGAAAATATGTTCAAACGAATAGCAAATTTGATATCGTGCGGAACAATAACAACGCTTCGTTCAGTGAGTTCACCGACTGAAACTACAACTGCTGTGAAGCGTTCTTCGAAGGAAAGCGACTGATTAAATGGCAAAATTCGACCACAAAAAATGTCATTCGCATTCAGTAGACAATATTCAGGAAGCATTGGCGTCATAAAAGTTGTTATCTGTTATTGTTTAGCTTTTTTTTTGTTTAACGCTGTACCCTGAAAACATATCTCTCATCGCAATCAATAAAATTGATCATAAAATTCACTTATAAAACTCTAAGTCTAATAAATTCTTTTAGGATTAGGTCGATAAGCTTCAACATTTTTTTTAAAAAGTTTCATCGAGTAGATAAATGAATTATTGCTGCAGACAATTTTGCATATGAGACAAATATAAGTTATCAATGTGTGTCGTTGCTAAACCGAATGTCAAACGACTCTGAAAGTCTGAAAGAATTCGAAGGTAAAAAAATCTTCAATTCGACTTTTGTTAATTTCCTTGCGAAACGAGGAAAATATTTGCGTCAGAAAAAGAAGGTCCCTTTGCCAGCGGGACTCGTATTCCTCCGTTCCCATAGAGATGCTTGGAAATGGCAATACCCCCCGCTTGCATTGTTTTTGCTTTTCTCAAAAAGGACAACCAGACTAATGAGTGCAGAAGAAGATTCAATGAGAATACATTCACGATCAAACAGTGAATCTTGTTTCTGTGCTACCAACAGATTCTCATCGCGACCAAATAAAATGATGGGTGGAATGAGGGTTTTCCTCGTCAGAATTTTGAAAGTTTCTATCCATATTAGGGCACGTCGTAGATGCGCATCTTCTTGCATGATATTTCAATTCGTAATCAACGGCAACTAAACGATGAAAATTGATGGACACTGTTTGTAACGTAGAATGGTCTTCTATATAAGTTTCATTAGACTTACCATGTTTCAGGAAAGTAAATGACTTTTAAAAATGATATAGAATCTGCAGGTCGCATTCTTTCAACAAGTGTCCAGGTGCCACTAAAAACAAGTACTTAGGTGGAAAAAATTACTTCACAGATCGATAGCCCACAAAAGCATATGAGGCACTATTTTGTTGGTTTTTATGTTGAAGCAGCCGGTGGATTTAATTGACACATTGTAAGAAGATTAGGATATCGGTGATCCTCTCATATGCACTCTAATATGCATTTTGCATAACAGCATGAGCCTTCGCTTCATTTCTGTGGTCAATGTTTTTCTTTTTACAGCACTTACTTATTTGCTCATTCTCAAGCTGCTCTTGTAATATATCATTCTTCGAAACTTTTACAAGGAAAAGATGCTGCTAAAAGGAAACAGCAAATTGCTCGAACAGATGAGAATGCCGAAGACAGCAATACTGGGAAAAGCTCTCATTTACCCTAGAAAGTTTTCTTTTTGAGGATACTGGCATAGTGAACGAACGGCCAGCAAAAAGAAGGCTATCGTAACACCTGCAGAACAAAAGTGCAAATTGGAAGCTCTGCCTAAGCGAATTTTTGGCGACCTAGGATGTTTAATTTGAAAAACGCTCTTTAAATTCAAAAATGAAGTATTCGTTAGCAACGAAAAGAAGGGGTGGTAGAAATATAGGGTGAGAATATTCGGTGGGGAATCAATGGAAGTTTTTAAAATTTAGTATTCCGAGGAATCACATCACCAATGATGATTTGAAAGTTTTAGACTTCGTTGACCGGATTTTGCAAATCAATGCGGCCTAAAAGGATATTCGCAAAGGTCATGAGGGATTCGTGGAGTTTTCTGCAAGGAGCTATTCGGAAGAGAAGTTCTGTAATGACATCATTTTATCCAGTATATGTGCGCTTAATGTAACAGATTTCTCGTATGCATGTGTATATAATATACGCTTATGTTAAAAAAGTGGTAAGCCAGAAAACTCAAGAATTTCTAATTGGAAAAAGATAAAATTTATTAGAGGTATTAAGTTCAATGAGAAATTCACTCCCAAAAGCGAACATCTTATTTGCTGATAAGCTACTAAATATTCGTTTTAGTGATAAGCTTATTTGATGAAATCTTGAAGCGTATTGCATAATGTGAAATTGCTGCATGAAAAAACTTCATCAGTTACCTTATCATAGAATAATTACAACACTAGACTGTCTATCAAAAACCATTATCAATAAAGTTGGCATGCTTTCCCAACAATACATGAAAAAAGAAGAATGACTGAAAGACCAAACTTTGCTATGATATTCACATTACATTCAGAACCAAATTTTGCAGTTTTCACTGCAGCCAGCGTGTTCGAAGCCAAGCAGAATTATTTTTTACACATCATTATTTGTACCGATTATGTGAAGAAAACACCATAGTGTTTTATATCGTTGAGCTACTATGTCGATCGCGTTGAAGAAAAAGAGAGAATTCTTCGAGCTTCGAGATATAATAGCTTAATTTCTATTGAAAATCGCATGGCTGTGGGAATTTACTTCGGATTCAGCCTACTCAAAACTCGTAGTTACATGTAAAAACCATTATATTAGCATTCCGGAGTACAATGAAAAAGAAAGTAATAAGAGACTTCTGCGATATGATCAATGAAACTTTATTTAACGAAAATAACGTATAAAGCGAATGAGATAATATTGCCCTCGCAAATACCATATTGACTGAATACATAAAAAAATGAGATCGACAAGGAAAGCTTCATCACCATTCGGCAATAGTAAAATTTTGTCGGAAATGCTCATCTTCCTTTCATCGTATCTCAAATCCTCTCTTCATCTTAATAAATTCAAATAACTCCACTCATCTGCAGTAGTTTTGATTATTTATTGATTATTCTACATAAAAGTGACAACTTATAACACGCGCAGTGAATGTAACGGATCCTTTTTTCGAAACCCGGAAATTCGACATCGACAAATCATGAACGATATGAAAGCAATTTCGAATCTCAATATTACATTGGTGTATTCGAAATGAATTAAAATGGACATTTTCTTCTCTTATTTGTAACTTTCCAATAAAATGATGAGATATGACGAAACATTCGAAGCCGAATACGTTCCAAGACAGATGCGCCAATTCAAAGTATTGCTTCGAGATTAGTTGTTCTACACACCCACGCACACACACACGTACACACACGCACACACACGCACACACACACACACACATACACACACAAACACAAACAGACACACAGACACGCACACGCAGACGCACACACACAGGCACACACACACGCACACACACGCACACACGCGCACACACACACGCACGCACACACACACGTGCACACTTGCGCGCACACACGCACACACACACACAGACACACACGCACACACACACACAGACACACACAGACACACACACACACGCACACACAAACACACACACACAAAAACGCACACACACACGCACACACACGCGCACAGACACACAGACGCAGAAAAACACGAACATAAACACAAACACACACGCAAACACACACACACAAACACAAACACAAGCACACACACAGACACGGACACAGACACATGCACACGAACACAAACACGCACAAACACAAACACACACGCAAACACAAACACACACACCCACACAAACACAAACAGAAACACAGACACAGACACAGGCACACACGCACACACACACGCAAACGCACACGCACGCACATATGCCCACACACACGCACCAAAACACACACGCACACACACGCATACATACACACACACACATACACACACACACACAAACAGACACACAGACACGCACACACAGACGCATACACACACGTACAGACACAGCCAGACATACTCGCACACACACACGCACGCGCACACCCACACACACACACGCACGCACAAACACACGCACAGACACGCACACACACGCACACACGCACGCACAGACAGGCACAGACACACAGACACAGAAAAACACGAACATAAACACAAACACACACGCAAACACACACACAAACAAAAACACAAGCACGCACACAGACACGGACACAGACACACGCACGCGCACACAGACACGCTCAAACGCAAACACACACGCAAACACAAACATGCACACCCACACAAACACAAACAGAAACACAAACACACACACACACACAAAAACACACACACACAAACACACACGCAAACACACACGCACACAAACACACATATACAAACACACAACACACACACACACACAAACAGACACACAAACACACACGCACACACACATGCACACACACACGCACGCACACACGCACACACGCGCGTTCACGCACACACATACACATAAACATACACATACACATACAGGTGCACATACACGTACACATATACACATACACATACACATACACACACACACACACACACACACACACACACACACACACACACACACACACACACACACACACAAACATACACACACACATACATACATACACACACAAACACACACACACATACACAAACATACACACACAAACACGCACACACACACACAAACAGACACACAAACACACACGCACACACACACGCACACACACACGCACGCACACACGCACACCAAACACGCGCTTTTTTCCCATTTTTGTGGATTTCGGATATTGTTGAAGGCAAAAGTATGAAAAAAAAGGCGTGTCGTGCTATCCTTCTTGGTTTGCTTTTCCACTGGTGTTTTTTAACTGCAAAGAATAGTTGTGAATATTCTCATTGATGAAACTTGATGAAACTTATCGGCAACTTGGTGAGCGTTTCGGGTAACGTTTAGGAATAAGCGTTGTCTTGGCAGCATAAAGCGATTAATGTTACAACTTTATAAATGTTGTAAAATCCACTTCAAGAGTTGATGTTTGTTGGCCCTTTGATGCTCTATGATGAATTTATTGAAACTTCGGCAGTAATCATCCTCACCGCATTGCGACGTCTCTTTATGCAATAAAAATATATGCTCCACAAAAGATACTCCTCACGTCTACTAATTACGGCATTTTTCCATTGAAGTGCGCTTCTCTAATGTATGCGACTCACCATTTTCAGCTAAAGTCTGATTGATAAAGTGTCAGCGCGCACTTTTTTACGTTATGAAATGGAAGTTTGGCTATAAACCTGCTTTAAATGCTCTCATTTCGCCGATTCGCAGATGATAAGCAATGATGACCTTGCAATTCAACTGAAGGTGGTATCACTTTCCAACACTCTACAAAGTTCTTTGCTAGAGTTGGTGGCGGAAGGGAGTTGCCCGTGTGTTGTTTAACTTACTTGTTTTCCGAATGAGCTAATTTTGTACTTTCAAAAGCTTCTATTCCTGAGGTGATTAACTCATTTTAGCATTTCGGCGGTTTCGTAAGGTGATATCAATTTGTGCAGTTTTTAGGACGTTTCTCCGATATTTATGGCCCAGTGGATGCATATCCTCTGAAGATTTGCAGATGTATTTGTGTTCGTATTCCCTGATCACCTGTCAACTACTGCATTATTATCAAGTTTAGATGTCACCAGTCATATCATTTAGTAGATTCAAAACGAACTTCGGCCTGTGCACATGATGTTAAGATCTCAGCGATTGCTATGTGAGGAGGACGAGAAGGCTGATATACAAAACTGCTAAGTGAGGAACTGTGTGTGCGACACTGTGCGGCACGAACTACGCTGTCAGCTCAACCTTGACAGATAGCCCCTGTTACTCGGAATATGTGAACACATTTAGTTAACCATGGCATGTGAGACGCATCTTCATATAACCTCACACCTCAGGTTTATTCAAACCACAGTTGAGAATCAAGCTTTAAACGTACTGCATTAGACATGGTGGTACTAACTGTGCACTCAAATAGCTCCAGTGGCAACGTCGAGCGGCCCTCCCCATTAGCGTCCAACGCAGCCAGCGCTGCTACCCTTGCTCTGCGAAACGTTCTATGATGCTGGTGCACCAGCCGGGGCGGGACGAGGGACTGCCAGCCGACTCGCCCGTTCGCCTCCCTGCACTCTCTGTTGCGTGCACGCACACTCGAATTCGCCTCTCAATTTTACACGCATTTTTCATTGCACGTTTTTCACTTCTGCACCACACAAATACACAGCACGACGACTCACGAACGCTCGCCACTTTTGTTCGTCGCTTTTTACGCATCTCGCGACGTTGTGCTGTGCACGCTGCCGCTGCTCTTACAGCAAATCACGTTGCAAAGTGTCCGCCACGCCGTGTCGCCACTCACTCAGTGCTTCTCTTCCAGCTCGACATGTTCACATCTTGTTTCTGTAGCGATTGATGCTGCTAGTGCTGCAACAATTGCTGCTGTTGCTGTTATTACGAGACCAGTGGTCTGCTGTATTTCCTGCAGAAGTTGCACTTGCTGAAAGTCGTTTGGCCTGAAGCTGCTTTGATTCGAGACGAACTATTCCCAGAAATTACCAAGAATTTACGGCAAGGTGTCTTAAGTGACCAACCTTTATTCGTGCCGTTCGAACCAAAACGTGCCCTTCGAGGTGCCCAACCCTGGGGCATTCTGGACATCCACAATTGATTCACGAAACCAAAGCGCCATTCACAGTTCCTTGACTCATCAGCAATTGCTAACAGCTGCTATACTTCAGGTAAATTCTCCACAAAATATTTACTTATTAGTCGTTTGCATTCACTGATCAAAGTCGTCGAAACGACAGGCATGTCTCTATTACCTATTAAGTGCGCAATTCATACAGTGCTCTGCAAATGACTGTACAAGAAAATCGTGGCATTATTCATGATTTGATGTGTAGTGGCGCTTCCATAAATCCTGCAAAAGGGAACACAACATAATTCACATTTATTGCATTAACGTTAACACTCTTATTGAATTCCTACTGCTTATCATTTTTCGTTCTTTTCTTTTCAGTACAAAATGAATGGATTTCAAATGGGCTGCATATAATGAGTCGTTCTTTCCCTCCCTCTTTATGCCCTTCTAACTCTTCTTATTTATCTCTCATCTTGTTTCCTTGAGCAGTTCTCATGAAGTTCGAAATTTCCCATAATTTCTATTGTGAATCGGTTATTCTGCAAGTTCATCAATTTTTAATGAGCAGGTAGTGACGGCAAACGTTGAATAGTGTGGTGGGTGATTTCTAAACGCCCGACAGCCTCTGAAGTGGAAAGGGTTCTGCGAAAGGGAATGGCCATTTTCACGGCCGTTTCTTCGAAACCTGATTTGCTATGCTGGCGTAGAAATTGCCATCATTCTCTTTGTTCGCCGATTATTCCATCGAAGGCGAATAATTTTGACGAGTGCATAGAAATGAAAGTGAAATAGACATCATGGACGTACAATACATTAATATGCATATTATTCACGTTTGCTACCATATCTTGTCTTGCTTCACATGTTCTATTAAGGATCAATTCAGAAAGAGTACTACTTATTTGGTGATAGGCTATACTAATATCCACAAAAATGACATATTTGATAGATATCCATGAATCCACTGCGCTAGGTTGGTGATAGTTAGCTACTTCGAGAGAATGCCCACAAAAGGTGATATATTTTCTTTTGGATTTAGAAGAGGAACGTTGCAAATGCAGGTAGTTTTCGATTATGGAAATGATTTTAATTGATATTGCGTGCAGCTATGAACACTACTACTCATTAAGTAGTGAAGAATTGGCGCGAAGCGAACGAAAGTGAGGGTACACGCATGTGAGCGAGTGTGCGTATTTGCTGATTGTTGCGTCCGACGTGCAGCTGTCGCTTTCTGCAAACTGACGCCACGGCAAAGACAGCCGTAGTTATTGGCGCTCGTTTTCGAATATATATATATATATATATATATATATATTATATATATATATGTATACACGAGTGTGCAACAGCAACAGCTAAATGCTGTTCGCCATCCGCTCGCATTTATGCATTTTAAGGGCTGCAATGTATTTCGATTCTAAAAGTGCGGCACTGAACATGCGCTTAACATTTTAGGAAGCATCGATCGCCACTTTGTCATACTACGTTGACACATATCTTGAATCGGTTCACTGGCGACCTTGGCGGATCGTTGCTACCCATCGTTCACCAATTGTGGGCATATTTTGGTTAATCTGAGGGAACATCCTCCTCCCCGTCCTCTAAAGTTTGAGGTGTCTGTCATCGATGCCTCTTGCATTCCATGGCGGCCAAGTATGGTTGTGTGGGCGAACGGCTGGCGAGTCGTTAAAAATCGATTTTATGCGCACGAGATCGATGCTAGAAACATACGCGAGAATCGATTGTGCGCGATGCATTCGTTAATGCAAGAAATGTACGACTGGCGCTAAGCTGCTTACCAGTCATAGCAAGCATTAGACACACTGCAACGAAATGCTCATGGCTTTGTAATTTTTCAGAGGGAGAATAGCCCAATGAACAGTTCAAACAATCAGGAATGCAAATTTGGTGAGCACGCCATCAAGGGGCTCAAAATGGGAAGTAAAACGCAGTGGTTAGAGTGAGAAACAATGAAATCACTTGCATTTGGAAAGGACGCATGTTGTCATTACCGAACCATTTCAGAAGTTGCTTGATTAATCATTCTTTCGCGATTTGATCATTTCTCTCTGGCCATCTTATTTCTTCTCAGGAGGATGATAAGTGTATACCATATTTAAGTAAAAAGGCGGTTGCAAACCTCCTAAGTAATGAGGTGGCTCCGCACCTGGTATGTGAAGTTCACATGAATTACTAATCTCCCAAAATAGAAAAATTAACCGTCCTTTAACTTCTACGGAAACTTTTTTTCCATCTCATGCCCATGATTCACATCCCATTCCATTCTCAATCCATATAGGCCCAGAGGTGTTCCTCACAATTTGCGCAGATTTGGCCTCATTTAATTGAGAGTCTCAATTAAGGGAACGCACCCATCCTCTTTCTTCCTCATTGCTTATAAATTGGGAAACTGGTGGGGAAGTTAGCGACCACATTTCTTAGATTTTTTGATGATTGTTGTTTTCGGATTCTTGTAGATTGCACGGATCCAGCAGGAGTATGAGTAAAAAAAGTGGTTCAGTTTTTTCACGCACAGATAAGAATTTACTTCTGATACATTGAACTTCAAGCGTAATAGCTATTGTTTTACAACTGCCTTTAGCCTTTAGAGGGCAAAAATGTGAGAGAAAGGGACACTTGTGAGATCTAGTAGGAAAATTCCCAGGAAGTAGTTAGGTGAAAGTTTCAAAAGGTTCTTTTAAATCAGAAGGCACTCGATGAGATACGTGGTGTGTTTAATGTAATCGATGATGGTATTTTGATGAGAAGGAAATTCTGCCTTCGATCGTGCAATTTTCGAAGGTGCCGAACACCCGTCTTTGTCATTTGAGGAGGGACGAGGTGTGAATATATTCCCTTGTCTTTTTCAGTTTCCACACTTTGGGTTAATCCACAATATTTGAGAGAGGAAGCGCTTTTTTAGAATGGCCTCCATTTTTCAAATGATCTAAGAGTTCAGTTCGTTTCTTGAAATCTTTTGCAGTATTCCGTGCTGAAACTCGTTCAGCCAACCAAAGTAGTCTGTACATAAAGTGACGCTCATGGCTGGACGCTACTGCAGCATAGTTGTAACTCTCAGGTATTTTATAGCGCGTTAAGCTTTATTATGTCATGCTGCAACACTTCACACGCAGCTTGGGTTATCTATTTGCAGCGTTAGCATGTAGTTGTAATCTTTGTTCACCGATTTTCTTCTAATGGAATTCTTTTGCATTGAAGTGATTGCCGCCTAACTTTTAAAATTTTATTTTGCGGTGTAGACAAATTTTTCTGGCACCGAAAGTTGTCGTTGCAAATATTTCAACTCCTGCGAACTAGCTGACACACAAGACGGATGTTTTTAGTTATTAGTCAATCGCTTCTTGAAACAGTTATTCTTAGACCTAGAGTATTTGATTGCTGAAGTATTTTGAGCATATCTTACAGCGCTGTGTCTTCTACTGTTGAAACATACAGTCAGTTACTTTTGAAGAGAAGTGCTGTAAATGGGTCTTGAAGCATTATATGCTAATGAAGCGCTGCTGTTTTGTGTAATGTTTGGAAATATCGTTGCTGGGCAAAGCTTTCTAAAATTTTGTTGGGGCGTCTTGCTGTTGACGAATACAGATTTGGGAAAAAATCTGCATGCAGATGTAGCCGTTTGCGCAAGTATATATTTTGATGGAAGAGGGGATCGGATCAGAAGACATGAAAAATCTTAGCATTTGAAATTATCCTTCCCTATCGGAAATTTGCATAGCATCTGCTTTTGGAGAGATTATTTTTTGTTTTCCATATTGCTTTCGACAGATTGAATAGGGCAGCATCAAACATCAGCGGTTTTAGGAGTAAAATTTCCGGGTAATCATCTGAATTAGTCGGATTGCTTCTGACTATTTTCTTCAATAGTGTTTGTTAACTTATTTTTATTATGCAAGACATTTCATTAGTTGGTACCATTGTAGTCAACTTGTCAGGCACAATCATCTCCTCTTGTGCAAACCGAAATCGTTGGCCAGATATTTGTTTAAAAATTATTCGCTATGCTATCTTTTTAGCGGAGAAATAAGTGAATCTTAAATGGTACTTTTTTGACTAAAAATACATATGCGTTTTTTTCGCATTCAAGTATGGTGATTTTTACTCATCGAATGCTCACGTCACCTGATTATGTGTCCCTATGCAAAATGCTCATCTACGATGTATAAGTTCTATGCTTCGGTTGTGCTGTTCAACATGCATTACATGAGAGTCATTGTCAACGGTACAGCATGAGTATAGCTTTAACTATTCATTCACTGGAGTCGGTTGCTGTTCGCAGTGGTGATTGGAGCAGCGAGGAGCTCCAAGCATGACAGTCAGTTTGAGAATCGTTGACCCAAATTTGGAATGGGTTGTTTGCTCTCCGCGCAGTAGAAGTCAGCCATATAAACTTTGAGGTATAACAGAGGACCAACATAATATTCGGGAAATTCTTCTCTACTGTTTTTTTTTGTGCGAGCAATTTCTATAGGTAGAGCAGCGTAGCGTTTTACAGTTTTTGGCAGCCTCGTATCTACGACCACAATGTGTAAGTACCAAAGCAGGAAGTTTATCTTTCCTGCTTCCACCGATACAATATTTGCTGGTAAGAAGAAAACACGTCAAAAGAAACGGCACACCTGACTGAAAGTTTATTGTTAAGTTGCAGAAAATCTCATCAATAGCACGCATCAAAGCACTCATAATAATTGCATCGATCGTTGATAAAGAATGGCATGGCGATTGAGAAATGATGAAAGCCCTAAGCGTAGTTTTAAATATTTAATGCATTTTTTAAATAAAAGAAGAGTATGTGAATAGGAAGATGCCCAAATTGAAAACACCGTAAAAATAAGACGAATTAGGCAAAGAACCTCCCCGTGTTTCCTGTTTTCTTGATGAGCAAATATTTTCATGTGCTTTCTTTCTGCACTTTTCATATTTCAATTCAAAATTCTTTATTATATCGGTAAATTATTTATATGAATGTTTTTTAGTTCATTTATTGTTTTTTTTCGTTTCTTCCGTTTTTACGAGCATTAAAAACATTTCAAATGTGTAGATGAACGACTCATCTAGTCACGAATGATGTTATTAGCATATTAGGACTTCCGAACAAAGTGGACTTACGAACAGTCAGTCTCTTTGCACGATTTCTTTACTAAGTAGAGCTTTGCGCGTATAAGCCGCTCATAGTGTATAAGACCTCTCCGATTATACATCCGGTCCTAAAAGTTGTAATAATTGTGGCCGTCACCGTAAAAATTTACAAAACGCGTTAAATTTTGGTTTTATAATTGAAATTCCACAATATCTGATGCTGTTTGTTGAGGGTTGAAAAAAAACAGTCTGGAAAAGGCTGACTTTTAAATAACTTTATTTGTCCGAGGCCTAGCTTTGCTTCCAAAAAATATGTGATGCCCACTACGATTAATTTGTGAATTGAGTTGTTTCAGCTTGAGCAAGCTGGTGCGTCGAAGTGGCGAGTGAAAGAGGAGCCACCGGCGGTGTTCGCGGGTTCGGCTGCCGCTTCGGCGGTCACCTCTGAGAAGCACTGTTTGCAGGGATCTCAACTTGCGCTCACATCTTCCACAGTATGCCAAGGATGCATCGAAATAAAAAAGTAAGTACCTAAATGTCCTTTCCTAGAACACGTTGACCATCTCGAATATGAGTGACATTCGCAACATCTCAGTGCTTCATAATAGCGCAGTGAAAAATTTAACGAATGGCAGTGTCGAAACCATCATTATTGTGCAACTGTATTCTATTTAATACAGAAGATCACTAATTATTTTTGCCTTTCGTCAACGTTATCTCTTTAACAAATTGATCTGAAAACAGAACTGTGGTTTCTATTTTATTGCTTTCTGTTTTTGCTTGATAGGTACTATCTGCGTCGGTATCGTGGGTGGTCTGCCTTGAAATGTTTTATACGTTTATGAGGGACCAAATTTGCTAAGCTTCAGAGCAGCACCGAACACTGAGGATACACAATTAAAGCATAATTAGTGTTCGTTGTGCGTGGAGGACTTCTATAATCATATTCTCTTATCTTTTATAACACATTTTCTTTGATACAAAAACGACATTAAGGACTGCCAAGTACTCATTGTTCATTCATAATTCATTTACAACGAAACGATAGAAATGCGAGAAGAAAGAAAAGGCTAACAGAGCATTTTTTCAAGTCAGGACCAATTTTCTTGTTGCTCAAATCATACTCCTTTCTTAGCTCTCGCACGGAGATGAGCGGTATACTTTAGGCTTGCAAATTACTCAATCCATACCGTAAATGAAATTAAGGATTGTCAAATACTTATGAGAAAATTTAAAGGAAACGTAGTAAGTTGTAAAGTAAGACGACTAATGTGCCGATGATGCGTTCGTTGCGTCATTTCTGACAGCAGTTGACTCTCTGAACCATTGCAAATGGAGGCGTGATGCGGCTTTTGACATCAGCGAAGCGAACATTGTGAGTGTGCATTGGTTTATGCGAGTGCAGCGCAGAGTGGCGAATGCAAAGCATCTCGTAAGCTGTTCGCAGCGCGAGAGTAATGTTGTTTCGAGAGGGTATGCAGGTTTTTGGCGAAGCTGGCACATACACGCACCACTCGCTTCGTTTGTTGTGCGCCGCCACTTCCTCGAGAGCGCAATCAACGTATCGTGCCGAACACGGCTCATTTCGTTGCTGACAGCCACTTCTTTTGAACCAACCTTCCCAATATATATATACATATGTAATGGTCGTTTCGTGTGCACGTACGAACTTTGCATTCAAACTAGCATGTTAGAGGTGACATTCAAACCATGACACCGAGCTCACAGATGTTATGCTCTAGGTAAGTTGCCGAGGACATTATATATATATATATATATATATATATATATATATATATATATATATATATATATATATAGAACTTTGGGAGGGAAATATCTTTTCTCCTCCCTTCCCATTCTTTCAGCTAGCTGTTTCGTTAATAAAAGCCTTTCTGAAGTCACCCAGAATTTATAGAAATCTCATTCAGTTTTATGTAGTCCATAGTTCACACTCCCACTAAAAGCTGCAAAGTCCACAGCATGCGCAACATTTCAAAGGGTATGAATATTTATCAGCTGATTGGTTGGTTGGAATTTGTTGATAATCGATTAACTAAGGAAAGACCTAATAGTCTTCACAACGTTGCAAAAAATATAATGTATTTAATTTAATGCTGTCTGGGATTTTGTTGCGATAACCGTATGCGACAAATTTGCAGGAGAGTTATTACACGTCATATTTAACAAATTTCTAAGTTGCTTTTCTGCAGGGAGGTACAAGAACTGAAGCAACACTTCGAGAGGAATATACAAGCACTAATGTACCAGGTATGTGCTGCAAATGGCAACGAGCCACCAACCACCGCGTTGTCAGGCGCAGGTGCTTCGTTGCTCCGAAAACGCGTCGCTGCTCCTGAATGCCCCGTGGCCGTCAGACCGATGCCAACATGTAAGCGCATTTCTTCTCTGTAGGGAAGTTTGCAGAATTCAAAAAATTGTTACATTTTAAACGAGCACCCTAATTTCGGCAACTAGAACAGTGTTCGTTGCGATCGTTCATTCCATCTGGTTGAAGTTGTGCCCAAGTTCGCTCAACGCAAAGAAAGCTTGTAGCAATTCCAGGCGCATTACCATCGCCGTTTATTCATTGGAATCCTTGGCTATTCTCTTCGGTATTGCAACCGACGAGTCCGAGTATTCCACAACTAACACTACCCGACGGACTGCAAGTGGATTCGTCGAAAAGATGGAGTTCGCCGAGCAGTGTTGAAAGTGGTCAGAAAGCGGACAGCTCAAATGGTGAATTTTTTTCACATGTATTTCTTTCTCAGTTGAGGATAGTATTTGCCTATACTGAGCTCTCCCTATGCTCATGAATGGGTTTGTATTCGAAGCACGCATTCTTGTCAGCCTGATTCATTAACCGTTGATTCAATATTGCTCTGCAGTCTTTTTGTCTTTTTGTGTGCCTTTACAGATTTGCTTTTCAAAGGCGCATATGGCAACGCCATGTCTGAGCGTATATACTTGTAACTTATATGAGTGTGTCTTTCTATCTACTTGCCCCGGTAACTTCAACTCGGCAACAACTGAAACTAGCTAGGAGTTAACAAAATTTCGTTAATCTAATATGCATCATAGGATGAACTTCTTTTCCACCTGTCATACTAATCTGTCGATTTAAATTAAGGATTAGATATCTGGACGTGATAAGAACTTCATTTGCATTATCTTATTTTGATTACGCCACAGAAAACTTAATCTTTCATGAAATTATATCAGCAATCTGTGTTGCTCCGCATCGTTTATTCTCTATTTGATACCTTGCAAGGAGATGCTCTGTATATTTGCGCTTTAGCGTAAGTAATTTTAAATCTTTCTTTCACTTCCTGGCTTATCATGGATCTTTCAGTATGGACAATTTTTTACCCGCCTAAAAACACTTCCATTCTTTTTATTTTCCTGGAATATTATTTCATATCTGCATTATACAACTTTGAAAATTGTTGCAGCCTTATTAGAACTAATAGGTTGAGTTGAATGGTCATTTGTGAGCTGTTTTCCAGGAAAATTAATCTTTGATAAACTGCAGGCGAGTCATCGCATGTTGATCCTGTTGGACTAGAAGGCAGCGAATCCTCATCGATATCCTCGGCAGCGAGCACACGAATCATGCTTGCAAGTCCTGAGGTGATTCATCCACATTCACTTCTTCAAAAATCGTTTGCGAGTATTTAAGTACTGGAGAGACTGCATTTTGGAGTGCAGAATTGTTGTGCTGGCAATGTGTTTTTTCTCATATCTCTTGAGACAGTTGAAAGAACTTTGCATAGAAAGTTGCTGGCTTTGAAAGTGATTCTATGCAGAAGTGCTTCGTGACAGCGTGCTAACGATCACCCAAAAATTCAGAAATTAGCAGCAAACAGAAATTAGCAGCTAGAAGTTGATAAGGCATTGAACAGAAAGGGCTTTCAATGCTTACTTCAAGGAGTGTGATTTACAGCGAACGACACCGGCCACCGTAACCTCGAAGATGGATCCATTAGCGGCGCTGAACCCGTTGTTCTTCCATCAACAACTCGTTCAGCAGCTTGTCACCAATGGTCAGGGTACACAGAACACTCAGCCTCTCCGACAAGTTCACGAATTTGCCCAACAGCAACAACCACATAGACAGCATTCCCAACTACAACAACAACAGCAGCAGCTGTCTGCAAATAACGTCGACAAAACGGTTGCCCCTATTTGTTTTGAAATTTGCTGCTTGAGCAGTGCTTTTTGTATTTGCTTTGATGAATTACGATCATGTTGCGTTTGCATCAGTGATTACTCTCTTTCATATTGGCTAGTTTCGAGTTTTTCTTTTAATGTAGAAAAGTTTTGTTTTCATTTCTCAAGCATGTTTACGTTTCCAAGAATTTGTTCTTCGAGTTTGCATTTGCGCTTATTTGAGCAAATTCAAAATTTTTATGAATGAAAAGCATTTTTTGAGAGTCACTACTTAAATTTTTATACTTGATTGTGAGGTTCTCTATAGTTTTTATTTGGCTTACCGTTATCAAACACACTCTTATGAGATGAATTCGGTAGTGCTATTGAGTATAATTATATACGATAATTTTTAGGTGTCAACTGCGTTTACTCCAAATTTGGAAACGATAGCTAATCGTCATAACCAACTTACACAACAACAACAACTTGTCCAGCAGTTGTTATCGAATTCACAAAATGTGCAATCGTCATTACTTCAGCAGCAACAACAGCAGCAAACACTCACCGCTATTTCCACTGAACGAAAGGTTTTTCCTCTTTTCACTGTTGCAACTTACTTATGAATTATGCAAATATTATGCAATACTTTAAACGCTATAAAGTGCAAAAGAGTTAAATTCTTTCTAATAACTAAGCGTTCAATAAATAGCAACAAATTGTATTCTGTGTTAAATCATTTTGAGCGCATTTAAGCAAATAGATAAGCTATCATTTGAAATACTTCTCAACTTATTATTAATTAGAATTTCGTTCGGATAAATAGTATTAAGAACTGAATGATTTTCTTATATTTCAACAATAAGATGAATGAAAGAGTTTCAATTTTTTTTTTCTTTTCATGAGAAACTCGAGCGGCTGTATATCTCTTTCAGAAGCCGGTGTCCGACGATTACATCAAGCTCATTCGTCAGAAAGGAATAAATAAAGGCAGTATTTCGAGCATTAAAATCCCTGTACCTCAAGCATACTCTTGCGATCCAGGTAATCTTTCTGATATCGTAATTGCCAAGTTGCTGGCTATGTTTTTATGCGGGAGGTGGAGCAGGTGGCGCTTCAGCTCTCTGCTCTAAAATAACTCGATATTGCTTGAATTCACGGTGTTATTTGTATGAATCAACAACCATTATCAAAGTTGTTGAGAACTAGATAGAAGAGGGAGAGATAAAGCAGGTCAACAGATTGTCAGTGCGCTTTAATTGAGAGGATCTCAATGCGTTTTCCGCTTCGGGAATATAAGTTGAGCTGAAGACGCCTATTTTGGGTGAGCTATTCAACGAGCACTTCCTAATTGCCGTCTTTCTTGTTTGTTTCATATCTACTACAGATCTTTTATTTATTTATGTAGAAATTTTCATCTTGGTAATTGAAGTGAAATAGCAGCCTAGTAAAAGCATGACAGTGATAATAGCAATCGTTGATAATAATAGTGTTCATTTCCCTCTCAACTTTAGTTCATCTGCTCATATCTATATTTCCCAACTTATTAGCTGTTAATTTGCAATTAGTTTTGCTTGTAGTTTTTCGATATGAGCTTTCTCCAATTCAGTCGTTCCGCTTTTTGTCGATGTCAGTTGTCATCAATCATCCGTCGGCACTTTTTGCGTTCATAATTTGTGTCATCTCCTTTAACATTTCTCTTGGTTAGCCTTGTAATGATGGTCTGTGCTATAGAAAGTGTCAAAAATGATTTTAGGGTTGCTATTCTCGACGGAAATTAATCATCTTTAAATTCGTAACGTATATATTAATGCAAAATTAAAACAAACAGCGTAGTGTTCATTGAGTTCCATTTCATTTTTCGCTGCAATAATTCCATTAGAAACGACCAAAAATTTGCGCTTTCTACAGTCGAGTATGGAAACGAATACAAAGTTTTCTTATTGCAGCTAACAATTAGGCTTGTGATATAGCAAAGCTATAAGCTTTTATGAGTACATTTCCTCCACAAACTCTCTGTATGCTAGGTTTCGTTCCGGCGAGTGAGGAACAAATCGTGCAGCAATTCCATCAAAATCGACGCTGCGATGATGATGTACGTAAAGCGATGACGTTACTATCGAAGATGCTTGCCGAAAAACGAGTGTTTGGCACTAAATTAATGGCACAAACGACAGTTGCTGGACCAAACCATTCCACTTACAAAAATTTACCCGAAGAAGGAATCCATTACATCGCTTGTGAGTTTTTTGCAGTTATTTTTTATTTGTTGTTTGCACAACTTAAATATTTACTAGTCGAAATGTTTTATTCCTCTAACGCTTCGCTTTTAGTCTACTGCAGATACATTTCCGTTCGTTGAATAGGTTTAAAAAAAAAGTTCTTATTTACATCAGCTCTATTACTCACTTCTTTCCCCTTCCTCTCCCTCCCTCCTCCTTTGGCAGTGAATTGAATTTCTTTAACATTCGAAAAACTTAACATTCCATAATGTTACCAGGAGGTATATTTTTTCACCTGACGTCACTAACAAAAAAAAAGAACATATCATAAATAGAAAATTATCGCTTTGGCTAAGTTTGCAGAGTATTGCCTCGAAACTCAAAGCTGGGAGAATTGTTTTTCACTATCGATTATTTCAACAGTGCTTACCATGGGCGTACGCAGGAGTTTCTTGCCTTATACGACTGAAAGGGATGAAAAATCTCGCCAAAAATACCGGAACGTTTTCACACTATCACTTCCTTCCCTTTCGTCTTCCGAGGCTAGGTGACCACCTTATCGTCTCCTCCTAAATACACTAAGAGGATTTTGATGCGAGCAAATTTCTGAGCTATCGTTATGCTAGATTAATGCGAATTTGCAACCGATAATTGCAGATGTGTGCCGTAGCGTAATGTTGCATCGCATACCAAATGAAGATGAATTCTGGGAAGTGTTTCGCGATGTAACACGTAAGTTGGCAGCAAGATGTCGTCGTGTACGTCATTCAAAAAAGACTCGTTGCGAAGGACGTGAAGCACTTCGTCTCAATGATTGTGTCAGTGAACGTGGCAGCGTTTCAACCGATTCGCTGAGAAGTGTTGAAGCATCACATATGGGCGCTTCATTCAAATCAAGCATTAGTGTTGCAGCGCCCTAATTTTTTAGCATTTCATTTATGCAGCCTCATTTTCTATCAACTTTTGTAAATAAGAAGTAGCCAATATTTTAGACTAGAAACTTTCAACATGTTATTTTTTTAAAGTTTGCTTTTGTCGTTTAAAGTTCGAAACTCGGTGTTGCATGTCGATGTTAAGAGCGATTGCTTTGTTGTTGCACTAAAAGGAGGTCATCTACTAAGCAGTTCCATCTAGACTACATTTTTTCGGGCTTTATGACTTAATAAGCGCATCGATATCATTGAAGTCGTTGCACATATCTTTGCCAAAATTGGAGGATAAAGGATAAAGCACTTGGACATTCTTGGACATTTTGGACATTCTTGAACATTTTGGACTTTTTGGACATTCTTGGACATTTTAACACGCTCTCATAAAAAGAGAATAAAAAAAGCATTCATTTGATCACAGTCATTTTCTGTCCGCAAAATTTGGCACTTTTCCACAAGTAGCTTTAGGTGCCAAAAAAAAAGAAGGAACAATACAATAATTTCAGAAATACTGTTAACGTTAACGATTGATCTCTGATGAAACCTAGTTTGCGTTTTTACTGCTTTTAAAAGGTCAACGGCTAAGCGTAGAGAAAATAAGTTGAATTCTATCAGCGTGGATGGGGGTGGGAAAAAGTAGCGATGGATAGTGGAATGGGTGAAGTTTTATGACCTCTTCTTGACGAACTTTTTTTATATTCGTGGATTTTTGTTAGCTTTTAGTGGCTGATAAGCGCATTTGATTATTCATTGATGGATGTTTCTTTCTGCTTATCTCAGGTATTTGG
Organism: Baylisascaris schroederi; assembly: GCA_006503575.1. Classification (NCBI taxonomy): domain Eukaryota; kingdom Metazoa; phylum Nematoda; class Chromadorea; order Rhabditida; family Ascarididae; genus Baylisascaris; species Baylisascaris schroederi. Next base: position 127,178 of record QEWY01000099.1, on the reverse strand, counting down.
TTTGTTTGTTTGTTTGTTTGTTTGTTTTTCTTCGCATCATATTATTATACTCAGGAAGGTTTTCTGCTTACTTTATTATGGTAATCAAATATCTCTCAGGGATTGATTTTGTTGTCTTTAAACTCAGGTGTCACCTTTACAGTGTTGAATGCTTAATTGCACTCAGGGATTGCTATTGCTTTGCATTCACAGGGCAGTGCTTTCATTGGTGTTTCTCTTCGGATTTATTTGTATAAATTAACAATGCGACGCAAATTGCATAGGTAGAAAGCGATCGCACTATACCGGAAGCTGTTAAAAGATTTTAGAAATATTCGACGATGCATTGAAGAGGAGACCAAAAATAAAAATAAAAACATTTGAGTTAATAAATTTTTCGATTTTTTGAGTGGAGGTTTATGCTGTTTTATATCCAAAGCTGTCTTTTTTTATGTCCCTTCTGGTAGATCACAAAATATTTTTAATCGTTTATAAAGCGTCGAGATAATCCTTTCACCCCTGTATTGTGTGCGACGTTGCGCATTGGTATGCTCATTTAAACAGGTAGCTCGTTTGTTATATTCGAAAGGTAGAGCGATATTCAGTTTATCGCAAATCTTCGAAGCCTTCATGAATTCATAAAGTAGTAAAAGAATTCTGAGATCTCGTTTCAGGGGGTATTAGATGTACATAGATTTGCAGTTGCATTAAGCACGATATTTGCATTGCACTTGCAATGAGCACGTTTTTGTTGGTACACTACTATGGGGGGTTTTTTTTGCGATTGCGTGATGCAACGAAGTTTCCGAGAAAACTATTTTTCGCATTTGTGGTGATGGCTATCTAACGAATAGTGATGTCAACGTTGTATTGTTAAGTCGAATTTATGAAAATGCTTCCGAAGATCACCACACCAAGCACTGCCCTTTTATTCTTTGCTAGCGTGAAGTTTATTTACTTATATTGCTACTAACATCGTATTTTTTGTTTGCTAACCTCTAATCAACTGCCGGTTCATTTCTTAAAATAACCTCTATTATTCTTTAAGATGCGTTTATATTTAGAGTTGAAGATGCGTACTAGGTTTTCGTTTGCTGTAAACAAGTTGCAATAAGTAATTTAGTAATCTTTCGAAATAATCCTATAGTGCCTCGTTTTATAATAATATGCATAGTAAAAATTCATTACAAATTATATATATTTTTTGTATATTTTTATGGCCAAATTATCGCAAGGATCAAATGAAAAGGCGAGGAGGGTTCAGTGATGAATTTAGTAACTAACTTCAATGATCGTTGCTGCTTTTACGATATCGAATTTATACTGTATCACTCAATAATTAATTCCTCCCTTCGGCTTATCATAAAACGTTGGCACTTATTTCTTTTTAATGCTCAACTTATGCTCGCATAAAAATCATCTACACAATTTATTTACCTGTTATATCTGTGCATTATATTGCTTGCAACATCAATGTGGAGTGCACTCTTCATAAAGATTTTTTTTTTTCTAAAATGCATTATTTTAGTGATATAAAACGTAAAGAAATTTTTACGTTCCATAAAACAGATTCTTCCTAACAATTTCATGCAGATATTCACATTTTTCAAGGAATTTCCTTTTGATTGAATTGATTAAGTAGCCTTTTTGATTTTCATTTCTTTAGGAGCTTTTCGACAAATATGAGATGACTTGAATTTGAACCGTTTATATTGAGAATAATGCTTTTGCAATTACCTTTCAACATCGAGCACTTTGATTTTTCTAGCAGGCATCTAATGAATACGTTTTACATCACCGTTGCAATTTTACCTTATATAATGCATCGTTTCCGATTCTATTGTATCGTTTGTAGAAAGCATTGTGATATTCGTTCGATATTGCAATATTTTCAACCAGTCGATCCGATAAAGATGGGCAGAAAAATATTCGCATTTTTGTATTATTCTCGACAAATTTGAGCACAAAATTTGGATTTATTAATTAGATTGCTTAACTCTAAGAGAGGGGCTGATAGAGACAGAGTTTATCTGTCCAAAGATTTTTTCGTCGAAAAAAAAAAGATTTTTCTTTCTAGGAGGGAGGAGAGGGGGGAATTTATCTATTTTTTCGAAAAAAAAAACTGAAATGAAGTGGTGAAATTTCTTCGAGGACGATGTAGAACATTTAAAAACATCGGCTGTCATCTCAACTCATGCAGGGACAGTTTCGAACGTTTTGAATGAGAAATGTTTCAATCACAATGCAATCGAAATTTTTATTCTTTTTGTCTTTATTCCTCTTAGCATGATCATGCAAGCAATTGTCTTCATATGATTTTAAATGTGTTCATATGACTTCCACATGCGTTCATATGGTTTTCATATGCACTCATATGATTTTCATATGCATTCATATGATTTTCACATGCAGTCATGTGATTTTCACATACATTCATATGATTTTCATATGCACTCATATGATTTTCATATGCATTCATATGATTTTCACATGCACTCATGTGATTTTCACATGCATTCATATGATTTTCATATGCAAGAATTTGCAAATGTTTTGATATTCACTGATCCGCGTTGTAATCAAATAAACTCATTACTTTAAATTCGTATAGTGTAACAGATATTAGTCAATGATTCTAATCGACGAGAATTTCAATGGATTGAAATCAATGATTTTGAATACATGCAAATTTCTGGATTGTGGGAAAAATCCTGGAAGTATTTCTTAACCTTTTGAAGGATGATTAGATGGAGTAATGAAGTCAGGAAACTGAACCGCACTGAGGTTTAGACGTTCGCAGTACCAATTCGATAGCCTTTTTACTGTTTAACGAACCCTTTTTTATCCTTACATGCAGTTGCAGACCACTTTGAAAGAGAAGGGAGAGGTGGAGGATAGTCGGGGGTATTCCATACAATTCTCGATGAGTTTCTTAACGATTATGCATATGCCTTACTCTTAAATTTGTGCGGAAAAAAAAGTTCTTTGGTTGATAATTTTTGCAGCAGCTGATTAAATACATTATAAAAAGTTAGGATTTTCTTGAAATATATTCGTTGAATATAAAAGACAGCCAAATCCCTTTTTATTAAAATGGTCTCAACTCGAATATGAACTCATTGTTGAGTCTAATTTCTTTCGTTGAAAAGGTTGATAGCAAATAGCAATAAAAGGCGTCAAATTGAAGTTGCCATCTTTCCTTATAGTAGTATTATCTAGCATTAGTGCATTCAATGCTCATTTACGCGTTAAATTTGCATATAATGAAATCGGAAACATTCTCAATTACGAATCCATCTACAGAAGGGTCTGCAAGAATGAGGTTAACAGAAAAAAGTTCTCGGGCAGAAACCTCTCTTGTTAGCAAGTGTCCCTCATCGAGGGGACCTAATATAACAAAGAACGTCGAAATCTCGCATAAAAGCTTCTCATATCATTGCGCATTTTTCCAAAACTCAATTATGTGTGTGCGAGCGCAAAAAATTAAAAGTCTATCTAAATAAAACAGCAAAACGAAAGAATTCTAGAATTTACTAACAATCCTGAACGCACTTAAAGTAAAGGTAGAAATGATGGGAATTCTAGTCAAACAAATATGATGCTTTATTACGAATAGAAGAAGAAAGTTAGATAAGCAGTACGTTGAAGACAACTAACATCATAGAAATAAACAATATCGAGGCTAAAAGAAGTTGTTTAAGGGATCTGTAATCGTTGGAATTTTAGAACCGTCATGCGTGTCCTAAGAAACATTGAATATTTCGCTATTCGCCGACGAACGGGTTTCGCAGCTCATCTCCGTAGCATCTACCACTCAGCAAGCCTCGGTATTCCCTTCTTAGTTGGAAAGCTTGAAAAATATTAGAAACAAATGCACATTTGGCTAACGAATCCGAGCTTTTCCGACTTCGTTAGCTGCTCTCTGCATAAAATTCGCAATTTCTAACTGCTCGCTAAATGTTTTGAAGAATTTGTGGTTGATTTTGCACGTTCAAAAAAAGCTTATCCGATAGTCGCGTTAGAGTTTGGGCTCTCCCTCATCAGTCCTGCTGTAACTGGAAGGTGTCGTTTAATGTTCGTTTCCAACTCACCGCAAATTAAAAATTTGTTTGTCAGGTGGGTCTTTCATTCCTCCCAAATGAAAAGCACAACCGAGTTTATACGGTGGCACGGTACGTTGCATCGGAACGAACAACCTTGAGCCTCCTGTAAAATGTACCTTGCAGCGACATGACTCATCGCTGCAAGGTACATCGGCCGTTGATGCGACCGGTCGACGGGGACTGCTGAAAGCTTCAAAAATTATGCTCGGTTTATGCGGTATTTAAGGGCCTCGAGCGGCCGATCCGGCTGGAGGGCTTACTTCCAGTTCATCAGCCAGTCCATCAAAGAGTGATGGTGTAAAATGTATGCGTTAGAATAACACCAGAGAACTAGCATAAAGTTAAGATCTATTTTTAAACGTGAGATCGAAATCAGAAACGGAATGGCCAAACGGAAAGATACTTTCGTGCCCAACAGGTGCATTACAACAAGAAAACATAGTCTGAAATGTTTTACTGCATTTGGTTAGAATAATTTTCAGTGCAAAATGTGTAAATCGTGACACGGAATTCAGGTCGCAGAAGGACTGTTAGTGTGTTGCAAATTTTTGATAGTCATATTTCGAATAGCGCTATAGAAACTATTAAGCATTTCGATAAGGCTTAGCTAGTCTACGCATCAAGAATTTCCGGGAAAAGCGTTGTTAATTATGGAATTCAAAATCTATAACATGCCGAATTGGTCATCTTGAGTGAGATCCCAGCAAATTGTGTCGTATTTATAAATCTTAATAAACTTCTACTTCAAAGGTTAAAATACGAGAGAGGATCCGGTGAAACTCATGTCAGACTTAGCAACGAAATATTATTCGACCACTTCTATGGGAATGTCTAAAGTTATAGAGCTAAACCACAAAATTTGATTTATATTTTCTTGGCACAGCATCCACCGCTACAATTTAAAAAGAACTCCATCGAACGTTGCGCAGATCAGTTGTTTGCATCCGTTTGATGTCTTCTTTTTCCTGAATTACTTGATGTTTTCGGGTACGTTAGTGAAACGTTTTTGCGGATTCTCAGCTTGTAAATGACGTAAGTAAGTGGTAATACATTGTAAAGCGCAGCACCTTTGCCAAATTTTGTTCCAAAATAGAGCATAGAGAGAGTAATCGACTCCAGAGCTGCGTGCCAAGAATGATGATGCATTATTTATGTAGTATATGATGTAATATGAGTGGAAAAAAACGTCGAAAGGAGTGATGCTTGAGAATGTGTGAGAGAACTTTTATATGACCATCCCAATTAGCACTCTGAGGTAGTCAATACAAACAAGTAAATCACCTTATTAATACAACATTATGATGTCAAAAGTAACAATCGTTGTATTGAGGTGGTACACTATTCATGCGCTCCTCCAACACTACGACGTTACGTCTGTACTTAGGGTATGTGCGCGCAAATACGTGTGTCCGTGTGCCTGTCTACCTGACACTTCTGTAGTTTCAACTCTTGAACCGCAGAAGGTGAAGTGAGGAAATTTATAAGGTGTAATCTACGCCGTTGATGATATCTGGCACCAATTTGTGAACTAGAAATAAATTTTAGACGCCTAAATATGCTGGAATGTTTACGTATACTTTACAGGCCATCGGTTCAAATTTTCGAGAAACAAATGCAATAAGTTGCATCCGTCATATAATGTGTTCGAAGTCGGCGAGCGGTCACACTTCATTTAAAATATGGGTGTATTATTAGGCATGTATTTTATCGTTTATTGGCGGTACAGGAAAATGCTTGCTCAGACTTGTCACTCGTATATGTTTATCGTCGGATAGTACTCTGAAATGCGCAATTCGCCTGTTTCATGTTTGAGATGATGCGGTATATCTGTTGTGCTTGTTGAAATAGAACCCTTAGGTTTTTGTTGTTCGTGGAACTCGGAGAAAGGCTCATATTTGGTGAGGAGGAGGAGGGGGAGGTGAAAATTGGGTAGTGCATCCGTCCCTTTGTTTTCCTCATTTTACAACCCGCTTAGATGAAAGTTTAAGCGCTGTCTGTGTGTAGGGCAGATCATCAGAGAGGCCGCACACGATTGCAGGAATATCCTCTCGTTCGTTTAAGAGTGAGCCTGGTAGTGTTCTTGAGCTGTGAGATTCGAGCGTAACAAACTTGCGCCATGCATGATAGTGCATAATCACGCATTTTTGAATAGGTCATTAGCTGCATAGAGCGTTTGTGTGTAGGACAGCACAGCTAAAGATTAGAGACAAACAATAATTGAGGTTTGCGATGCGGAGATTTGCGCTGAAATCTGACGTTTGGATCTTTAAATGGTTAATTGTGCCGTGAAGCATTTACCTATGGCTACATTGTGTAGAATCGGGTAGCACGTGTTGGGCAACAAAGCTGTTGCACGACGATCATGCCGTATGTCGTATCCGTGCTTGTGTGTGCCGTTGAATCGCCCACTATAGAGCTACACATGAAAATATTATTTGCCCCAGGCATAGCGGAACTAATTCCTCATGGAAGCATCGTATCACTCACTGCCCTTGAAGCAGTGAACTAACCCGGCGCAACTGTCCGCGTGTAAAATGGCCAGAACCATGAACTTTGACTCATATGCACCTAGTACCTAACATTGAAAGTGGCCGTGCTAAAGATCCATCTGTTCATGCGGTTTGCGTATTGGTGAGTAATAAGCAATCTAGGTGTGCGAGGCCGGATTGTGCATGACTTATTGCACTGCTTCTTCATTCTGGAAGGGAGCTTAGGCAGGCAGTTCATTTGAACGGAAGGCTTGTGTTCGAAATAAGAGAACATTGCTTGTGCACATGCATTCATACATTTATGTATAAACGTCTATGTGAATACTTATATAGTGTATGCATATACTTTATATATTTAGTTGGATGACATAGTTGTGATGTGGATACACACGATAATTGAAGTTTGTGGTGTGAAGGTTTACGCTGAAGTGTAGACATTTGCGCCACCGAATGATTGCTATACGCTTAGTTGTATTATGGAGTGCATGTAGATATTAAAATATATGTATTCATGCATGTGTATGTATGTGCATATTTTAATTTCTGTTTACCTACCCGTAGAGGATGGATCAGCAGAGTGGAACACCTGTTGGAAGTTAATGATTGTTGAACGGTTACAAACGAACAGTTGAGTTACTCTGACTTGATAAACTACCTTCCTCATGTTTTTGTTTCCGGGCCACTCAAGGAAAACATCCAGAACGATATGTTAGTTTGCCTAGAGGGGCACTTCTGTTGTCCTGCATCCCACTACGCCCTCATCTACACCGTCGTTCTCCCTCCCCCACACCACTCGCTTAGGCTAAAAAAACATGCTACTACATGCGTTCTACATCGTAGAGCTATTGCATCAGCTTCATCCAGTTGTTTGAATTGCTGCGTCAGATTGCTGAAATGAGCTGCATTGGCGAGCAAGATGTGAAGAGCAGAGTAGTGACGGAAGGCCTGTGCCTTTAGAGTCGACTACAACTTGAAGGTTTTCTTTGTCGTGCTGTCGAGCACCTTCCTCGCACGTTTCCGACTTCTCGAGCAATTCGGATCTGTTGGCAACGAAAACGATGTGCCAAAAGTGTCAGCAGTGTTCGACTATGTTTGTTACGCATCATGAGAAACGATTTGCAGTCGTGGATATTCAAACGGCTTGCCACTCACTTGTCATAGAGCAAGTTAAACAAGAGCGCTGTTGCAATGCACACGCATTCTACAAACAAATAGCAGGATGTATTTCACTGATTTCACTTGATCTATTCGATTTGTGCTTCCTCTGACCATAGAATACCTGTTTTCTTGATGGAGTGTGGAGTTATGATCAATATAACGAGCTAATGCGACGATTGTGCACAGCTTTGATGTATGAGATTCGGCGGATATGCCTGCAGTTGGTGTCCTGACAAGTTGGAGCGGCAGCGCATAGAGCTATTGAAAATGCAGCTTTTCAGAAGATAAACTATTCAATTTTCATTAAACTCAGACAATGTTCATCTTGTAGTCTCAAATCAATTTCGGCGGAGTTTGCAGTAATCTGCAAAGGGTATGTTTTGCTATAGGTAGGAAAATCAAAATGTCAATAACGTGAAGGTAAGAATAATGTGCACATGAGAGGTGCTTCCGCAATCAAGGCTATTTCCGAGGGATGACAGCGCTTGCGAGCAGTTGTGAAGTATGAGGACTGGTCATGTTGAACCCGTTGTATGCAGCCGTGGCACCTCTTGTGCGTCTTATGGATGAGAATTGAATGATCTTTCACTTGCGGTGTTCAGCAGCTTCTATCGTTCTCGAGACATTACTTACGAATAGCAATTCACTGCTTTTCATCCACCCTATATATGTTTTAACGTAGATATGTGCATGTTGTATGTATTTAAGTAGATATGCACCTATATGTACTTTAATTTCCCTTTTTTTCATTCAGAAATGGAAGAATCTTTTGAGCTCCCTCCGTGGGAGCGTTTCGGCCGTTGGTTGCACTGTATTTGCGTGGTGACATTTGATCTGGAACTTGGACAAGCGTTAGAGGTGAGTGATTTAGTGATTCTCGTCTTTCCACTCGCGCTTATATCTAAGCCTAATCCTTGCTTGCATTTTTTTCACCTTTATAGTTTGTTCTTATCGTTCTTATTCGTTCGTCAACCGTATCCAAAATTCATATATCTTTTGCTTCCTCTTCACGCTCTTGCTGTTTATCACTCAATTTTTTCTAATGTTTCTGGTATTGATGAACACTGTAGCGAGTTTTAACAAGTCAAGACATTTGCCGATGACGTTTCTAACTTAGCTGACGTTCCCAGCTCAACTTGAAGCCGAAGCCGATGACGTTTTTCTAACTCATCGTGAGAAAAGAAGGGGAGGGGGGGGGAGTTCATAGTGATTTGCAAAAGGATGCTGCTCGAAGGTTTGTGTGTGTTTGTGGTGTATGTAGACAACAGCTTGTGACTGTTGATGGCTTTATTGTAAAAAAAATAGTGACATTCGAGAGGGGATTCTTCCGATAAGCGAATAAGGTACGATCGTTTGCAGTTGCTATTTTTCGCTGGAGTGGAATATGTAAAGAAATATGTCGATATGTTGCTGAGTGTGCATCATTCAATGAGCATCGCACAGGGTTAGTTCCGTTACAGCGTTAAACGAACGAACGCTTTCGTGGAGTGAGAGTGATTGCATAAGGGCCCGTCTAGAATGTTCGTAGCAGTGTTTGTGGATTCTGCATCCGAGCAATGCTGAAGGGATTTGTTGATGTACCATTGAACTATGTTCAGGTGGTGTATCCAGGCGATGCGCAGCTATCATCCACCGAGAAGATGAACATCTGTTATTTGGCGTTCCCAGATTCGAATAGTGGCTGCTCACGAGATACTAATTTCCACTTCCGTATCCGACGATCCTCAAGCTATCTGAACGCTGCCCAGATTGCGTATACGGAACGCGTACCAATTGCCGCCGAAATCGATCCAGTTTATTTCTACGGATTCGTCCATTTTCGGTTTTTTTTTGTTTTCACTTTTTTTATGGTCTGTGGACATATTTTATCCCATTCGACCATTCATTCTATGCCTCTCTTGTTTATAAAATTTCTCTATTTCTATTTTCTACAAGTTTTTTGCACTGTTAATGCATTGCTTTTGTCATCGAGATGGGTGGTTGATGATGTTGATACTTACCGTTCTGTCACGTTTTGATTGATGCAGTTGCTGACTGGTCATGTCATCGATTAAGCGTTACGCTATCGTATTTTCATCACAGATCTGTATGAGGATGAATCGATCGATATTTTCTTCTGTTTTGGAGACGCCAAACTTTTTTCATTCTCCCATTTTTTTAAAGTTCATATTTATTGTTTGAAGTAATTGGCCAACCCTAATGAAAAGATCTCGTGTACACGATTGTGCTTTTGTGAAATATTGATTTTTTATTCACTACATTCGCAATTCTTCAATAGTCGAAAGTTCATTCATGACCTAATCTGAAAGTGATATTAGGTTTCCGTTGTAAAGCTTCATGAAGAGCGTTCATTGAAATGCCTTATTTGCTTGATTAGCAAGAAGAGAGTTGTTCTTTTGTACATAGGAAGCAATAACTAAAAGCACTCTCAGAACTTATCCTCGTTGCGACATTGCTTTTGTTTGATGCTGTTTGATTGTATAATATTTAAAAAAAAAAAAATGCGCTTTACATCGCATACCTATATGTTCATAAAAAATTTCTCTTCATTAAGCAAACTTTAAAAAAAAATTACTTATCTTTCGTTGTCACAATACTTTGAGATTTCTTTGGTCTATCATCTTTTTAGACGTTAATAATATTGACGTTCCATTTTCTTAGATGTTTCTATGTGACTCGTTCCATAGGATCAGATCCATTGTGTGTTTTATTCTTTTTATTAACCTCTAAACCAAGCATTTCTTCTCACTTCTAGAGTATAAGCTGTTGGTTTCATATTCGTTTCACACGCTGTTTGGTCTGTAATTCATCTCAAGTTATTTCGCCCCATTTCCTCACGGACTTTATTTTTCAGGCAACAGAGAGATGCAACGTTGCCTCGTGGTTATTACCAGAAGGTATTTGACACCGATTTTATCATTTCGCGACCAAATTGTGCTGAATGACTTATTCAAAAATATGCCTCCACTATGCACTGTATTAGACGATAGCAAACTGTTGATGTTGCTTGGAGAATTCTCGTTAATGGCATATAGTTACCGCATTTAGCCAGGGTATAGGGTTTATTATGTTGCAAATCCGGTTTTATTCAAGAATCGGGAAGACTGCAACATGGACAGTTTATTATTTGCTAGCAATGTTTTTGCTGGTTAATGGAATTGATTAAATTGATGTGCATTGAAGTGGGATTTGAACATTTTTCAGAGTCTTGTGCTGATAACGCTTCTTCCTCTTTTCAATCTTTTCACCTATGTCGTTGACTCAGTAGCGAACGGTTTCTTTGAATCGGGAGAGCCGGCTATCGAAGCAGGTAGATTCACTCTTTTTTGAGTTGCATTTATCAGCGTAGTCGCATATTTCGAACTGATTTGTTTTTGTTTTTTGTTTTTTTGGCCGCAGGAAGTAGAAGTCAAAGTATATAACCGAAAACTTTCTTTGAGAGAAGTTACAAGGATGGGAATGATATCCGTGTTACGTATTGATTGGTCGACAGAATCATCTGATTGAATGGTAAAATCGCCCGATTGATCGATGAAACTGCATAATAAGTCGTAGGACAAACTTGGTTAAATCTGTTGATGACAGCGTTTGTTCATTAGTTCTCGTGAATGTGGCGATTTTTTTTTAGTTTCAGGAAGCGAATGCATGTTTGTTGTGGAGCCGCATTTTTTTCTTATCAGTACTGATATGCTGTAAATCGGCTATTATAGGATAGAGCACAGTACTTGCCGGCCTCCTATTTCAGTATGTTGTTGTTGTTTATATAGATGCTTTCAGCGTGTCATCATATAGATCAATGGCCGTCACCAACACCAGGCGAGACGTTGCTGCTGCCATTGATGGGCACTGTAATCCAATGCCGCATTCCATGTCGAACGGATATTCCTCTTACACAGACACCTCCACTCTTTGATATAAAGGTGGATGCGATTTCCTTTAATCGTTTTGCACATTCTCTGGAGCATTCATATATTAAGCGCTAATTTCTCTCACAGAAATGCTGTATTTGCTTGAATTTAGGTCACCCTAAGTGGATGTTGTTGGAAAGCCGCAAAAAATGGGAGCCGTTCTTTTGATTATATTCTCCCCTCCGTGCTTCCCTTCCCACTTCGAAAGGGCTCATACTTCACGCCTCTTCCTTGTTCCACTTAAATAAGTACCAGGGCCTTCCACACTGTCATGCATTATCAACGCGACTAGTATATATATATATACATATGTATATATTATATATATATATATACATATATATATATATATGTCTTAATATTGCTTGAATATCTATGTAGATGGAGCAAAATGAAAGTAGCAGAGACTTGAAAATTCATATCTCGCTTGAATGAAGGCAGAAGAGGGTGTAATGTGGCTCATCTCTCCTTCCTTTCCTTCAAAGGAATAGCTTCATCCTTGGTTAGAGTGATCAGTAGAAGTTCATTGTTTCCATCTAGTGGAATTTGATGTGCAGCTGACTTGAAACCACTCCTCAGATCATGTGGAATGCTGTTTTATGGGTCGAAATTCTTAAGTGTTGAATTGAAGAGTTATTAGAGTGGTTATGATTGAAGAGAGACAAATGTGAGTAGCGATAATGTTGATTTGTAGAGTGCGCATTCACAGCACGCTCCGATGGTTTTGGCATCAGTGAATGAAGTGAATCTCTTCTCGTAAGTTTTTTATTGTAACCTGTCATCGTTGGCAGCTCTTAGTTTCTCAATTACTTTTATTGTGAATGCTTGTTTTCATCTTGTGATTTAGTTTTTTGCTGCAAAGCGTTTTATAGAAACGAGGTGAATTCGCTAATTTCTTGTAGAGAAATTATTCGAACTTGTAATTTACTCAACAAAAAATATACTTTTTTCCACTGCTAAATAATTCAAAATGCAAACATAACAAAGAGTAATCAATAAATGGCATGAAAAGTCATTTGATATTGCTAGTTTTCATCGATTTTTTCGATCAGTTTAAAGGCGATGTTGCTAAACATGTCTCTAAACAATTGAGGTTTTCGACAAGATTTACAAAACGGTTCGATATATTAAACGAAAAATTCTTTGCGATGGAATTTTAATTTTTGCAATGATTTGTGATTTTTTTCTCTTTAAGAACTAGTTACATCAATTTTCAGTAATCTCCTATGCGTTCTAAACCACGTCCAACTGTTATGGGAATTGGTACTAACAAGTGAGGTACGTCCTTTTCCCGTCAGGTTGATATTTTTATGCTTTACAGCTTATGTTCGCATATTTGACGATATCTCGAATTTCACTTGGCACTACTAAGTAGTCGAACGGCATTTCCTTGCTTACCTTAAAATCTCGGTATAGTATTTCGGCTGAGCAGAAATTTGAATAGGCTTTCTGTGAACTAACTTTTCAAAAAACAACGTGCAGAAAAAAAAATTTGAATTGGAAAGGAATTTGTACTAAACAGCCTCAACAAAACAAATGTGCGAGAGGGAAAGGCTTATATGAGCTTCGGTTAATAGGGGAAGAATTCCTTTTGAAGTGGGCCGAGGAAGAGCAATTTTATCAAGGGAAATTATTTTCTGATAGGCTTCGTTCTATGCAATATTAACAGTTAACGTATGCAGTGAATTAAAATGGGAACGCTGAATGAAGTTGTTTGGAACAGTTCAGTGTTGATGGCGGACTAGGCATGCATCGTTCTTATGTAAAGAAGGGAGACAATTCTTTAAGAGGATAGTGTCTGGAAAAAAAGAAGCATTTTTCAGCTTTTCAACGCAAAAAGCAACCCATAAAGAATTCATTGCTGTTTACTAATTATTTTGAAAACAATTGTTTATATTTCACTGTGTACATATTCGGAAATCTCTATGGAAACTTTTTTTTCCATCAATGCATCAAACAACCGTTCATGTTGCAGCCGATTGTGGTCATTGCGCCTGGTCCTTCAGTATGCTCATCGTTGGTGCAGTCACTCATTTCGCTAATATGGCCATTAAGGTTATTCTTAGAGTTGTTATCTAAACTCTTTCTAGACGCATATGCTCAACTTTCGATTGCCTCAGCACAACGTCATTCCCGCTTGCTTATGATATAATTTCCTTTTTATCGTTGAATGGTTAAGTAGGTATGTTATATTGACGTTGATGGATTATTTTTTAGTGAATTCTTTCGTTTCATTTAAGCGAATAATGTAGTTGTTGAGTTGCATTTTTAGTAGATCACCATGAGCAATGTCTATTGATTAATGAGGGAATATTCTTTTCACATTCTAATTTCAGGTATTTCAATGATCATCGACCATTCTTCACAATACATGATTCTGAATTTAGGGAGTACACCTCAAAAATGCATCCACCGTAGGTTTTCCACTTTTCTTTGCGTTCATTTTGATTTTTCATCTTATCATTTGTACTACGGAGAGGGATGCAGTGGGATGCTGAGGCAATTGGAGTAGAAATCCTTTATATGTGTGCCTATTTTCAATGCGTTCATGTGAGCATACCTTTTAAATGTATTGCGATTGAGAGAAATTCAATAGAAAATGCCAGCGCAGTGATTATTTCATTGCTAAAATTGCGGTCGACTGTATATTTGTCGAAGATATTTTGATAGTGCTCAGGTATTTACTTTCTTTTTAGTGCTTTCTTAAAAGGCAGTCGGATAGTAAATGATATGAGCGTTTGTGCCGATAGAATTGAGTGCATTTGCGTGACAAGCAGTGATGTTAATTGTGCGATACGCGTTCTTCGAGTTGTGCATACGGAATGCCTAAACACCTCTAGACCCATCCTCCACCCGCTGCACTCATTCTTGAGATGATTTTATTTGCGTGAATTGGAAGGATGAAATTCAGGATTGTAGAAGCATGGTTTGAGTTGTTTTTAGGCCGAACGTTATACTCGGAGTGACAAATCCTTTTTTTACGAAGACGCTGCAACATTGGCCGCATATCGTACGTGTTGGGGACGCTAACAGCAGACATGTGGTTAACGCCGAAAGGACCTTCAGGTACCCTTCTCAACTACTCTTCCGCACTGAGAAAGGCCTAAATTTCTGATATCGATTTATGGGGATTATTGTTTTTCGGCGTTAAAGTTACACTTCTGAGGTATCGTTTATTAGTTGTTTTTGATTGCCGATATGATTGATCGTATACGGTATGGAACAGATGTTAAAGGGAACTGTGATATTTGATAGTGACGCCTTCCAGGAACGGGTGTTTGGAAGAATAGAAAGGGAATTCTGAAACGCATTTCACAGTTCGATGCTTTAGCCGATCAGTTATATGGCTTTCCTGTTGTTGCCTGAATGCTGTAAAAAAAGAACAATTCTAATAGTATGTTCTGAAACGATCGATTAAACAGTTGCAAATATATTTAGATTTTCAACTTCAGTACAATTAATATTTTGCAAACAATTTTTTATCTTCTAAATCTAGGTCATTTCCTTTTTTTTGACTCAGTCGTTTTGAAGCACCAAACGAGGCGTCCATTCATAATTAACGTGACGATATGTTCTCCTGAACTGAGAACAGTGGCTACACTTCCAATTGCGGTTTCCTACTTCATTTCCTGCAGAAGATAGGTATAAGCTTGGTGCCAGTCTGACACTAATCAAAATGAAAACAGTTTTAAGACGTGATATTGGTCAGTATCTGTACGGAACTGGAATGCGTACGTATAAAAAAAACATGGGTGCGTAAAATACTAATTTGTGGGCTGATCCACAGGTTTTCTTTCTTGCCGATATCATTGCTGCTTCTTTAGCTAGAACTTTTGAACGTATGGCACTGCAGTTATGAACTCATGTAATGAATACTTTTTCGATGCCTTTCAATGATATGGTTGGAATGTAGTTTTTGTCAAGCGTAATCGTCTAGGATGTTTTTGTACTTTACTGAGACCACTTTAAGGAAGACGTGGGACGGTCGGACTTTGGATACGAAACCGGGCCTCTACACTCAGTACAGACCTTTTCTGAGTCGCGACAAGACTCTCATGAAGAAGCTCTTGAAAGGGGAACGACCGGACTCTGTGCAGAGCGCTATATTACGTCGGCATATGCTCGAATTGACACAGAGTTTTATGATCCCACTTGAACGATATTTGTCTTCTTTGATGCCTTTACAAAAACAAATGTCACCTTTCAAAGTGAGTCTGCTGTTTGTAAAAGATCGTCGTTCGTGTATAATGTGAAAATGCCCCGATGGGGTCATCCCTCAGCGCGGATCTAATTTCCATCATCGAGCGATACACAAACTGAACTCTGGTTGAGCGTAAATTGATCAAATGAGCATTCAATCAACCATTAAACGCTTAGCCACATCCTATGGTTAAGTGGTTGAGCGTAAGCTAGTAAATTTGTATGATGTTTGATTGCATGTGAGACTCAACGAGCGAACGCAATGGTAAATCAATCAATGTTCATGGACGTGGTTGCTTAACTGAGAATGTTAAAAAATTTTCGTTGAAGAATATCGATGCCATTCAGTTGAAGCACACTAAATTACATAAATCAATGTGTTATTTCTTTCATTTAATAGTAGGCATTCTAGAGAATAAACGGTGCTTTTTTTTAATTCTATGATATGGCTTATATGAGTTTTTCTGTATTTACTTATACGCATGCAAGAAGTTTTTTTTTTTTGGGCAGAGGAGCAATATTTTAGACAGGTTCTGTAGAAGAACGCATTAATGGAAGTTTTCTCTTGTTTTTGGTTGGGAGAGGGGGAGGGTAATATAAATGAACGCTGTGTAAATGGAGCTATAAAGTCACGCCGACATCGGCAATGCGCTTGCTAGTTTGCCCAATTTTGCTAACATTTGCGCATAGATGCGCATTTTGTGACGCATATCATGCAGTCTTTTTCATCACCACATTATGATTGATTTATTTTTAAGGCTGTTCCACAGGCGCGATCTTTCGTTGTTGAGGAATTTCTACTCGGCTTAGACGATACGGGTCCCGCGTTAACGTGTGGCGTTAAAGGCGATTGGAATGGTACTTTTCCTAACACATTTCTTTACCATTTTTCTCTTATTTAAAAGACTTATTATTGGTGATAGTTTAGTTTATGATTGATTGTTAAGAATATACTCAAATATTTTTGCTATCCGATTTGCAAATCGATTTTGGTTATTCGATCCGACTTGCTAAGAACCATTTTGTTGAGGTTATTTTTGCACTTATGAAGAACCACATAACATGATAGTATGTTTTTATACACACTAAGACATCCGAAGTGTCTTTATTGACCAGAATGATATTAGCAGTTGCTCCGATTATTAGCAGACATACCGATGCAGTGAAGGGAATGAGTGCTTTCTGAAGTTAGAATCTTTCCATCTTCTCTTAAGGCTTCCTAAGAAGGCAATTCTCAAAATATATGTTCTTGATTCAACTAATTTTACCTCACTAGTGGGGAGTTTATTTTTGTTTCGCAACTTAAAAAAGTGCTTAGCGAAACTGTTTGCTTACTTCGGCTTCGGATTCTAGGCTTATATCGCCGATTTATGGCGTCGAAGAATTTCGAAGGCTGGTTGCGCTGCAGACGAAAGGATGTCGACCGACAGCTTCGTGCTGCCCATCTGGAGGTAGTTCAGTAGATCTCAATTACTTTCATTATGTGATTGCATTATTTCATCGAAAGCGCTATGGGAGACTTTATGTTAGCATGACGACTTGCACATCCAGTCCCGATCCTCAGGTCGACGTCAATATTGATAACCGATACCGCTAGGTGGATATGCGCACAATTTGGTCTTCGATGACTGCCTTCTTGTACATATTGGAGAAGTACCGTTCACAGCTTCTTTTTTTTCACATCTTTTCTCCTCAGTCATTGTGCTTTTTTTTAAAACATTGCTTGACTATTCTGCTTGTTATTACGAAACATAAACTTTAGTCACTTCATTAACCAAAATATTGCAATCAAAAGACCAGTAACCAACGAGATTTCGGATGTGCACTGAAGTAGATTGTCTAGTGTACCACTACCCTATTGGATCGCCTCTTATCCTGATGGTTTTTATGAGTGAAATCTGAGAGGTGGAAATGAAATGAGAGTGTAACCTCGATTAACAACAGTGCTTTTTCAATGCATTAAATCTGTTAACACAATTCGTGACATATCGTGTGCCAATACTGTAAAAGAGGTTCGGGGCGCATTTTGGTCGGACTGTTTGATCGATTGATTACATTGGCGATATCAGCATGCACTACGGCATCATGATGTCGTCTCTGTATTCTGTGTTTTGATTTGCTTTAATTACTTCTGCTCCGAGGCAGATGCGCTGTAGGGTGGATAGGATTTTTGGCACAGTGATTGTAGGTACCCCAAACTATGGCTTGTGGCAAACATTTTCTAGTATTTTAAACGCATTTGAAATGTGCAGAAAAGATCGATTGGTGAAGTGTTTGAGCGGATAATAGTTTCAGGTACTTTGCAATGCAGATTTCAGTCCCGATGTGCTGCAGGGTCGTCATCAAGTTGAAATAGTTGATTTGGTGTTGAAACTGTGTGATCGTATTCGCGGCTTAGATGCGTCGATGAGTGAGGTTCGTGCGCGTTTGCAATCACAATTGGCTACAATAATGCAATCGGTCGATGATGAACTCAAGTCAGTATTACTGTCTAATGCTGCTGTCAGGGACTATGTAAATTGATTCGAATGATCACACTGAAGGTATGTGGATACGTCGTTTTTACAAAGAAATATCGTTTGCATGCCGGATGCGTATCCGAGCATTATCTGAATTGTTTCGATGTTTGCTGTGTTGCTTCCTCTTTTTTTTCATAACGATCTCTGGTACATCACTGCTTCCTTCATGTTTTGAGTAGATTTTTAGGTGGGATGTCAACGATATTTATCATCGTTGCTTTTTGGAGAAAGTCCTATAAAGTGAATCGGTGTGGAGTGAACGACGAGTAAATATGTTATCAGACTTGATGTGCCAATTGCAAATGGTTAGACTATGGCGTAACTCTGGGGAATCCTCCATTCTATTGCAAGGAAATATGTGACGAAAATGTTTTCTGTCAACTTCAAACATCCTTTCAATTTGCTCTTTTCTATATTCTCAAATGCGTCTATTTGTATTTTAACATATTAAATTTTTCAGCTGTTCTATTTTCTCTTCTTCCCCTCATCCTCCGTTCTCCCAAAAACAGTTCACGTTTTGATTTGGCAAGTATTTTTTGTTTGTCAACATTATTTCCACGCATTTGTTTAGATGAGATGAGTGGACAGATCAGGTTACTTCGAAATTGGACAAACCTCGCCTAGGTGTTTGGCATTTGTGACAGCTACAAGTGATTTCAGAATTGCTGTAAGACTCAGCGAAATTCCGGACAGTAGGTCGGTGCTAACTGAAGATATGGCTGAACACGACGAACTGCATCCCATACGAGTCGTGCCATCATGGCACATTTGTGTGCTCTTCTTATGCACACTGAACGATGCGATTTGTCTGGATAGCTTGTTTGGCTTCCTGAGTCGTCAACGAATAGCATCCTCATATTGCCGAGCGGGAACAACGTTGAAAGCAGCAAGGTAATGGGGTCTTTAAAAAAAACAAAAGAAAGAGGAAGAAAGGTGTTGTTTTTGAGTCATTCATGAAGCCTTCTTTTTTTTTTTTGAAAAGTGCAAGCGGGTGAAATCCGCCGTTGAAATCATGAGGGTTTTCAATTTGACGAGGCATTGAGTTTCGAGCAATAACTCTGTTTGAGGATAGGTAAGAGGGTTGTTAAACGAATCGGCTATGCGCACCAGCTTTTGTATAACAAATTAGCCGATAATTTTAGCATAAAAAGATAGGCGGATGTTGAAAATACAAGGATCGATGGGAAATAAGAGAGCGATGTTTTGCTTTTCAATTGAGAACACAACGTCATGCGTTTATGATCCGCAATTTGAAGACTTGTCACGATTCGCACGAAGCAATATTATCTTCGTTTATAACGAGACGCATTCATTTGGTTGTTGTTGAATAAAACCGGTGAATGGGCATCATATCATAATTTTGCGGTGAATTTATTCTTTCACATTTATTTATTTTTGAGCGAGAGTATTTGAAATATTTAATTTTTGCTAAAAACTGCTAAGAGATAATAGGCGCAGTATAATTTCGAGGTACTCCTATTTTACGATATCGATACTCCTATTTTTCACTTCCATTTATTTCTCGTAGTAACTGTAATGTTTTGCATATATTTTTATAGTGTTTTGCTGCCGTTTTCTCTTCCGTTTATTTTCATTTATATGTACACTTAACCACAGTGTGCTTTTGTATTGTTAAGTGTCCTCGAGGTTTTGTTTTTCTCTCACTCACTCACTTGTTTCTATTTGTTTATTATTGTTGTAGTTCTTTTGTGTGAACGATGGGAAAATGATCTGTGCATATTTATATGGTCATAAATTGAAAGAGTATTAACGTATCATAGTATGATCAGCATTTTATGTTTTCTTTTAATTCAACTGCCTTTCGTTAGTTATGACCAAATATTTTCATCTTTTCGAGTCTATGATGATATTTGATTTTCATTTGAAGTGATTTTTTTTTTCTTTCAGAAGATGTGTTGGAAGTTGATATTGTATATGTAGTTCTCTTATTCTGGGATGGTTATTGGCAGTGAATAGTTTGTTCATTGAGTACGTTTTAAGCTCATTTTAGTGGTAAATGCGCAAAATGAGGTCCGCATTTCGTTTTATCCCGCTAAACAGGGCGTTTCGATGGATCGAAGTCTGCACGTTAAGGATGACCCACGTGTCTGTTCTATACTAGAATCTGCGTTCTCTCCATACACTGGGGCATAGCTTCACGTAATCTCCAGAATTCTAGAAATAGTGGAGAAGTAGAAGAAAGCAGAAAAGCGATGAGAATATCTATGAAACAATGGAGAAATTTGAGGTGAAAAGGGAAAGCGAAGAAGGGAGATTGGAAAATGTCTAGACCTATTCTAAGGGCTTCATTTTATTAAAGGTTCTACGCGATGAAGGAAATATAGCCTGAAGCGTTAACGTTATTTTTTTTTTAATAAACGTGTTCTAGATTACACAGACACCATAGTTAAGTATTACTGCGGCTCTATTTGTTTTTATTAGGATTGGTCTTTGTTTTGTTATATATATATATATATATATATGGCGGGTTCAATTCTAAGCTGTGCATCAGTTACATGGATGAGCATTTCGAAGAGTTTGTTTGCTAGAATCGATACATTTTTGATGATAAATTGTTTAATGCCCATTCTTTGATAGTATCCGAATCCGAATACTTTTGTGACATATGTGGGGAAGTACTAGTTACTATAGTTGTTGTTTATCACTAAGTGGATCCTATTGCGTCGATGAACGTTCCATCAATAAAGATTATGGCATTTTGGTGTATAGCATTTGTAAACGTTTCCTATTCGTCTAGCTATACTTTGATATGTGGATATTACTCTCCATATAGTATGTCTTATGCATCCCGAACTGTTTTATGTGGTATTGGTGCTGAAGGGAAGTTGAGCAACTCACTGGTGTATGGAGAGGTTGGTCTGTCAATAGCACCGATATGTAATAGAATGCTGATTGATTGAATGAAAAGAAAAGGGATGAAGTCTATATAGGAAAAGGGGAAAGGCGAAATTTTGGAAGTGGAAATATAAGTGAATGGGGGAATCAGCAATAACTTTGAGAGATCAAAGTTAAAAGTGACAAAAGAATAACGGACAGAGAGTATTTCTTTGTGAAGTGCCAGTAACGTTTGCGTATACCGCAATCACTAGTGTGTATTCTTAACCACTCATCTGATCTCTTATAATCATTTGCCAGTAGTTTAAAACCATTGAAGTATGTTTTGGGAAAGAATGCTTCCATCCGATTAGTGGAGCATTGTGACAGTTTAGCAACATTGCTTTATTGTTGAGCGTTTCATCACAGCTTCATATAGACGTGTTTGAGAGCAGTAGACAATGGACGAACAAAATCGAAAGCGCAACGAGTCTGAGGATAATTGGTGTGCAGACGACATTTCTAACTGTCCATCCTCGGAGAACGAACACGGTTGGCGTTTATTTCTTATGTTACTAATATCTATGCAACAAACAACTCTGTATAGCAATAACAATGAGAAAGGGAAAAGACCTCAAGTTGGAATTTGCTAAAATGGCATGCAAGCAATAAGCAAATTCCGCAAATGAGGATTCTCGTGCATGGAATTGCCTGATATGAACTTGTGAAACGATGACTCAACAAGGGAGGGAGTTTCTTGAGTTCCTGACGGAGTCGACCTTAGAGTTGCCGAGGTCGCCACTGAATTTCAGAGTAACAGATTTTAGTCGTGCAGATGTCAAGTATGGTTTCCATGAAGTTGAAAATTTTCCGTACATCTCCTGCGATGTTTATGCATTGGTGGCTTCTGAGGTGATTCCGAGGACGTTTTTTGATGCACATTACACTCTTTCATGCGAAGACAAGCACATTTTGCGTCACTGTTTGGTATGTTTCCCACTTTGTTCATTTTTCATATGCGCATGCACATTTGTATCGGGAGCTGCGCGGTCTTCGTTTCGAGAATCCGGGCAATGCGGTGGCATTAGCTGAAATCTCACTAATGACGAATCCAAACTGCGAAGGCCGACGCCGATCCACTCGTCAGCGCAAACGTAAGTGTGCTAGAATTCATCAGCAGTAACAAAAGTGCTTTTTTTTAAAGCAGGCCATTGAGATTAGTGTTGCATGTCCTGTCATACCTTACTGCTACGTTTTCTGATAACCTGCATGCATACGATGCTTTAACTGCTTATTTCTCATCGTTGTTTATTTATTTTATTCTGTCTCTTGCTTTATGCAAGCTTTTTAATGCTTTGTTTTCGTTGTTACAACGCGGCTTTTCTTTGTTCATCTCAGTGCTAAAGGGCTAAAATATTACCTTTCGCTTCCTTTTTCAACTTTCGTTTCTTTCAAACTTGGCTTAATTAATCCGGCAGCTATGCGCTGGCGTTTCTCATTCGCACCTGTAAGTGATCGTTTATGGTCCAGAGCAAGCAGCCAAGCAAATATCTCTGTGCTGGCAATTTAGCTGTTAAATATCTGTGTGAATGTCTAAGGCATGAATCTATTTACTGATTACTAATCTTACGAGCCACAAAGAACACAATATCTGCAATTGTTGATATAATTTCTTCAGAAGTCGTATTTGCAAGCTTTGGCTGTGTTTTTTAGACAATGTTTTCATGGCGTTAGGTGCAGTTGTAATGGCAGTCCGAGCGCTTCATTTTTTTTTTCTGGTTTGTCTTGGTTTTTCTTCAAATTTTTATGGGAATTGTTGCTCACTCGGTTGTTGAAGATAATAGGAGAGGAGGCTGTTGGATTTTTCTATATCAGCGATTTTAAGGCATTGCTGCACTGAATTTCTACTTAAATTAGTGACACTGGGTTATACGCACTCTAGAATTACCCCAGTTGAACCATTCCATGTAGTTAGAGTTTCGAAGTTGCTTTACTCCTCAGTGAGTCTATAGATAGTAATGCAGTAGACACTAGGAAGTAGATTTAATTTTGTGGCATCTAAAAGAGATCACGTTTCCTCATGTCCTGGCCAAAAAAAAGAGGAAGTTATTCGTATTTTAAACTCATTTTCTAGACTGGAACAAATGCCACATAGAGATAAGGCATGCAAGTTGCCTAGGAATATAAGCAACAGGTAGTGTGAAATACCCGTAAACGTACTTTTTTTTCAAATGATTTTAAAATTTAGATTCCCCTATGAAGTTTATGTAAATAACAGTTTCAATTGCAAATCAAGAAGCAGAAATGCATACAAGCGCATGTGGGATAGATGCAAAATGAGACAAAAATAACGTGAAAATGGTGCATTTCATTGAGATATTTTAAACAAATTCAGATCGTGGGAAATAGTTTAAGGTTGCGATTTCGCTCAGATATCATGCACTGAAAATGTAGATGGTTGCAGACGAGAGAGTTGAAAATCTAGCAGGCAATGATGTTACATTTTTCGAATTGACGACGATTTTCCCTTTTCTTTAATTCTACGTATTTCTCTGTCATATTTGCTGCTTTATGTAGTTGTGGTTGATTCTTTGATCTAATTCTGCTTCCTATCCATTTTTGCTTTTGTTGTTCTTTTTTCATTTCTGAAAAAAAAATACTAGATCAAATTGTTCCAAGCTATTTTTGCAGCGAGGCGTTTATGCCATGTCACACTTTCATCAGCGACAATTGCGCCGGTAGGAATGTCCCATGAAGGTCACCGACTTCAGATAGTTGCGTCTTTGGACTGGCGCCATCGGAAGTATAATTATAAGGGCGGCAGAAATAATTCAATAATGTCGCTAGCATTTATAAATGGATATCAATTTAGGATATATTAAAATATGCTTTCAGAGGTGTGCGTTTTACAGTATTCGCCGCATCATGATGAAAACGGCGATTTTGTGAAACAAGATGGAACGAAGGTGAAATTGTGCGATTGTCTAAGGGAGTCATGCCCTGGTTAATTTTTTTTTTTTGTTTTGTTTTTCTTTTATATTGGTCGTAATTGTCTAACGAAAAGGGTTACCGTTAGAGTGACTTATATCTGAGTGTTGAAATAAGTTTAAGTAGTTCACATTCAGTGATGTTGATTCACTGAGGCAGTTACGTCATACTGGTTTAATCGTGTTAAATCAATAATCATTAGAGTCAAGTTCTATTGATTGCGTGAAGTTGGTTGGTGTGACAGCCGAGTGATGCGACAGCTAAATGAATTAGCAGACAGCCTTCGCAGGTGTTCGGCTAATTCAGTATATGAAGTTTTGCTTTCATGAATGTTAACAGACTAAAAAACGGCTAGAGCTGAATGCTTCATGTGATTTTTTTGTTGGTAGTCGATGTGGCGTTATATAAGTCAATAGGTCGACAATGTGAGACCTAACCCACAACAAAAACTTATTAAATTTGCTTCGTCTTGCAGCCGAGTAGCAGTCGCTGGTCCCCAAGTAACCGTTTAATCTTGAATGTGCAAGTAATTAGCTAGCGAACACATCAGCATAGGTACGCGTAACGACAGCTATGACAGTTGTTGTCTAACCGACTAACCGAACTACCATGGAGTTTATCTTGCAGGACGGTTACGACAGGTTTTAATCGCTGGATAGACATCTTCCGATATAGGGCGCACTATAGATCTTCAAGCGAAGAGCTGAAATGAATCGTTAAGAATGTTTTCGCATATGTGGAGCAGATTAAGTAGTCAATTACAGGGAATATCTCCTTCGCTTTACATGATCAGGTTTCTAGCACGGAGTTTATCGCGAAAAATAGTTACGCCACATTTGCGCTTCGATTTATTGTGAGCCTTTCGGATTCAATATTACTCTTGAATTGGTGACATATATTGTTGCACACGTGGAGGGATCATGGAAGTTCGTGTTTTGAGGGATGTGATTCCTATTATAAAATGTAAAAACTTTCGGAAAGTGAAATATGAGGTCATTGAAAAAAGTATTTTCCTCCATTTTAATTAAACGGTTCTGTTGAATAAAGTGATAATCGACTAGAGAATTTTGAAACAAGCGTGCAAAATTTTCGAACAAAATTCCATACAAAAGGCTATAGGCGGAGGGGGAGGGGAACCTCGGGCAATACAGCAATATGCTTTTCGATAGATCAAAGCAGTTGTTGTGTGTTGTCTGCAAAATACATTACGACTGAGACGTGTGTGTTTGTTTGTTTGTTTATTTCATATGTATTTGTGTCTGCTCAGACGATACTTTTTTATACAGACCAGTTATATTGATCAAAACTGATCGAAAAGAGCACATATTTTACAGGAGAGCAGGTAGATAAGCAGTCAACACCTTAATGTATACCATTTATAGGGTGTCATCCCGAGTGCAAACACTGTGGCTCTCGGATGTGTGGGCCTGCGTGCCAGAAAGGACGTGATTTTGTTCCTTTGACGATTGGGTGTGAGTGCGAACCGAATTTTGTGAGGTACCATCCGTTCATGGAAGCGCATAAGCAGTGCTATTCTTCCTGCTATTCTTTTTCCACCTGAGACACAGTGCTCATTGCACTGCTGTGTTCTGTATTGCGAGAATGCTTCTCGGTCAGGGGAGACAGTGAATCAGCGAAAAGTCGTTTTACATAAAGTGGACCCATCTAAAAACATAGTTCCATTAATGGGAATCGCATCGATGTGAAATGGGAGAGAGGGAATTCGACAAGAAAGTCGGAAAGCTATCAGATTGCGCTGCGGGAGAGGGTATTGAGGGTAGACAGGGAAACGCAGAGAAGTGATTTGATAAGATATTATTTTCACTTCAGAGTTTCCTCTTTTGGTGCACTACACGTTCTGCATGATTTTACGGTGATATGACGATCATACAACAGCAACTTTACGCCAGGATGTGTGTTTGTTTGCATATTTATCTGTATGTGTCATATTTATCTGTACAAATTTCAAATCATCTACAAAGAAGACTAAGGTACAAGATTTCATTAGAACTTACTGTGCTTAGAGTTGAATATTCCATGAAATCTGCTCATATGTAACCTGAAAATTTCCATAAATCGTCGTAAAGCATTTCCACGTCCATGCTGATTAAGTTCCTGTCGTTTCATTTGGTGCTAAGGATAATTGCTGCTCGGCGTTATTCCAAACAGTATTTTTACGGGTTCCAGCTGTTCATTGTCCATTCATTTTATATTACTGCACAGGAATTGTCTCTTATTGTTACTGTACAGTACGACACTTTTGTTTAGTTGTATCTATGTTTCCTAATGAATGAAGCTTTATTCTTTGGGTCACTTTTTCACAGCCTTATTTGCATGAACTATCTCAAAAAATAACGGCTTTCATGTTGTTAATATACTTTCTTCTCTGTGAGGCCTTGCCCTCATAATTGAAAATAGCTAATGAATCGACTTTGGTATCACTTGAAATTAAGTGGAAATTGAGTGCTTCTTTTTTCCACTGATCTTCCCAATAAATTTCTTACCATCTTCCATTTTTATAGATGCTTTCGTTCGAGTTGTAAGACACCATTTCTTGCTCTTCAGACCGGCATAAGATTTTCAGATACATACGAGTAATTTCGAGTAAAGGAATATCTTGAGTGTGAATTCATTCACGAATTTCCTCTGCTAAAACTTAGAGTCCCAATCGGTATGAGCAGCAGATGTCTGAAATGAGAGCTGATCGAATGAGATTCATATGTAAGGACAGCTGCATGTCAAAACAACTGGTAGGGAATAAGCATGGACATCTAAACTTAGTGAAAAAAAAAATTGAGCAACAAATTCTTTTTAAAAAATGAGAAAGCTTTAGGTATAAAAGTAAAAACAAATGTTTCTACGTCGATCATTTTTTGGGGAAATCCTTGTATCAGTTTGTAATGCCGATGAAGATAAGAATAAGACGAATGCGTGGAGTCTTCATCTGTTATATGCCGTCGTTCGCAGCATTCGTCACTGTCAACAAAGGAGAATAACAAGCAAAACGAGAAATGGAAAACTGCGTGGTATTTTAGGAGTTTTGAGAAAGGCATATCAGTAGTTGGTGAGTGCGGTTCGGATCCTGGACTAAGTGCAAATCCTTCAACTAATGTGGATATATCACCTGCGCAAATTCTGAGGCGTTCACCTTCGTGCGATCTTGTAGACGATTTGAATCCTGTGGTTGATGCGCTGTTGCAAATTTCCTTTGCCAAAGCGCATTATGGTGACTTCCGAACACGCATGTATGTCTGTCTGTCCGTATGTCCGTCTGGTGGTTTCAGCTCTAGGATCATTGAATTTGGAGCTTTTATTTTGCATATTTTGTATTCCATTGATGATGTGTGAAATTAATTGATGAAATAAGCAAAGTGCAAAACTGCATACTGTGCGAGCTCATCTGGTACACTTCTACGCTTGTTTGCAATGTTCGTTAAGTTCATTGGTCGAAGATATTTCGAAAAACGTGTGTCACGGTGAATTACCTTTTCATTTTTATTTTTAAAATTACGCTTGAAGATGAGAAGGAGAGGGAGGGAGCTGTTGGGGAGAGCGGAAATGACCGGATTGTGGGTGGGTTGATAGGTGAGATCGAGAGCAAGACAGTTGCTGGGTGAAGGACCAAACATTTGATCCGAGTCGTCGACCAAAGCGTACGGGGTGTTTATCGACCAGTATATAATGTTTGCCGTAGAGGGCAGTTGGAGGCGTCAATGACAGGTTTTTATGTTGAGGCTGACTTGATTGTGCAATTTCGCCAGTAGAACGCGTTTGCGTCTTACGATTTGTGATTGTTTTGAACAGATTGAAGGTGGGCACCAGTTTAGTGATGGCAGCGCTCATTATGAGGCTTCTGCTGTATCATGTACTGCTCGCAACTATCGCTGTTGGTGAAGAGTCTTGCTTTCAAGGTATTGCATTTCTCGATGCATCTTCCTGTGTAATTTCAAGCTAACTGAGATTTTCGCTTCGTTTAAGACTGCACGTTTTTGCTCTTGCTTCTTCGTAACTTTGAATGGTAGATATTTGAGTTCACTCACGATGATTTCATGACTCTTGCGTAGATGCTTAGAGTGGCAATAACATACCGATGCGATTCTCCACCTTCCTGAACTATAAATACTGTATTATACTTGGGGGCAATTGAAAATATGAGTGGGTTGCATCTGAGCCCCAATATAACAGAATTTTTTACAATTTGAGCAGCATAGAGAAATTGCTGTTTCAACGGATGGCACTGAAAATATAAACGAAAGAGCTCCGTCACCAGTCGTCTGCAGTATGCATCCAAGGAAGTGCTACCAATTGCTTGATGTCACAACATAACAGATACTCTCGAGTGAGGTGGAAACAGTCGGCTTGAGTTCGTGTGGTGTAAGATTAGAAGCAGTTTAGTGCGAGACACCGGCACGGAACACTGCGAAAAGCCTATACCAGGAACGTACTTTTACTACGATGGCAAAGCGGGTGTCTGCCAACCGTTCTACTACCTTGGTTGTGGAGGAACGACAAATCGCTTCGAAAGCGCTCAGAAATGTCGGTTGGCATGTAGCGGTGCAACCGATAACCGAAAATCCATTGCGATAAGTAAGTGTTTTTGTTTTGCTTCGTTTCGTTTCGTTTTGTTTTACGAGGTGACGATTCTTTTCTAAAGGCGTAACGATTGCATGCTTCATCTTTACAGGTAAATTTAAGCTTCTGAAGTTCTTAGCTGAATTGCTGAATCTGTCTTGCCGCTTTAGAAGGGCGAATCAACGCATTTCCAAAACTTGCGGTAGAGATCCTCAGTGTTCGTTAAACCACAGATATAGAGAATGGAAAATTGCTATGGGTCACGCAATTCAAAACAATATTTTTGTTTTGTAAACTGCTGAGATTTTTCCCGAAAAGAGATATTTTATCAATATTTTCCCCCGCTCTTCCATCAAATTATGAATAATTCGAAGCAAAACTAAGTCATGGATTGCCGTTTGTTCTTTCAGTTGTTAATAACAGGGTACAACTCTTGTGGATGTTGCTATGAAACGGATACTACAGGCGTTCGTAATGTAGCATAGTTATTAATTTACGCTTTTAACGTTTAAAAAAGATGTACAACAAGGTTACGAACATTATAGGGTATAGGCAGATATAAGAGAAGAAACCTCCACCTCATATAAAACACCGTATCCGCATTAAATTTCATTGTCGTAGATTGCGTTGTTGTTTCTGTTGAAATTTCTATGCATTATCAGTTATCATCTACAGAGAGATGCAAAACGAAAGCGCCCGCGGCACGTGAAAGCAGCGGCAAGTACGTACAATGTGGTTCATGTCCAGAGGGCTATGTTTGTGATGCGGACCTTTGCTGCCCGACGAGAGGTTGTTCTATCACTCTTTGGGCATTGAAAGCACTATGGTTTTGCTGATTGCATCCACTTTTGCAACTTGCAAGAATTCTGAATTATTTGCTGTCCATGAAGAATGCGTACTTTTGTATTGCTATCAGTTATTTCTTTTGAAGTTATTGCTTTTGAAATTCGATTTGTTGTTTTTCTCTTTCTGGCTGTTTTATTTTGAAGTGACACGTTTTGCTTTATCGATACCACTGCCCTCTGTCAAATGTGCTTCTTCAGTATTAGTTTATATGCTTAAATTCTTTCAGTCCTCAGAAATGTTTATTGTATTACAAAAGAATCTGAAATCTAGTTTTCACTAAATATTTGTCTATGAACTAAGGAACAATAAATAATAAAGTAATGTAATAAAATAATAGGAAATTTTACGAGAGCATATTGTAGTGTCGAGTAGTTTAATAATCTTTTGCAGAATACTATATCTTGAGAGTTTGTATTCTGAGGAATTGAAGCGACTTCCACAACGGTTTCTTTTATGGTGGAAAAATCGCGCCAGCGCCATCGATACGAAATCTATTCAGTCTTGCTTTGATGAGGAAAAACAACGCAACTATCTAACAGCCATACAGTACTTACAATTTCGGAAAATGATTGACGTAGTGATCAATTCATGTTGATGTTCTTTTCAGAATACCTCTGTACACTACCATACGATGCCGGAAAATTCGGATCGGAAGGGCCGATGTCGTCTCGCTTCTTCTACAATCCAAAACTCAATAACTGTATGTTTTTCACATATTTCGGCACGAAAGGCAATGCGAACAATTTTCTCACATACAACGACTGCACTGCATTTTGTAAAAACAGCTGAGAAACGGTTACTTTAACCTTCTTTTTTTTGGTGAAATTTCTCTCCACATTCCCTCACAAGTTTTCGCTGCTGTAAAATGCACGTTCCGCCTTTTCTTGAAAAAAAAAATCTTTCTTCAGTTTTTCCGAGCGTTATTATTTATAGACTATGAATCTCATAAGACGTCTGCTAATCGAGATTCTAGCATCACTACTTCTAGAATCCTTTACCGAGTACATAATTCATTGTCCGGAATGGCGCAGGAATTCTATGTGGGACATTGAAAGACTTTTACGACTTGACTTTCGAATAAATTCGGATTGCTTGGAGTGGGAACATAGATGTATGACTTTCAAGAAAGCCAAAATAAATCGAAAAGTAACACGTGGAACAAATTGCGACCTATGCTTCCATTCTTTTTTTCATTTCACAGCATGACTCAAGTAGAAGTGTGATGTCGAACGCAGTATTCTCAGCATGAATTTGTTTACAATCACTATTTACCTTGAGAACTGCTGTTGTACATCTCTATTTATGCATTTTTAAATTGATTTATTTCGAAGTGAGTATTCATCTGTGTTTATGTTGGAAAAAACGACATACGTGTGTGAACATGTTGCATTGTGAATTTCGTTTAAACGATATCTTATTCTATTTTGATATTTCAATGTCTTTTCCGTGGAGTGAACACATTTCATATGGTCATCACAAGGTTTCATTGCTTTATAATCTATAGCTGCTTAATCATATTGTGTTTGATGTGTTCCGAATCGGTGCTCAAATAAGAAACTTGTACATGTATAGAAACAAAAATTTTTGATACAATAGAATTGGTTAAAAAATATACAAAATCATTAGTAGAACGAAGGTATAATATTCAGTTTGAGGGCGTTGAAATTACGACATTTCGTTGAGAAATGACGAAAGCTGATGCGTTATTTTGCCACATTTCACACTGCGAATAATAACCTCATCTAATAATTGACTGAATGCAGAAAGTTTTTTCTTTTTTTGCTTAGAAATTAACCGTCAATTTTATGCAATTTCTAGTCACATTCAATAGAGGCCTTTTCTATAGCATCGGATTCTTATGCGCTCTTAAATCCCATGCTTGAGCTACGCTATTTTCAGCATTGATAATGAATGGAAAGGAATGAGGATATATAAGCTCGATCAGAAAGTATGACAAGAAGATGCATATATTTATATATATATATATATATGCATGCATTAACTAGTGAAGTAGAAGGGCGAAAAGTAGTATGATAATACCTATATTTAGAAAGTCTTTCAAGTTCAGTCAGATCTCAAAGTGGCACGGTAACGTAGATGTTGAATTAGTGGGCATAGCATGACTATCTCACTCTCTTACTTCCTCACAGTTCAATAGGTTTTTGTCCACAATTCCATGGACCAGCAATGCTCTTTTCGCATGAAGTCACAATTTGAAAATTCTCTTTCAGGAAATGCGCTATTTCTGCATTGTTTTCTAAATCAATTTTGCTCTATATTCCTTTTCAAATGTTTATGTTCATTTAAATTCCTTTCTAGGCGCGACAAATACATATGAGTAATTAAATAAATTAACTTAGACAGGAATTACCTCTGTACCATGAAATATTTTCTGAATCCTTAAGCGAGAATATATATTTTTTCTTTTCACCAGTGACCCAAAATGTTGGATAAGTTCTGCGGGAGAACCTAGTAAAATAGCTACGTGAAATGGCTTGTTTTCATCACATACTTTAGGAATTTCTTAGTCTGTAATACTTGCGAAGAAGGCATACGTGTATGTGCGTTTGTCTGCCTTTCTGGCAGTTCCAATCTATGAACCCGAAAAGCAATGTCTGTGCAATTCGTTGGGTGTATTTTGAATTGAAAACAGATTCAATGTCCTTTTATCACCTCCTTCATGATTCACAGAGTGCATTTTTTTAATGCACCAGTGAACCGGTGGATCTGGTGACCTGATTTACAAAAGGCATGTGTCGTGCTACGTTTTGTAGTACGCTTCTCTGTGTTTGGTTTTCTATTCCCCATGCTCTCTCACCATTAAGCGTTTACTTCAATCGAGAAGATTTGGAAATCTTCGATAAATTAACGATTTTGAAGCTGAAATTCGATGGAGTACTCATCGAAAAGGTTGACGCATTTTCACGCATTCGCAACACTTTACTCATATGCATACAAGAAAATTTCGAGATCAATACTGCATATCGTTGAACGCATGATCGTGATTCTGTGTATCGGATCGCTGAAACAGTATTGCAGTTAGAGATCACCGAGCAATTTATATCTATTTCTTTTTTCGCTGATTACTCATCACGTTCCCGCGGGAAACTTTGAACATTCCTTTATTGTACCAACAAACAATTCTGTACTCTTTAATTCGTTAATTCATCTTTTTAGAAAAAAATATTCCACTGTAAATAAACCAACATAACTTTCACATTTCTGATGGACGATTTTATCAGAGGGTTCTCTGTGCTGAAAGTATCCCTCCGCAAAATCGGCGTTTCCTCGATAGCAGTGCCTTTCGTAATTTCTACACTTGTACGCTGTTACCTGTGGTTTACAAACATAGCCATTGTTTTGCCGTGCACTTTTCCTTTTTTATATTTCATGACGTTTTCCCAATTCATCGCTAACTCGAAAAATAACGTCCGGAATGTTTACTTATAGCTATTAAATGTACAGAAAAACCCGCTGTCCAAGAAACCGGAATTTTAAAGAACTTCACAATTTCTAACAGAGAAATGCAACCATCGTCCTCTTACTAGTGACTGCAAAATTCAGAAGTTTAAAGATGACATCCAGAATGTAAGGATTGTAGATAAAAACCGAAAAGAATGAAAGACCGTGGTAGTAGTGGCGCACAATATTCCGAACGTTTGATGCAAATCTCCGCAAGGTCACCTGAAAACTTGAACTAACAGCGTGCATTTGTCAAGATTCGCTGTAGATGTGAAATCAAGAAGCTTTCCTAGTGAAGGATGCTAGCTGTTTTTGACGGTTTTCACCGTTTAAAATGTATCAATCCCCCGTCTAGGCTTCCCTCTAGCTGTGGCAAAAAAGTATTGGTTCTAAGAAGCCGACTAAATAAATCCTACCCCCCCCCCCCCCCCCTCTCCCCTCCCATTGCCAACAATTTCAATCGATTTCCACAACGATGTTCTTGTTGTTCAAAACTTGGACCGGTTTCTTTCAAATTTTAATCACTACCAGCTGAATGGGTCAGAATACATACATTCTCATTCGTTCATTGCTGGTGTAAGTTAGCCACTATCCACAGTATAAAAGAAACCGTTAAAACATCTGAGCAAACGTGGTGGTTACCGTTGCGCAAAGCGACAAAAATTATTTCTATTATTTCTCAGGCAAAAATGAAGCACCTCGAGTTGTAAAAGCGGTAACAACAAAAGGCAAACTTTACTTTGAAGGCTAGATCGTAGGTGTTGCGATTGCATGTGAAAGCAAAGAAAACAAAGAGGTTGTTGATCGACCGATTAGAAATATAGCTCATAAAGATATTAAAATTGCACATCCATCCAATTGGAGCGCAAAAAAGTGGCTGCTGTAAGTTGCCGCGGGTGTCAACAAGCAGGGCATACAAACGCACCCCAAAAGTTTGGGGACGGTTAAACCGTGTCTTCGACTATTGGAATGCGAGTTCGTTCTTGGTGGTTGTATCCCGCCGTCTATGGGTTGATAATGCATCATCAACGCAAATTTTGTTGTTCGATAATAATAGCCTAGCGTAATGTCGTTTTAAGTGCTGATGTTGAAGACTCTTCTTTGTGCAAAAGTTGTTTCACATACAAAGTCATTTCCGTTTTTCGCTTAAACCTTTTTAGGTGTCAGTGTTTGCTGCTGTATATGTACGTGCATCCTTTGTCATTGTCATTGTACGCTAATGTTGGGCGTCCTGTTTGTGATGGTATGCGCGCGTTGTTGTCGCATGTTCGTGCGTTTGTTATGTGAGCGTTTACCGTCGCTTTAAATCTCTAAATATTATAATAAAGGCTTAATTACCCAAGTCTGAGGTGTGGTTTACAAAGCAACGCCAAAGTGCAAACAAGGATACTTTGCGCGGCGGAATACGGTGTTGGTGTTGGAAAACGAACCACCTCGACAATATATAACATATTATTCCGTAACTGAAAGAGGCGAAAGGTGGTCGTCGGTGCACAGAGGGCGTCATCATCTGGAGCAGCGCGCAACTCAAGTCGGTCATGAGCAGGAGCCGAGTGGACGTGGTCGTCAGCTTCAGCGTGGCCGCAGATTGGTCAGCAGCCGTGGAGAGACAAGTCGACGATGGATCAGAAGCGCCGCACATCAGCACAGATGACTACGGCAGACAGCGAAGGACAAGCAGCAGCACAGTCGACGGTGAGCAACACTGATACAGGCCTTCTTTTCGAAAGGAATTCGTTTTGTTTGTTCATTTTCACTGTTTGTTCACGAACCTTCAGGGACGTACTAACCTTTTATTGACCTCCCTACCTTCTGGAGCATGTGTTTCTTTTTGACAATGATGTGTGGCGTTAAGCTAATGCCTCAACCAAAGAAATTATGCAAAGCTAATTTTATATGAGTGAACTAAATGCGGCGCAAACGGTGCAACTTTACTAATCATCCTAAAAAGTCCGGAATAAGTTAGATTTAGGTGCTCGTTATAGTCATGTTTGAAGGTACTGGAAGCCGAATGATGAAAGCTTTTGCGAATATGTTCTCTTCACGAACCTCTTCTAACGCTCATTGAGTTGTGTTTTTGATGAGGGGCTTTTCCCTTCGAAGACTGGCTTCAATAATTCGATAAGACGACTGCAAATTTCTTTCGATTCCGATGTTACCTTTACCTGCAATAATTGAATGTCACCGACGCATTACATTGCCAATCTCCACATCAAATAATTCTCACTTGTTCATTACGTGGTCCGCTCATAGATATACTTTGCTATATAGTTGAAATTAACGAACAAAGCCGTTCTTTTCATTTTTCGCTTTGAACTTACTTGGAAATCTCATAGACAGCATTGACATTTGAGGACTGTACTCTCTACATGTAGTAGAGGTGGTAAGCGAAAGGCGTTTAGCACCAGTGTGCAGCTAACTGTCCATTGTATGGGCGGTTTTCTGTATATGGGAGGCTAAAAATAGCGGTAAACAACTTCTCAAATGTTCATGCGCGTTTTTCTGTATAATGCAAACTTCGCTGTAAAATTTTGACGGTGCATTTGGCTATGTGGCTTTGACGAACCTTCGATAACAGTGAAAATGCAAGGTTAAACGAGCATTCGATAAATGAAGAAAAAAAAGGATATGAGATGCTCTTCGCGAGTTTAATGGAAACTCGGATTTCTTACACGATACTATCTTTCGAAAATTTTCCATGCGCCGGCTGTTCTGAACCTTTTCTGCTGAACTCCTCTTTCGATTCTACTATGTAGAGAAGAGGTGCGAAAAATTTTAGAACAGCAACAACTGAACTTCCATTCTTAAACACCTGCCTCATGCCTCACCACCAAGTCGTGTCATTTTCGCCATCGGTTTTGTGTTCAGACAACTTGCCGCAAATCGTACACGCATATACTGTTTGATGGCAAGATTGACGTCCCCTCGTGGCATCAAATCAAGCCACTTCAGCGGCGCAAAAACCGTGAAATAAATAACCAGTGGCAGGGGTTCGAGCGCGAAGTGCAACCCAGCGACAAACGATTTTTTAGAAGAGATGCGGCAGACAATTAGAGTAACTCTTATTGTCATGATCTTGTGGGTGCTCAGCAAGGAGGGGAGGAATGAAAGGAATGGCGTGGAGAATTAAAATATCGAGGTAAAGAAATTTTGAAAGGAATGTTCCAGCGGCAAACCTAGCTTCTCAAAAGGGCCACTGTCCATTTGTGAAATACTGTTGCGATACACGGTTATTGGAAATACCCTGCGTCAATCACAGCCCTAGGTTCAACGCGGCCGTTTGTTCGATTACAGCATTTTACAGCCGAAATTTTTTTCGGTCGAGGTAGAATCAACAATTTCATAGTGCTCAAATCACCGTTAAACTTCACCATTATGTGCTCTCGTCTGCGGAAGTGCCGAAATTATGACCTTTTTTGAACACTGAAGGGGTAAATGAGCTAATCCCGCCAGTAAGACCAAGAACTCAGAAATTTAAAAAAGACAACATTTTCGTCATCCGCATGGTCGGAAACATCCAATAGTGAACTTTGTTGGTGATCTTAACAACACTAAAATTTTATTCTGTATTTAACCTTCATTTTGGGTCGCTTCACGTGTACAACAATTTGTTTTTATTTCCATGCGCTTTTTTGGACATTCTCAGCGAACCGAAATAATATTCTGGATGATTTAGCAAGATGAGTGAGGACGGTATGAAGTTTTTGCGAAGCTTTTTCGATAATAATAAAGGAAGTAGTGCAATCTGTTGGATATTAAACAAACGGATGACTTTCCACTGGTCCTTCAACAGACAACGACAAAATTTCTGTGGTATTTACAGGTTGAATTTTTTAAAGGCGGATGTTTTTTTTGGTTTTTCTAAAAGTTTCAATGGAATCGGTTGCCCTGATGATTAGAATTTGAATTTCTCTGAAGCTTCCACCTGTCAATTATCCATCTCTTTTCATAGTTTAGAGTGTCTCTCTTCGCTTGTTTGATAAACGAGTTCGTCGCAATAACGATCGAATTTCTTTGCAGTGATAGTTGGAGGCAAATTTAAATGTAACAAATTTTGTAATTTTATACGAACGCTAGCTAATAGAGGCATTTTTGTGCAATTCTGCTTATATTCGGCTTGATGGAAAATTGGATTCATAGAAAATTGTGCATTAAAATCGAATGGAATCCACCTTGTTACCCATAAACGGTAAGAGGCGGCAAAAATTGTACACGCTGCCGAGTTCATCATCAGTTAGTTTAGCTTTCTTCGGAACTGATATGAGCTGTGCGTCCGTCTCCGAATCGATGCCGGTTGCTGAAATTTTTTGGAGTGTCTCTTGATGTCTAAATAGCATCCATCGCTTATCACCTTTCGTAAAGATTGCTTGAACTTTTAAATAAGATTTTTGGAATAAGACATTCTGCGTAAATATACTGTTCGCGAGAATTCTTGACCGTTATAGAACTTCTCTAATATATACACTCGTAATAGTCAAATTACCTACAATCAACAGGTGAACTGAATTTTGTTAAACTTGTGAAAGGTGTTGATGCGCCTATCATTACTATAAACAATTCTATGCAGAAGATTCTTTTCTGTCATTATGTAATCCTCACAAGAAAAGTGCAGAATGTTCACAAAATGAAATCATCATTTTCGCATCGACTATCGGATTCGGTTTTCAATTTCTTTGATGCTAATTTCGAAAAACTTTTCACTTCCCATTGATTACCGTTTGCCAATTGCGAAAATTTTTGTTCTTGAACATATTGATTGAATATATGCTGTAACATAAAAGTTGCAATCCTAGAAAACTGAATGTGATTGCTTTCTCTTTCCTTCTTTCTCCCTTTCTCTTTTCCCGTTCTCAGGTGCCAAGTACGTATATTTCCAGTTTTTCTTAGTTATCCTCACATATTCGCTGCGCAATGTGAAGTTACTATGATATCTTAGTGATACAGAAAGCAGCACTGTCATTATTTTTCATCAAATAATTAAGCTTATATTACTCTTTAAGCATTGCGAGCACATCCTTCATTAAACGATATCTTATGAATAAAAACGAACTGCCAACGAAGAAGGTAAGCGCGTGTGTATTGCTCGGTAATACAACCAGGCAGACGAATGTGAGCGCGCAACTAGTGAGCATTGGACTGCACGTGCACGCTCGTGGCCTCTTTTGCAATAAACTCTTACCACGCCAGCTCTGCAAATTGTTTTAGTCTTTCAAGGTGTTGTCGAAAACACTCAAAAAACCGTTCCGCAATAAGCAGCTAATCACTAGCTGTTATCTGTAAAATATCAACGACACTAAAAGGTATTACCGATATATTAGAATTTCTTCAATTTGCAAATATATGATCAAACATTTTGAAGAGGCATATGGTAGAACTCACATCGCCTTTTAAAAAACAACACCAAAATTCTATGTTCAGTAGTAAAGAAAAGCTGCTCTCCGAATAAAGCAATACATGAGCACCGTGAACGCGCCTATGGAATAGCGCATATAAAATTGTTCAAGCTGAGGTGCAGCGTCATTTTTCGAGTCAAAATTCGGAAATACCGCAAAGATTCCAAATGGGGCGTTGAGATTTGAAAAAGCATTAAATTCACTTGGTGATTAGCATGAAGGAACGATGGCAAAATATTGCAAAATCCTGTGTAATATTAATAAAATGAATATGCTTAGATGATATCTCTATAACGGCTCATTGAAAAATAAAAATTTATTGTTTTATACTATATTTATAATGACTGAAATCAAACTACTATACACTGATCTGTTTTTGATGTTTTAAACCAAACTATATTATCTCCTATTTTAAAGATCAAAAAATTAAATTATGTCGCATTAATTAGTATCATCCCATCGTCCCGATAGATCATACTGTTCTATATTATACTATTCTATGCTTTGTAAATTTCTTCATTTCGCTAGTTTCACTTAAGGAAACGGCAACTCTTTGGATTAATGTGCTAACATATATTCGTTAAAGATATAGTTATCGCAAAAATATTCGAATATTTGATAGCAGTTGGTGATTGGAACGATGTGTAGACATTTAGGAGAGAGAAGGAAAATGGATGTTAATTATAACATCCCTCTTAGCACTATCATCAAATAGTTGAGCATCAAAATCTAGTGATAAATATCTCTCATCTTTCACTGTTTTCATCGTCCCGAAAATGCCTCAGCCATGGCCTAGCTGCAGCTATTCTTTTGCTTCCACTAGAATGTGAATACATGGCAGTAACTATGTGAGAGGTTAAAGTATTGATAGCGATAGACGTAACAGATATGGTTGATGTATCAGATGCATTGCTCAGTCATGTATTAGTGTTCTACTTTGCGCATGTAAACAATTTTGCTACGCTTAAAGCGATAGCATTGAGTAACAAAGCCGATCAACACCATAATTTCATAAAAATAATGTTATACTTCGTAAATATTTCACAGCATAAATATTTCATAACACAAATTTCACCATAGAAATAATGTTATAGTATGGGTCAAATGAAACAGTTGAAAAGAAAGCAAAAATTTAACCGGGGAATCAGCAAGAAAGTCGGTATAATATAAATATATGCAAGTGCAAATGTCGTTTAGTAGTTGAACGCTGGCAGTATAAACCTCCCTATAAACCGTTCGGCGCACATCAAGAAAACGTTCTGCTTTGAGCATCCCTGCGTCGACGAGCGCCGAATACGAAAGCCTGTTATCATGTATTATCGCCGCATTTTTGGCGGGCGGCGAAAGCGCGGCCGGCCAGCACTTATTTCTGTTGCCGTTTTGGCGAGCGCCGCGAGCGCCAACCTCTTACAATATACTTTCGCAGCTGTTCTGGCGAGCGCCGAAATCGCGATTCTGTTATGATATATTTTCGCCGCATTTTTGACGAGCGCCGAAGGCTCCAGCTTGCTTCGATGCATATCGGCTGCTGCTTTGGCGAGCGCCGAAGGAGCGAAACCTACATTTAGTTCGACCGCTGTTTTGCCGAGCGACGGAGGCGCCTGCCTGTTATGAAGTGTTTTCGCCGCTGTCTTGCGGGTCGCCGAAGGCGCCGGGCTGTTTTGATGCAACTCGGTCGCTGTTTTGGCGCGCGCCAAAGGCACCGGCCCCTCGAAATGTACCTTTCCCATATTCTTGCAAGCCCCAAAGGCGCGAGATTGCTATGCTCTGTTTTCGCCACATTTTGGCGAACGCTGAAGGCGCTAACCTGTTTTGACACATATTGTCTGCTGTCTTGGCGAGCGCCAAGGGCGCGTCCCACCAGCTCTTAGTTCGGCCGTTGTTTTGGCAAGCGCCGGAGGCGTCCGTCCGTCATGACATGTTTTCGGTGCACTTTTGGCGAGCTCCGAGAGCGCCAGCTTATTATGTGTCCTCGCCGCATTTTGGCAGGCGTCGAAGGCGCCAGCTTTTTCGATACACGCCGCCTGCTGTTTTGGCGGGCGCCTAGGACGCGGACCGTCACCACTTATTTCGGCTGGTGCGCGCCGGAGGCGCCAGCCTGTAATCATGTGCTTTCGCCGTAGTTTTGAGGAGCACCGAAAGCGCCAGCCTGTTTCGATGCATACCGACCCCTGTTTCGGCAATCGCCGAATACGAAAGCCTGCTGTGATGTATTTCCGCCGCACTTTTGGCGAACGCCGAAAGTGCCTGCCTGCTGTGATGTGTTTTCGCCGCTGTTTTGGCGAGCGCCGAAGGCGCTAGCTTGTTTCGATACATATCGCTTCCTGCTTTGGCAAGCATATAATACGAAAGCCCGTTGTGATGTATTTGCACTGCACTTTTGGCGAGCGCCGAAGGCGCCAGTCTATTTCGATGCATACCGACCCCTGTTTTGGTGAGCGCTGAAGGCGACTGCTTGTTGTGATGTATTTTCGCCGCATTTTGGCGAGCGCCAAAAGAGCCTGCTTATTATGAAGTATCTTTGCTGCTGTTTTGGCGTGCGCCGAAGACGCTAGCTTGTTTCGATGCATATCACCTGCTGCTTTGGCGAGCGTCGAAGGTGCCAGCAAGTCATGATGTACTTCCGCCGCATTTTTGGCGAGCGCCGAAGGTGCCTGCTTGCTATGACCTGTCCTTCCTGTTGTTCTGGCCAGCGCCAAAGGCGCCAGACTGTTTCGATGAATATCGGCCTCTGTTTCAGCGAGCGTCGAAGGAGCCAGCATATGTGTTTTTGCTGTTGCTTTGACAAGCGCCGAAGGCAAGATTTTGTTATGAAATATTTTCGCCCTGTTTTTGGCGGGCGCCGAAGAACCCTGCGTGTTTCAATGCATATCGGCCGCGATTTTGCCGAGCGTCGAAGGCGCGGCCCGCCAACACTTATTTCGGCTGCTGTTTTGCCGGCCGCCGCTGGCGTTAGCCACATCCAATGTACTTTAGCCGCAGTTTTGGCGAGCGCTGAGGGCGCCAGCATGTTATGATGTGTTTCCGCCGTTGTCTAATTAATATAGGAGACCACAGGCAATTTTACCCTTTGGCGAACGTTTTCATACTTATGAGTTGACAGTGGGGTGTCACTTTTTTGTTATAATGTGACAAATTATGTGCCTTCCAGAAGTATAGTTCTTGGCGGGTATAGGTGTACTGTAAGTAGGTCAAAAGTTTATATAAATAATTATATATATATATCATTTTCATACTTAGGGGTTTCGGAGCTTTGGAGATCTCAACGATTCGAGTTAGACGAGCGTGTGTGGTTAAGAGCATGAATTGAGCTCTATCCAGTGACTGTTGTCAATGCTCGGAAGGGGTAGAATGTGTGATGTAAAATGAGTATACACTTTTTTCTTTATAAATATGCAGACAACGAAAACCTGGTTGGTAGAAAACACTAAATGGCGCAGTCCGTAAAGCACCACGCTGGGAGAACGATAATGGCAAGAGCGGAGGAGTTCGATTGGGTCTAGGACGTGGGCATGTGCTGCTTTTGCTTTTGTATGTGGTAGAGAAGGGGAGAGTTGGGCTTATTTTTTTCGATTCGCCCTGGCATGTGTATGTGGTGCGTGGTTAGAGAAGGGGCTGTATGCGTATGTGTGTATGTGTGTGGCGTGTCTCTGCAGAGCTTCATCTTCTATGTTTGCGAGTGCCGAAGTCGGGAGTCTGTTGTTTATTACTTCGTCCTCTGTCTTTGCGAGCGCCGAAGGCGTGAGTATGCTGTGAGTGTGTATTTGAAATATACTAATATATATGTGTGTGTATTTGTGTGTAATGTGCAAATCTGTTGTGCGTGTGCATTTGAAATGTACATATAAAACATGACATCACGGACATCATTTCTTAGCTCACGATGGCTCTATTTTCATCCTATTTTTTGCAACTGACTTCGTAGAATATGTGGAAAAGTGTGATACGTGGACAAGTCTTATATGTGCTAGTACCAAGACAGTCAATTTAACCCCCAAAATTATTGCAAATTTTCCAAAACTACTGCAAATTTTTAGTGGGCTGATGCTTGAAGCTTTCCAGAACTTGTTCAGAGAAAGTGATCACCAAATGACGTCACATCGATCCTGAAGAGCAATAGCCAAAAGGCTAGTCACAAAAAAATTGTTTGGAAATGGATTTATCTATTGCAACTATGTTCAAGAGTTTCTCTCTCTTTTTAGGAGTCAAATAATTGAATATTGCGTCAAGGAACATTTGATGTGGAACGCATACGCATTAACAGTTTATATCCCTATGGGGCCAAAAGTCAAATGATATGTTAAGCGCTGAGAGAAAGAAAGAGAGAGGTGGACCTTTAACTCGAATTTCGATAGAAGTGGATATGTTGATGTTTTGAAAACTTCGACCCTCAGGAATGAGTTTCATGGCCTACTTTACTCTCGAAATTTTCCATCAAAATTTAGAAGAACTAGTGGGCGAAAAAGCAAGTGTGAAACTCAGAAAAAAAAATGTAATATTCATTTCGGCATCTAACGATAGCAAGATATTGTTATCGAAAAAATAAATAGCTATCAATGCTTAGGCTTAATGAAACACACTAACGCCTTCCACTGTAACCGGAAAAGCGATAATTGCACGATTACCACGAAACAACATTTCACACTTGTGAAATCATTAAATATTCCTCTATCGGCAAAATGCCTACACTGCATTCGAATTACCGACTTCGAAATAAAACGATTACTCTGAGTTTTCCGAATTTCTCGAATATAATATCGGCTCCAGAAAGAAAAAAATTTACAAAGCGTTATGGGGAGAATTATTCACTATTGCTTATCTCATTCTGTAAATGCATTTTCACAGCGTAGAAATTGAATTTGTGGCAAAAATGTTTTCTTTTTGCATTACGGAAATCATAATATGCATTATCTATTCGTAGTATGATATGCACTGAACCGTTGAGTGTTATAAACTGCGCACACTAGCCAGATAACAATTTTCACCGACCATAACTGAGTGAGTGCGTCATTCGATTTCAAAAAAAAAAAACAACGGCCACTTGCCCAATCGGATTTTGTGTAAAACGCTAGCTAATGAAATATCTAGAAATGAGAAACTAAGAGTATATGATATCGTGCAGCAAACTTAAAATAAATTGCGCAATAATGAAGCATTCCGTTCATGGCGGTAACAAGTATAAGTGTTCGAAACCGATGAGGTAAAGTAGGAAAGTCATTAGATTAGAGAGGAAACGATAATAAACGTTTAGAGCAAAAAAAACTCCGGACAACTTGGGATGAGCAAATCAATTGCATAACGATTCCGAATGCGTTTTCCTACCTCCATTTGGTCTTCAAGCAATGAAGTAACAGTCGTTTCTTTTCTTCTTTTTTTTTTTTTTTGCTCATATGGCCACAATCTGAATCTAACTCACAGTTTGGTGCCTACATCGGAAATAATGTTCACTTTCAACTTTATTGTTACACATTCACTGAATCACATAACTCGCTCGCATTTGCGCTATCGCTTTGTTGACTATTTCAATGCTACATTCGTTTTGAAAAGAATTTTCGAAATAAATGGTTCCCCACAAAAAGATTAGTGAATTCTGTAACGACGTTGACCACAGCGCTATTTTTGGCAATGCAATGACGATCGATTAAACTAGCCTTTCTTACCTTCTTAATCTATCTTCATAGAAAACTCACTCCTATCCTCAAATTGCTACCACCTTCAAGTTTGAAATTAAGAGCTCCAAGTTTGAAATTAACAGCTCCAGGTTTGAAATTTCAAAAAAAACGAAAATTCAATATCATCATGATAATATAGCAAAAAACATACCCATCCCAGATAAATGCTATTCACAAACATATCTTTTTCGTAGACTGATTTTTAAAAAATTCGCCATACACCCCTGCCTGATTATAGAGTATGGTCAGGACGATTTTGGAGAGTTTTATGAATGAGATGAAAGGCTTGACTATCATTGGTGAGAAGCTTGAAGAGTTTTAACGAAATGGAAGCATTCTTATTGTCAAAAAACACTGCACCTGTCTTGAAG
The DNA here is from genome assembly GCA_006503575.1 of Baylisascaris schroederi. NCBI lineage: Eukaryota > Metazoa > Nematoda > Chromadorea > Rhabditida > Ascarididae > Baylisascaris > Baylisascaris schroederi. The sequence goes on along the minus strand of QEWY01000099.1, from coordinate 82,683 downwards.
TGCTCGAAACGTGTAGGATGCGATAAGCCATATCATTTGCTAGTAGGAAGCGGTTATGAATACGTCCTAAAATTTGGTCAGCGAAAAAAAGACATTAATGATATTCGAAAGGTTTTTAGAGTTAAAGTGCCAACGATTGATACGCTGATAAATATGAAGTATGCGATCGCTTTGAGATATAAAGAAGCTAAAATATGCACCAAGGAAACAGCACAATATGCCTCTCCGTAAAAATTTTACGGCTAAAGTATATTTCCATTAAAAGAAAAAAATATAAAACTCGCATTTGTTCTATAATTGTAGTAAATTTTTGCGCATGATTCACGAATATTTATCGACGTTCATAGTGGATTCGAAAACCGATCCCATAAATTCTTTGCGAGTGAATATGAAACCTGAAATAACCTCGACTTTTTGGGAGCGAATCAATCATTCTCGACTGAACGCAAAAATTGCTGGAACAATCATTGAACAACAATGTGTTTGCGGCGACGGAAGTGATTTTTTGAGCAATTGTTGACGCTAAATTTCATTAATATCATATATCATTATCTCAGGTATAGTGCGTACACAATACGAATCGCATGCTACTTGTCGATGTTAAACTAGAGATTCATAATTGTATTTCCTATTCAGTCAACGTGATCGCTAACGAAGTTGTATGAATTTCATTCGTTTTAATATACTTCATCGAATAGATGTTGAAAGAGTCGAATACACAATAGACAAAAAGTAGGGGTTTCAGTAGATTGAATCTCTTGCTAACTTCAGAGTTTAAATTCTTGCTACGAATTTCTTGAAAAGTTTATTTGCGAAAAATTAGTAAAATAGGATTAAATTTTGATTCGGAAACGGATGGAGGAAGAAGACACTTGTGGTAGCTAATATCTAAGGAACGACAGCAAATTTTGCCTTTAGCGGAGGTGAAACACAATATAAACGTGGTTCTAGGCTTTAAAGTTTTCGAGAAATGCTACATAGCTGAGCGACTATAAAATATTGTGCTGCGATGTGCAACATTCTAATTTACTGCTCTCACATCAGTAGTTGAGTTTGGTGGAAAGACCTAAAACAAGAAAAGCAGCTTGGCAAAAACAAACGGAAAACTGACTCCAAGAATACGGGATCATAGGCATATTTCATAAGTACTTGCAAGTAACAAGTTAATATCATATGGAAATGTGACTTGAAGTACTACTCGAAAGCCACAAAGTCGACGCAGGCGTACTATGAAATTCTGTCGGTTCGCTTGGAGAAACTTTCGAAACGAAATTTCCCCAACACAAAACCTTATCGGCAGAATTCTCAAATTTTGCGAAAAAATGTCGAAATTGCCCTTAATGTCTATGTAAAATTACTACTTGTGCAAAACAGAACTTTCAAGTAGTAAAAGATTTTAAAGACCGGGTGCTTTAAAACTGTTATGGGTATCGATAAATCTGGAAGTCGAGCTTTGAGTTTGGTTTTAAATACGCTCAGAGCGGAAACACATTTTACGAAGATGTCGGAAAGCTCATTCCCTCCACCCTATATGCGATGACAGAGAACAGGGAATGAAGGGAATTCATTTATCATCAAATTGCCGGTCATGTAGTACTCTCGTACATCCCCCATTTTTAATCCATGATTCTATGTGTAAAGTTGTTAGGAAGTTTCAATTAATAAAGATTTCGGCATTCATTCCCTTCCCGAGAAAAAATTCTCAGCGGAGAACGCTCTGCGCATTAATAAGCACCTAAAGCATTAGCGAAACCCGAAATGCACTCTTGTTTTCTAATACAGATGAAATTGCATCATGGTAAGCCGTTGAAATAAGCGAGTTTTTCATAGTGCATAGCCATCAGTAATTTTTGCAGCATAAAAATACGTAAGGGTGTAGAATCCTTGTTTTGACCCTCTACCTTTAATTTGTCTCTGAGGGATTCGGAATTTGCTTTTCTTTCGAGGCTCGACCAGATGTAGTGTAATCTGGCAACAAGATGAGAGGTTAAGGTTTTTAAAGTCAAGGTTTTTATTTAAATTAAGCTAATTTCATGTAGCCAAGAATGAATCGAAATATGCTTGCATTATTGTCGTACAAGATTACGAACTTGGATCTATGCGAACTTTCACTTTTACTGATCAAACGAATGCAACTTGAATAAAAACAATATGTATAAAGCAAAAAAGCTTTCAAGGCCATATGTCAAATTCACTTTCGCGTGGAAATCACCATCTGATTTCCACACTAGAAGACCTGTGTCGATGTGCAGACGAGAATGCATTGAAGATAGGAACGAATCCAACGAATATCAACTCGAATGGCAAACAGAGGAAATGAAAGCGAGTCAGTGTTTAATCTCAGATAGAGTCAGACAAAAACTGAACACAGGATAACTGAGAGCGTGATATTATTAAAATGTGGAGTACAACTAAATGGTAAAACTTAATGTGGAAATCTTCGAACAGAGAAGTAAGTCGTTACTAAAATAAACCGCTCGACCATCAGAACAGTGAAGATATAATCAGTGACTGACTTTAATAAACCGGTAGCACTCAGCAGAGCAAAACTTTTGCCGCATATCATTGGGAAATGAAACCAACTTTGAACGATCAATAACCACGGTCAAATGTTAAAATGTCTGCGCGAAGATCAAGAAAAAATCCCATAAAGTAATGGAGCTGGAAGATTGCAATAATATATGACGCATGGCGTAAAAATAAGGCTTATTTACTCCCAAAAAAAAAGCTCAGTAATATTTAGAGATTTTGAGGGTTTCTTTCTCGAATCGACAGTTGTGCCTCATGGTGGTATATATTAATAAGCGAGCATCAACTCAGGCTTGAATCGATCAGGTAGACTGTACCAGTAAAGCCGAAAAAACCTGAAGTTGAGGTTAACCAGGAGGTGAGCGGGGGGGCGAGGGGGGGAGGGGATGTCAAGTTTATATCACATCTTTGGGAGCAAAAGGTGCAATACTCACAAAGAACATTTCAGCATTTTCGTTGATTAAGCGCGACAACGCATCAAGCGAGCATTTATAATCGCCAAAAGAACGCACATCGAACGTGATGCAAAAGTGATTATCCATCGCACAATTATTCACATTATGTGCCCCGCCATTAGACAACGCAAGGCAACGCAAATTTATTTATCTAGCTCCCAAGTGTGACCTCAGGCACTTCACATAGTTACACCTCAGTGCGCAAATACATTGCCCTCTCCCCCCCCCCCCCA